>VXAZ01003030.1:1329044-1357066 GCA_013399875.1 Gymnorhina tibicen
CGGCGAGGACGCGCTACTGCCGCCGCCCCCGGCTGCCGCCGCCGCCACCCCCGCGGGCGGGAGCCGCTTTCGGTTTCATGGCAACCCCCGGGCGGGGAGACCCCGGCGGCGGCACCGCCCCGCTCCGGGCTTCGGCGGCGCTCCCGGGCTGGGGGAGGGAGCAGCGGCGTCCCCCCGCCTCCTCAGGGACGGCAGCTCCGGGACCGCGGCTGGGGAAGGCTCCCCGGCAGCCCACCCTCACAGCCGCCGGCTCCGGGCTCGCCACACCGCCCTGCAGCCTCCCACACGCCCTGTGAGGTTCCGTAAGGTCGGGAGAGCCGTCCCCCGCAGGCCAGGGAGTTTTCCAGGCGGGGGTAACGAGGAGCAGCGGCGGGGCTCGGACGCAGCACTCGCTGCCCGCCCTCCGCCTGCCGGCAGGGAGGGCAGGTAGTTGCTCTTTCATTATTTACACCTGGGGGGCTGAAGGAGCGAAACAAAGCCCATGCTAAATAGGCAAAGGACACGGACATGCCACGTGCCAGTTATTATTTGCTATTATTATATTATTAGTACTTGCCAGTACTACTGGCTAATGACCCGAGACGTGCCGAAGGGTTCCTTACAAAGGCAGGCAACACCGCCCTCCTCCAGCCAACAGTACTGATGCGAGGGCTTTGCTGCCTGTTCCACATCACCTGCTGCTGCACTTTGTTCTGTCTTTCACAGTAAACCACTTCTAGGAAAACCGGTCTCTAAGGAACATTCCATCCTAGCACACGCACAAAAGCACTAAGGCTAACAAAAAAAGAAATAATTGGGTCGCGTTATCTGGATTGTCTTCAAAGGAGCTCTAAAACCAATACTAATAAAATGGTTTCAGAAAGATTCTTCTTTTGCTAAAATGACTCAGAATTGTCACTCCCAAGGGAGCCAGTCCATAATGCATTGACTCTGTGGGTCCAGCAAAGGCATTACATCAGACGCTTTTAAAAACACTCCTTCTTGCAAAAATTAAGTTGTTTTTATTTTTTTATTAGCTCGTAGGAATATCCTGATTAGTCTGGATACTACTTGCTGGGAAGTTCACAGGAAGATCCATCACAACAACAGGTATTATGTTCCTGTAATCAAATATTTATAAATTTAAATAAATAATTTAGAGATGGGATCAGGTTCCCAAGATGCACACTGGCTGCACTATCCTCCCAGTGCAGAGCATGGTAATTCCCCAGAACAGTGCTTTGTGGGGATGAAGATCCATCAATAAAATCATCAGCTATCAGGGTGCAGGCATTACTTAAAAAATCCCAAATCTTAAGGCTCAGTGAGCATAACAGGGGGCCTGGTCTGCATTAAGACAAAGTTGCATCCTTGAAACTGCAGTAGAGATCACAATCCCTGAATCTCAGTGCTTCCTTTTGAGCCAAGGGAAAACTGCCAAGTCAGTAACAGCAATGAGGACTTATTATGCTGCTAGAATTCTTTTAGTATACAGAACTGCACTGAAAAAGAGCTTTAAGATTAAAGAATTGGCAGAACTAAAAAGCAGCAGCCTTCACTAGTGGTAAATATGAAGTCATTATTTTCCAAACTTATACTCCAGTATTAATTTTGAGGATGTCTGTTCTATAAAAGGGGCCACCTGCTAATTAAATAGTCCAGATAGTGTTGCCTGTATATTCTTCTTCTCCTCCCTGACTGTACATTTTTGATGCCTAATTCATTGGCAATGGACTGTGAGTAGTGTTAAAGAGTTTATGTTTGCCTTTTATATCTCATATAAAACTGCCTAGGATCTTAAAGCAGATGTCTATTACATCAATGCCTGCTTTTAACTCATTCTGAGAAAGGCAAACTCTTGAGGTTTGTCTACCTCAGCCTCAGGAAAAGCTGGAAGTTCACCACGTTTAGCAGGACCACTGAGCTGCATTCAGTGCCATTTACAGTGCAACATTGCCGACTTCTCTATGACTTCCCTTGCATTTTGAAACACATCTCCAATCTCAGTATTTCATGATGTTTGGCTTTGCTTTTGCCTGACAACCACATTTCTGCCTGGCCTCAGCTGTAAATTCAGTCTATTCCTTGCTTTTGCTATAAAGAGGCACAACATGGTCCTAGTAACTTTCATCCCAAACTATTTCCTAAACTCTGCAATTCGTCTCTATCCATACACAAACTCCCACATCTATAAGCTACTGGCTTGTGTTCTGTTCTTGATGCATTGTGAGGTTTCCAGAGTAAAGAAAAATCCCAGCACTCTAAGGATGAAAACCTAAGGACAAAAGTACCTAATTCCTTTTGCTCAGGAGCAACAAATTAAACTGCTTTACTATGATGTGCAATGTTTAGTGATTGTTTTATTAAATGCAGAAATACCTGCTCAACTTCGTACCCATTCTGATTTAAAGTGCAACAATTAAATCTGATAGTTCTTGTACATCCATAGTTTGCAAGTGTTGTTTCTTGAATACACGTTGTTCCGATTATGCCTTGCATTTGTAAAATGTAGTTTTTTAGTACCGTTTTGCTTTATTAACTAAAATAAACTGTACAAAAAGCTGTAGAGTTACATTAGCTTTGAACAATGTAGGATACACGTTCTCTGCCCAACGTTAGTGTGCAAACATTGTACATTTTTTAAAGTGACAAAATTAAGCCAACCTTGAAGTCAGAGTTCATTACTACATTACAAAACAGGAGACTAGATATGGCAAAAGAAATTTTCCACTGAAATCAACACCATTGTATAATTTTATTTCTAATTCTTAAAAAAATATAAATGAATTTAGAAGAGAATCACAGTATAAGGGCCCTAACATATTAGACCATTACAAGGTACATAAAAATAGAAGACACAGATTTCTTTGAAACTTTAATCCTTTGATTAAGCAGCAAGCATATCACTCTCCAGGCAAACACTGCTTAAAACAAACCCTACCCCCCAAAACAGGACGTGCAAACTGTATGCACATATTCTGCAAAGCACACAATAAAGACATTTTGCTATGTACATACTTATTTAGTACTACAAATGCTAGGAGTTCCCTACTGTGTGCTACAGTGTATGTAAATTAAGAAAGACTACCCTACCTATCTCTGACCCTCCCTCCCCCCCTTCAAATACAGCACCTTTGCCCAGTTATAGAATATTTAAACAAGATTAAATGGAATTACAATGTACTGAACAGTTTTCATAGCAGTTGGTGGTGGCCAACTGTACTGTAACACCCAACATTCTGCATACTGGTCTAGCGACAAGAGACAAGACAAAAATCAGCAGAGGTACAATACACACACCTGGGAGACTCAATGCTTAAAAATAAAAAAAAATAGAAAAGAAAAAGAATCCAGAAGATGAATCTTGTCAGTGTTAACAACTGAACTGTAAAAATGCACCAGCTTGGTTTTGTATTGGTTTTAAAGACCAGAGAGCAGCCAGATTTGTGTGTAGCTGGTGAGGGCACACTTAAAGACTCATGACTCCCAGAACACAAGTTTCCATGACCACGAATTCCTTGGTGCTTGTTTTAAAATTCTGCTTTTCTTAGACAGGGGGTCATCTGATGCTCACGTAGTGGCTAAGCACCTACTCTGATGCAAAAGAAAATTTGTAAGAAGGACCTTTTGTACGACACCTCAGCACACCAGTGAAAGCTGTTCAGAAAGAAAAATCTCTCAAGTTTGATCTGAGAATATTTTTAAATGAAGAACTAAAACATAAAGGTCAACACTAACTGCAATTCAGACTTAAACTATCAAACTTTAATGCTGGATTTTCAAAAGAAATAGAATCTGATAGTACAAGAACTTCCCTTTGCACATAAAAAAAGACCTTACCTAGCTGCTAAACTGATCATTAGACCACTCAATTTATCTGTGAAAAAAACCTAGGGAGAGCACATCCCATTTGCATAAAAAGTCTCATTTTAGTCAAGGGCAAATCTAGTTAATAACAAAATGGATTTAAAAAGACTTTCAGACACCATTTCAGCTATAAGCAAAAATAACTTTCTAAATAGTATGACAGTCAACATGAATATTATTACATAATCAAGAATGCATTATTTTTCAATAGCTTAATTCAGATCACACAGTTTCAAACAGTGCTACTCATATTTGGAGCCTGGTTTACTTGGAGGGTAGAGGTATCTGCTTTTACAAAAAAAAAAAAAAAAAATTAAAAAAACTCCCCAAAACACTGCTAGGCATCAAGGTTTCAGATGAGAATGCAGTGAAATGAGTTTCTTTCAAACTCCTAAAATTTGGAAGAAGTATTAGTATCTAAATGCAGGTTTTACTGAGTCAATAAAATAAACAAACATCCTCTTCCTTCCTCCAATACCCTCAACTCATGTAACCAACTTTGCCAGAAATATAGCAGGAGTCAAGAGATAATCACTTAGAAGCAAGACTGGGTTGGCAGCAGGTAACTACTCTCATGGGATTCTACCAGCACCACCAGCCTCTACACTTCCCTCATTAATTGTCAAGCAAGGTACCAGTGATTCCCCAATTCTCAGAGGAATGGAACTTTACTGTGCTTACATTAGAAGAATTAGTGGAATAACAAGTTAAATTAATACTTCTTGCTAGATGGTTCCTCTCCTATCATCCCCCTGGGTGGTGGAAGCTGCTGCCTCTTTATCCTGCCCAGCCCACAGGCCAAGACTGCAGCAGGAAACTGGACTCCTGCTTCCAGTTAAATTCTAGGAGTAGAACAATGCATGAGATTGAATAAATTTGGTACAATAGCTCACTGAGTCTTCAGAATACTCTGAAAGAGGAGTATTTAATAAGCCAGTACCTTTTAAAACAAGATAAAATGTTCTGGGAAAAACATGAAGAGAAGACCTACATTTTACAAGGGTGTGAAATGCTTCTACTGTTATCTGAACAGGGCCAAACATTCTGAACCTAAAACCGTTATTTTCTTTCACTAAAAGGTGAAAAAAAAAAAATTAAAAAATTCACACACAAAAAAACTCAACACTACATTTAAGTCTCCTACAATATTATCTATTTCTAGATTTGCCAGACTACTTTCCTGTAGTTAGATGCTTGACTATAAAGAACTGTAATAAAATAAATAGAGTAAAAATCAGTTAAACAAAATCTTGGTGTGTTGAACATTTATTCATTTAAGAAGTTAGCTTCCTTCAACAGTTATTCATACAGAGGAGGGCTGCAGTGTAGGCATTGTTCTGCTGTACAAGTCTTCGGCATAAAAATATTTTTATACAGGTGGTCATTGACGTCGTTCCGTTTCTAGTTCTTAGCTTGCTCCTCTGGAAAACTGGTCTGATACCTGTGAAGGCTTGCTCTTTTCTCCCCTTCATTATTTGGAAAAAAAAAAGTACATTGATACAATTTTTCAAATGTGGGAGTTAGCATAATTCTGCTTTTATTTCTTCAGTGCAGAGTGGACTGAGATTCTGTCTGAATTCCGATGAGCGAGGGTGGCTGCTGGCCGCTGCCCGTGGTCAGCACGGGCCGGGGGTTGAGACGAGGAGGCATGGAATTAGCTGGGCGGATGAGCGGGGGGGGAGGCTGGTTTAGGGTCGGCCGTGGCTGAATGAAGCGCGCCTGCTGCTGGAGCGGCGGCGGCTGGCGGTGCAGAGCAGGAGCAGCGGGAAGTGCTGGACGAAGTAACGGGGGCGGCTGATTTAAAGTTGCCATGGGAGCGGCAGGTGCTGGAGCAGATGCCTGTGCTGGAGGTGAAGGGCCTAAACACTGAGTGGCCGGAGTGCTTTGTGCCTGCACAAAGGACAAAGACAAGACTGCGTGAACAGCCATCCCGGCCAGACGTGACGCAGTTGGGCTGCCACTGGCCACTACACAGGAAACAGCATTTAAAAAAATAAAACCAAAGAACTGAGAAGTTACTGAAAAGAAATCACCAACCAAAACATTATAGACAGCAGAACTAAAAATATTTACGAAGCAAGTCTTCTTCTAGAACAAGAAGTGTATTTTAACACTAAAACAGTAACGTGATCGTCACTATCAAAGGTGCAGTCCTGCTCCCAGCTGGTTAACGACATTGGCTGAAGTTCTATGCAAGCTCATCATCATTCTTTAGAATGCGGTTTGCCACTCCACACCAGTTAACCTTATATTTTATCACTAAATAAAATGCTGTTCCTCAACCCATGCTTACTTATTTCTGGTACACAAAACACACCTCATCTTCTTCATCAGTGCTCTTTCCTGATGGCACATTAGAAGTATTTTTTGTGTCCTCCCCTAAAGCAGAAGCATCACCATTAGAAGCCAGGGTTCCTTGTTCCGCTTCCCATTCCTGCAATACCTCCTCTAAGTTAAACCGACGCCTGTAGTTTACAAAGAAGTTCTTCACTTGGCCAACAGTCTTGTTGCCAATTACATCTGCAATAGCTTGAAAATCTTTACCATATTTTCGGACACCTGGAAGGCAAAGTAAATAACATAGCTGTGAAGAATCAGTCAGACACAGCTACGTGTGATGTATTTATAGAGAGAACCTATGGGACCTGGAAACCGAGGACTCGCTAATTAGGAGAACTTCTCAATTAGGAGAAGGCCTCAATTTCCATTAAAACAAAGGAATTTTTAATAGCACAGCTATCAACATACAAATCAAGAACTTTATTAAAAAGTCATTACCCATTCTTCTTAAAGATCCTGGCTTACTCACCAAGCCTCTCAACCTAAAACCAGAGATCTGGCCTCTGACAAACACAGTAAATCTTTCAGCATGCTGACAGTAAGGGCAGAAGCCCAAGACCAGCTCAAGACGGGAGGAAGGGTGACCGAGCATGTGTGTATGGCTGTTAGAAATGTCAGGTGACAAACACTGATAGCTCCTACAGGTTCCCTCCACGCCAGCTGCAAGCAGATGGTTCTCTCCCACAGCCAGGGGGGCAGGAGCGGTAGAGGGCAGAACAGGGGGGCACAGTTCACTAATCACAATACACTGCTCATTCCTGCACTTGTGACATGCTCTACTCAGGCTACACAGAGCTACTGGCAAGTGTTCACCTCAAAAAGTCTGTTTGAAGCTTTCATTCACCATTCAAACTGGGTAGAAAAATCTGGGGGTTTGGGACAACCACCTTGGAGAATGTAAATATGTTTAAGCTACTGGTGTCTGCTTATAAGATGGTCCAGCACAAGCCTCCAGGATTAAATCCCCTCTGATAAGCAGCATGACAGGTGATCTTTGCATTGTTCTTTTCATTAATTTTTGTACTGACAGCAGTAGTCACTTTTGTTTATGAGCACCTCAAAAGAAAATCCCAACATATATTTTAAATACTTCTAGAACTACATTTGCATATAACACAAAAAACTATTGAGTGCAACATTCCACAGTTTTTAACTTAAATTTTGAAATACAATAAAAAGTATATTTGTTTTTTTTTTTTTATATTTAGTGTGTCTAGCTCTTCCCCTCTCCTGCTTAAGAAAAAACATCCTCAACCTCCCCACCTCCTAGAGCACAGCTTTTAGCTGCAAGAAGTATATTTTTAATTATAAGTGTCACAAAGTTTGGAGACTTGAAGAAATAAACCAGTTTCATTCCAGAGTGAGTAAACAGAAGACTCATTTTTTTCACTGTCAGTTATGCATGAGTGAATTACAATTTGACTTTTCATGTGAAGCTCCTGATAACTAAACTCATTCGGAACATATTACAGTGCTTAGACGACAGGCACTCTTTCTCATTACAGGAAAAGAAATTTATGCCTGATTTCATGTCTCACTTCAGAAAGTGAGAGTTGTTTCAAATCCTAAAGCTATGTTCCTTTTCAACTTAATTGTGAAGAGTGTGACCTTCAGTTTGTTCTGCTCCTTTCTACTTTCCTCGTTATTAGGCATTTCTGATGTGGTAATGCACACTCCCTGCAATTTAAAAGGAAAGTTCAGCTCCAGCACAGTAACAAACTCTGTAGCTGAAGCTGATGTTTCAGCTGTCAAGAGCCCAGCTACATTATTTAGTATCTTTTCTGGGGCATACAAAAGAACACAACCCTCCTGACTGCAAGAACCTTGGAAAGATTTCAGAGCCACGTGGGAGGGCATGTATCCAGGCAAAGCAAAGACAGGGATTTGGCTCTGTGCTTTATCAGCTGCACAAGGTATCAGCTATACTCCTTAAAAGCTGTGTGTGCCCACAGAACATTGCCTCCAGTACTTCAATATTCTTTGTCTGCCCTACCATTACCACCCTTACTGATTTATAATGAACATGAAATGTCCACTGCAATATATCTAACATCCTGTACAATTAATCAAGTGAACAAGGTGCCCAGCAGAACAAAGCACATTTCTGTTAGGAAACTAATTTAGACTTTTAGTGATTTCAGCCTTTTCTGTTCCTATGCTAGCTACACTTCTTTCCTCCCTTGATCTGCAAAACAACTGAGCCTGTTGGTTGTCTTCAACTCAGGTTGTCAAAAATAAGGTCCTAAAGCCTATTTCCAAGGAAACCGCTTGAAAACAAGGTATCTCACTTTCACTGAGAACCCAACTCTAAAAAAAAAAAAAATCTAAATAAAATTTCTTTAGTTTAGCTACACCCAGCACTACTCATTTTGGATTCTTTTCAGTGCTTTTTACTACTGCCGTACCACAATGGCGTATTAAAAGCCTTCCAAGCTACGTAAGAAACAGAGAAAATTCACTGCATGTTTATGAAACTTTAGTGTATAAGGTGATAGCATATCTGTAAGAGTTGCTGCCAAGCCATCATCCCTGTCAAACTGGTGCACATTACTTATGCATCCTTACACTAATTCAGTGCTAAACACCCCCAAATTATTTCTCACATGTTTAATCTGTTATTCAATAAAAATAACTTTATTAGGCTGATGAAAGTGAAGCTCAAAAAGGACAACTGCACAGCCTCACTTCACGTATATGAATGGTTTTCTCCCAGCTCATTTGGAAGCAGCCCAGATCACAGGAATCCTTCAAGCTCTTCAGAACTTCACCCAGCTGCAAAGGTACACTGGAACATGTGCATGCTCTTGATTACAGCATTTCATCTTGAATGTCTCTCTTGGAGAAACTCACAAGTCCAAGTTTGATGCTGTTTACACTGCTTGCTGTTGTACAGCACAGCAAACACAAAATATTAATCAGGGTGCAAAGCAATATGATACAGCACCACAACGAGGCAGAAATAGTTAATGGGAGCTGCAGTTCCACTGTGATGGGATTGCAGTGCTCCTGGCAACTCTCTCACGTAGAGTTAGATCCTGATTGTCCCAACTGTTTTTCCCTGCAATGCCATGAAAGTCATGCACTGCTTTTCAATGCAAATTTTGTTGGCTTGAACAAGTGTTAAAACATTTTTGCAATTCCATTTTCGTGGCCAAGATCTTAGTTTGAAAATATGATCGTGCTCATACATTTCTGTACATAAAAGTTTGGAATTTAAGAACACTAAGTGATGAACTAGCCCATTACATTCAACAACTATTCAAAGATGAACTGCTACCTGATAAATTACACTGCAAATATATTGGCTCAGAGATCATAAATCTGAGTCCACAACCCCACTGCAGGCACCCATACTGCTTTTAAGATTACACACAGCTCTATTTTAAATCAAGTTTTCTCATTACCTCTTTCTTAGTTACTGGCAGTCTCTTGAGATTAGCCTGTAGATAATGAGTTTTTTAATGTTTAGGAAAAACAGTACCAGAATTATATTACTGCATCTTATATTTACAATTTCCATGGTTAGATTTATTGTCCAAATTCAACTGAACAAATTACATAAGTGCCACCTACCTGCTTAATGCTTATGATTTCTGTAAAATTATTTAAAGCATATGCCAAAATATACCAATACATTTAATGAAATAGATCTGTTTTAAAGTGTACAAACTAAATGTCCCCATGTTCAAGTCAACTTTCAAGTCCAAGCTGAATGCACAGTATGGAAGCTTTTAGTACAGCAGCTGTGGCTACCTTCTAAAAACAAAGTCAGGAAAAACACAGCATGGCTCCCTCATGCCTAGAGACTACTGCCTCAAGCAATTACTTTGAAGCAAGAAATCAGCGTCCTTAGCCTGAGGGATGGGAGCACTCTCATTCCAGGAGAGAGAATGAGCAGTAGGTAAGGGAGGGATAATTAGAACACTTTGTTCCTGACATTAAGATTCTCCCCCATCTCCATCTTATACAGTGACAAAGGAAGGGGACCATAAAGGAAACAATACAATATAAGAAGCACATTTCAATGAAAACAGATTTCTTCCAGAAGGCCTGATTTCTCACCCCACCCTTAAGGCTGACTACCTTCATAAAACAGAGCATTCCCTAGAAACCAGAAGACTAGAACTCCTCTCTCCAAGGAGTCACTGCCAACCCTCACTCTGTTTTGCCCAGGCTCCAGTTTGTCTTGTTGGTCACAGAGTGCCATAGCTTAATTAAAGCTGAATGTATTCTTATCACTTCCCAAACTGTTGCTTAGGGAGAACTCCAATAACTAAACTACAAAAAGGCAAGATGTTTTGAATCCTTTCATTCTAAGGCAGGCACAATGACCCTGGATTTTCCCCACTTTTCCAGAAAGCCTTCTACTTATTAGACTATCATACTAGAGACAGGCATCTCCTTCGGTTGCATCTGGGAACAAAATACTGAAGTATTTAGAATAGTGAGAGAATGAACTTAGGACTGAGAACAGTTTGGAGAGGCAAATCCAAGCCTGAGGCATCTAAGTTGAAAGACAGGATTTAAGACACACCATGTCTTTTTGTATTTCCATTAACACTTCAAAATAAACCTAACTTCAGGCTAAGTCATCTGACTAGTAAGTACCAGGTATGGCACAACTTTACACTGATAACCTGACCCACTGAATATTTTATACTAAAACTCAGTCTCTCATTTTCAAGGTGAAGAACACAGAGGAATAAAGCAGATAGCTGTAACTGAGCTGAGTATCTTATCCTTATAAAAAATGATCCATATAAGTGAGTCAATATATAGACAATATATGCCTTCAAGATAGCATCTCCAGATTATTTCCCTTACATGTTTCTTGATTTAGCAGTGCATGCAAGAGTCAGTTTTCCTTCATATAAATGAAATAAATGCAAATTAGCTGTATGAACAGGCTACTAGAAAACGCTGGGTTTAGCCCAGTAACTGTTAATCAAGCATCCATACCCAGCTTCAGACTCTCTTAAGAGGCCAAATGGGTAGATACCTGCCCATTATTCCCTCATGAACAGAGAAAAGCAACAGTAAAGCAGATTTACTTCTGGTTTTTCCTACTTTAGGAATATGTAGATGTCTTAAATGCTTCAAATTTTTTTATTTTCGCTTTAGTCTTCCACCTTAGAGAAATTCATGTAAAGTGATTTAGAGGATGACTGAAGGGACTCTCTGGTACTAATACAGTTGTTAAACCCTGCTTAGCTTTTCTCTTTGAAATTTAACATGGGTAACAGAAAACCTAGTGTCATGTTACTTTGAATAAACACCCTAAATGGTCTCAATAGTTTTGCTGCTTTCCTGGTGACCAGATAAAGTTTAGCTTCACATTAGAGGGAAATACAAATATAAGCCTGAGCACCTCTTCAAATCCTTTGCATCAGATGTCAACTTGCTGCTACTATTAACATACCTTGTACTGCAAGAAGCTGCTCTTCTGTGGTCCAACGGGCATTGATTTTCTGATTAGACTATTAAAATTAGAAAAATGGCACAAAGATCATTAAATTGTTTCAACAGCTGCAAAATACCTGAGCATCAATGTGTTTTACTTGCACTATATTTTGCAAAATAGGTAAAAATCGCTTGCTTACAAGCCATATATTTATAGTTTAAGATTGTTTTCATGAAGAGGAAATAGTATTTACGAATTTGAGCTTAAAACTATGCCAGCAGTTTTTCCTCTGTTTTATTGCAATTTTTAGTATCAGCTATATAATAACTTATGCACAAGCTAATGATCTTTATGCAGACAGAATTTGAATTTATAGTAACATTTATCTAAACTATTTGGACTTGGTGTTTAGAGCGTTTTGCATTCATGTTATGTTTCATATCCAAGTCTTTAAAACAAGCAAAAACAGAACTTCAGAAGTAATAGATCATTCATTTCAGATGCCAAAATATATTTATATAGTCATGTTTGAACACAGAATTTATTACTGGCAATCTACATTACCTACTTTGAATCCAAAAAGCCCCCATGTATCAGGGCTCAATTTCAGCTCCCTATTATTGTGAACAGACATGACATTTCAGTTTTTTTCTGCTTCTTTTTTCAACCAGTTGCCATTAAAAAAAAGCCTACCACCAATTTCTTATAAAGAAGCCAGATTCCCCCCTGCATGTAATTTAATGGATCCTGTTTAAGCTGCTGCTGGAGTGCAAACAGTCTGTAGCAAAACACATTTCGGTAGTTTCCCACTAATGTAAGTGCAAGGCCATAGGTTTTAGTATTTATTCTGATTTACCTCAGGAGGTTTGAATTCTTCAATCCCGCCTTCCATTTTCTGTTTAAGTGCACTGTTTACTTGCTTAGCATTTTGAACCTTGGTCAAAAACAACAAAGTTAATCAGCTCCACAAAGAAAGTTGGTCACTTTACACATTTATCTTCACTAGGATTGCCACAAGTGTACCTCCTAAGTTAGAAAGAGAAATATTATAGTTTAAGGCTTCACTACTTTCAACTGTTTTAAAAAACACTTTAAAAAACCAAAACAAAACACATCACAGTTTACCATGGAGAAAAAAAATTAAGCCCGTCTTTCAAAAGAACAGTTTGTCTGCAAGAATATTAAAAGCTGTTCATAACAAGTAATTTTTGATAAGGATGCATATGTTCTTGAAGAATACTCTGGACACAAAACTTGATTCTTAGAAATATGAGATGTATTGCATATAATAATTTATTCACGTCTTCCTTCTCAAAAAAAAAAGAAACCCCAAAAAACCATGAGATGTTTCCAGTTAGTTCCTTCTGACAGATGCTTTTTATTGACCTGAGATCATTCTGATTTTCTTTAGAGGGGATTCTTGAAATTATTTTAAATATTTCTTAGTTTATAAAAAGGACAGACTTTCCAATTGTACATATACATATCTATGAACCACTTAAATCTGACAGTGATGCACATAAGGTAACATAGGTAAGAAAATAGTTTTGCATACTATGGTGCACAGCTATTACAAGGGTTCTTAAGTATGGACACAAAAGCAGACAACTCAGTGGGAGATTCCAAAGGCTGCATCTCTGAGATCACTGCAAGAAAAAAAAAAAGAAGAGAAACACAACCTCAAGGCTGTAACTCACCTACACTTAGGCTAAAGAGTGAAACCCACCTATGCTATTTAGCCCCAGAGTCCTGCTGTGACAGAAAGAAGCTTATTTCTCCTGTAAAAGAACATAAGGGAGCAAAAACCCCATGAAAGAAACCCTTTATTCACTCCATGATTTTGCAACAGGGCAGCTCTATAAGGAGGCAAAAATTCCAGAAGATAAGCCTTGACTCTGTAGCCCCATCGCTCCTAGAAAGCAAGCATGCACATAACTGCTGTACCCTTAGAAGCTGAGTAATTACACATTTCAACTTTAAATGCCAAAATTTAATTTCTTCATGCAAAGGACGCAGGCAATTTTCCTCTTAAAGGTGAAGACTAAAAAGCTTTTCTAAATTTAATAAGAAGTAGAAAACTTAGTAATTCAAACAGAGAAATAACTAGGCCCATGATTTCCACACGCCTCCCATACTTTCATAGTATGTGGGAAAGGACATCTAGAAAATCAGCTACAATTTAAAGCATAACAAATGTAACTTCCTCTGCTCCATTGGTCTCATTTTCACTTTTCACACAAATACTTCTAACAAAGTAAAAAAAAAAAATCAAGTGTGACTTTTGAATTTTTCTGTCCCCAAATCTGTAGCACTGTTTTAATGCCACCTCCTTTTTTTTAAGTAAAAAGTCATCTTGCTTTATTTTATCCAAAAGAGCAGATGAACGTAAAAAAAAAAAAAACCTGAAGACCAGCTACTGTTCAGCATTTGTGGTGATAACTGTGGAACAAAATGAGGAAGACTCACATTAAAGAAGTTTCAGAATCTTCACAGATAATCTTCAAAACCATTACAATCAGAACAATCTGAGATGAAAAAAAAAAAACCAAGACCAATAACCCATGGTACCTGTCGCTTTAACGAGATTAGTTCCATATCCAGCTGTCTAAGAATTGTGTTGGCTGCATTGGGACTACAGGAAACAGCTATCACATCTTCCTGGGTCAGGTACATGCCTTTTGGTGGACGGCATTTGGAACGCTGGGAATGGTGGCGATGCTGCAAGCTCTGATACTCTCTTCTACCCAGACCTATTTTGCTGGTCTGAACAGGCTGCTCATTATTGCCCTTTAATTTACAAGAAATAAATCATTAACGAATAACAGTATCTTGTATACAACTTTACTAAAAAGAATGAAGTATTAGATAGCATTGTAATGTCATATTTATGACAAATAAAACTTAAGCTAACATCCTCCTTTGCACGTAGTATCCAACTATGTCTTGCAGATGAGTTGATGGAGCATACCAGTATCTGCTGGATAAGCCTGCATTCATCTAAGAAAGGTCAGTTTTCAATTTTCTTTTTAACATGGCCACAAATACAGTAAATATTATGGAAATCCTAGTCCGAGTACCATGAAATAGGGCAAACATTGAGAACCTCTTATGTATGCAGCAGGTAAGTAATATACACGTATGTATCTTGTTTTTAAAACAAATAATCAGCGACTTTACACATTTATTTCTGATCAGATATGAAGAATTTGGGCAAAGATTAAAGGAGAAGAATGACAAAGTCAACCAGGCCAGCCAAAAAGGAAAAATGACATTTCTCCCTACTGTAAGCACTCTACAGAAGGAGACTGTACTGTTTGGTTTGGGGGGTTGGGAGGGGCTGGTTTGAGATTTGGAAGAGAGAGTATGGACACACTCTTACAGTCTTTATAAAAATCTATGTAATTTAGAATACTTGACCCTTTGTTATTTGCTTCTTTGGAAATGAAGTCTTTGTAGCTGTTTTGATATGTTTGGGCACCTAAACATCTCAGCTTTGTCTTCAATTGGCATTGCTGCACAACAGCTACTGTGCATGTACCTGACTCCCTCAGAGCAACTGAGTAGCTTCTCTATAGGCCAGGAGCAGAGACACAAAAATTACTTTCTCTGCAAGGATTTTCCAATTCAAAGCAATGCTTAGTACCAGAACAGAAAGAGGATTTAGGCTTTTCCCTACTTCAAGCAGCTCCCTACTGCTCCTCCCTGCTGGCATCCATGCATGTTAAGAGGAGGTGGTCATCTGATCACAGTGACTGCAAAACCAAGTGCAGCAGCCATTACTATTATTATTATTTTCTGTAGTAGTAGTAGTGCAGAGCAGCAAACACAGTCTTGTTTTACTACGCCTGACCTTCTGCCACGTTCTCTTCCCCAGCTAATATAACATCTTAATCCAGCCCACAGACTTCATAGAGGCCACCTTGAAAGCACTTAAGATACATGCTCTTCCTTGGAAAGTTGATGTAGAGCCTTACATCTTTGACATCTAAAAATTTCAAGATTAAGTTTACTTCTGCACTGATTATATTATTTGGGTTTTGGTTCTGCCTTGCTCTTTCAGTATGAAATTGCTGTTCCTGTGTGTTTAATCAGAATTTAAAGTGAAAATATTCTCTCACAATTTTGTCCTGCCAAGATAGAGGGTTTAGGTTATTTTAGTTTTATCTGGTAACAGAAAGTTTCCATTGCTGTGTGTTCAAGCAGCCTACTCAGTTTATATTTTGCTTAGGAAGTGAAAGTACGCAAATCCTACCAGAACTATTAGATCACAAAATTATCTCGTGCAGATCCGAATAGCTCATCAGAAACTACAAACCTATTTGTCCTGTTCCTAGAAGTCTATCAACACACTACTTGCATTCTGGACTGCATGTAATGATTCAAACTATAACCAAGTAAATTGAGCAAAATAGCCCTTATTTAGACATGGCTAAGGCAGCAACTCCAATCATTAGATTGCAAGGACATTGTTAACAGCATAAAAGTAAAAAGGTACATTATCAGGCCATGTGACATTTCAAGTACTACAAAACATCCCCACATTAAAAAAATAATCTCAAACTCTTTCACTGAAAGGGATAATTGTCCTTTTTTCCCCAAGGCCAGCTAGATAAAGGGATACATTGAAGGTCACTGCAAAGCTCAGAACAGAATCTAAACTTATCAGTCTCTTACTCAATTTCATTTTTGTTGGAAGTGCAAATTTTTATTCGTAAGCCTAGATACCACTTCATGGGAGTGTTGAAGTTTAACATAACCTCTCCTCTCATTCTTGAGAGACATGAACTGGCTGATTTAGGAAAATCACAAATGCTTAAAGTTGATCAAAGAAACAATTAAACGCTTACACACTTTAATTTGTTTTTCTAGTCTTGTTCATAGATAGCTTAATGTTTACAAAAAAACCTCAAAAAACCCCTAAAACCTGAATATACTCCGAACACAGCAGTCATCTATAAAGCTAACAGTAAGTGCTCATTAGGACAAAAATGGTTTTCTCTACATTTATTAGGAGAAAGCATCTGAGTAAAACCACATATTAGTTGAAATACATCACCTCACTGTGAGTTTGAACAAACAACAAAAGTTGTTCTTAGAAAAATGTAATTTCATTCTAAAATTCAAAGAAAACGTTTTGATTCAAATAATTCACAACCAGTAAAACTGTAAACATATTAACAAGACTGATGGAGGGCAAATACAACCTGTATTACCAGGCTGTGAGAGGATACATCTCTTATAAAACTTGAAGATCTCTCAGGACACAGTGGGGGTAATGAGAGATGCATTTACAGCCACAAAATGGCAAAAATATATGATAAAAATTTGTTTCAATGAGAAGTCTTGACCACTTAAAGACCCTGGGATTTCAGCAGGCTGCAAGCTAAACCTCTGTACTACAACTCACTCTTCACATTAACACATTCACTGAAAACAAACAAACTGACATTCACCATTAAGTTATCTGTTACCTCCTTTTTGGCTTCTTTTTTGGGATCATAATCACTATCATTTCCATCCATTGGATGAGCTTCTTCTACGTCATCATCGCTAAACACAGATTATAAAAAAAACTGGTCACTTCATTACTTTTTAAACTTAAATATAAATATGTACCAGGATAAGACAGAATTACCTACTCGAATTTATCTATTCTAAGTACATGGCATCTCAAAATTATTTGTAGTTTTCAAAAGGCAGCTGTTACAAGCATATTTTCTGTATTAAATTCTAGTAATTATTATGATAAACAAGCAATCCTAAGCCATAGTTTCAAAGATACTTTAAGCAGTGCTAGTACTGCTGCCAAGAATTTTGGTGTCACCTTTCTTCAATTCAACCACTTGTGCCAGCATGAACACTTATGTGGCCAACTATATACCAAGGCTAGAAATAACCTTTCATTTGCCCCATTAGTTTTAATAGACCAATTTTCAAACCACTGCACCAGGTGAATAAGCCCTTGCTGAAGTCTGTGGGGAGCATAAGGCAACAATATATGATGGGAAAACATGGGACTGATTTTTCACCGAAGGGCTTAAAATCTAGCAATTTAGGGGAGGGAAATGAAATCTACTGAATTAAATCCAAGAGAAAAGGTTAAAAAGAGAACAGTCAATTTAGAGCCCAATCCAGTCATTCTGACAATATAATTTCTGTATAAATTAATGCAAAAACATACTAAAATTTCTAGTTATTACCAAAAACCCCCAAACTGCTATGTAAAAAGCAAACTGATTTTAGCCTGTAATTTTTCAGAAATAGGATCACTGAATAAGCATATGAACTTTAGACTTCAGGAGTTATTGAAAATAACATATAATTAAAAAGACCCCTCTTGCTCCAGTTGGGCAGTTTTCTATAGATATAAAATTATAGCTTCCAATATAAACATAGATTATGTTACTTATACATGCAACACATACTACCTTTTAAAAAGTACAAGTTAATAATCAAGTATACTGAGCACAATATAATTTTGATTTCATAGTAACTAGGAGAATGTTATTCCCTTCTATGAAAAATAACAAAACTATTCTGAGCTCTAATTCTCTCTGACTGACAGCAGTTCGAAGTCTCCTAAAAAAGAATTTTATATAAAGTTTTATAACAAAACAATACTTAGGCATTCTAACTGGTTCAGCTCTTTATAGTGGTGGAACTTTCAGTTATAGTTCCATATTAGTTCAAAAATCCAAACAAAAAAAATCCCAACCCCTCCACACACCCACAAAAACACTCTTCCTGCACGGACTTCAGGGTTTAAATCCTTGTTAAACATTAAAACACTCCCATCTCTTATTACAACTCACACATACTGGAGTGACAAAGTTCTTAAAGCACACGTACCAAACACCTTGCTAAAATCAGAGACATCACAACACGGGCTCACACCTGAAACACATGGTTCACACTGAAACAATGGCTAGAAATTACTCCACATCTCTACTAAGGAAGACTTCAGTCTCTGGTTAGCTACTTAAGAACATAAAACTCACCTGTCACCTTGATTATTTCTATTAGCTAGCTTACGAGCCTGACGATCCATCAAACTTGTCCTAGAGCGAGTTTTTTTCCAAGAATAGTAATATTTTACTAGGCTTGCAATGGTCTTGTCTGGGAGCTAGAAGAATTCATCAATATGTTAACACTTTTAAAAATTAAAATTCCACCCACAATTATAATTCTGCTCTGTTTATAATCATCTTTAAACAATATTTTAAATGCATTGATAAGATAGAAAGTAGGGATGTATTTCATACACATTTTTAAAAAGGTGAGAAGACGTCTTTTCATTAGAGTGAAAAAGCTGTATGTCCAAGATACATGATGAAATTAAATTAAACCTTATATTCAAGGTTCTTCCTGAAGCTTTTACACAGAAATCAACATGAAATTTAAGCCCAACAGGAGCCTTTGTTCTTAGTGCATCTGAGCTGTTTAACGCTTCTGATTAAAATATTACTTTACCATTTGCTGGATCCTGTGAAAGCTCTTTCCATGGAAGCTAAATGCTTGTTCAAATAGGACTTTATCTTCAACTGTCCATTCATCAGGGAAAGGAGTGAAGTTAGGGAGATCCGCAAGGGACTTCTCAATATTGTGTTTATGCCAGAACAACATGCCGAGAGCCTTTGAAAAGAAATAGTCCCTCTTTGGATTTAGTCAATTTTCTAAAACATTGAGACAAGTTAAATAGAAACAGACAATTTATTTATTTAAAATAAAATTTGACTATCAGAATCCCTTCTCAAAATGTATTTACAATTTTATTGGCTATTTACTATAGGTTACAAATTTCTCTTTGAAGACAGTGGGCACATCTATACTTTATTAATGCTATGAAAGCCAGACAATTTAAAGTTGGCATGGCAGCAGTAATTCTAGAGCAGCATGAACTAGGCTGAGAGGCTCAAATCTGACCTGCTTTCTTACTTTACAGGCATATATCACCTACACAGTTCCTTATAGGCCTTTACTACCAGCCCACTCAAAAAAGAAAATAAAAATACTTTTCAGTAGCCAGAGGATCATCCAAAATGCAAGTCTGAAAGTTCAAAGTGAGAGTGGTCTTTCTACAACTCTCCAATCCACAAATAACAGCACGGCCACTTCCATGTCATGTGCACCTGATAAGGAACGGAAATTTAAATATACTTTCTTACATAATTTCATTTCTTGATACTCTAAAATATTTTTATGTTCATTAGACTTTCTGCCAGAGAATCACTGACAGATTTGATGGCAAGATTCGGGCATAGGAACTGGGCCATGTAATCCACTCATTTTCAATCACACAGCGCAGACACGATCACCAGTCGTCTCTCCAACCCCCTGATTTCACATCTTCTAACAGCCTGGACACAGCAAACCTCTGCTCTGGTTAAAATGGCAAGTGACAAGCACCTCTTGCAAAGAGAATTTCTGTTCCACTGTGAGGAGTCTACAAATGTTTTGTACCAGGAGTTATTTTGAAAAGCCATCTCTTGGAGACTTGAGATCCATCAGTTCCTCCTCTTGCCTAACAGAAGTCAAGGCATAAAGAAGCAACACCAAACCACAGGTATATTCTGGACACTGTAACACTGGCAGCCTCTCTGTCAGACAGCAGCTGATGAGCAAGCTTCCATCCTCCAAAACTTGATCATACAACTTTTTACTTGCACAGCAAATGTTTTTTTTGCAATAGGTAATCTCACTTTTACATAGATTGGTTAATTCATGAAGAAATTTGCAATAGAACTATGTATAGACCAGCAAAGTTTTATCCTTACTTTTTAAGGAACAGTGACCAAAGGTTGTTAAATAAAAAGTGAACTTGTCTGTTACTTTCAGAGCTGAAATTTGAGTCTGTTTTCCTGCCTCTGAAAAAACACACTCAATTCAGGTTGTTTGCCTTTTTTTAATATGAAAGAAAACTTTTCAGTGCCATCCCTATCAATTAATGGTTCAAAATTGTACCATATTTGCATTCTAATGTAAAACTTTAAATTTGTAAGCTGCTTCCCTAAGAAACTCTTCAGCTAAATATACACACACAATTGCATGACATGCCCAGTGTATCAAGAAACATACCAAACCTTTCAAAAGTGCACATTACAAGCTGAGCATGTCATGAAAACAAAGAGCTCAATCTTTTGCAGAGAATCCAGACCACAACTGTATGCAGATCCATTTAACTGCAGTGTTTGCTGCCGTGCCTGAAGAGAAACAGCGTTAATTAATGGTAACCAAGGGGAAAAATAAAAGAGTTGTGTTATAGTTTTATACTAAAAAAACATCCTTTAAAGGAGCACTCTCATTCCACAGCACTTACCTGTTCCACATTGTATCCATGTTTTTCCTTTGCTATTGCTATATATTCATCCACTGTAACAAAGCAATGTCAGAATTATTCTTTAGCACTTTTAGTTCTGCTCTACGACAGAATTAGCCATCTAACATGGGAAAAGAGTCTCCCCCCTGCTTTAACACACTGCATAGGCCCAGGTCCCCCAAAATGTTAAACATATTCAAAGCTCTATTAATAATAAATAAACCCACTGACTGAACTGAACATTTAACTTTATAAACTTTTTACACAAGCTAATTCTGCTTTCTTTCACATTTTTACTACAACAAAACCACAGAGGCTCATAATTTATTTATTTTAAGCAGAGAGTAGCTGGTTATTGAAAGGCTATGCCTTTTTGGAACCCACTCCTGGGTTAGTTTTAAACTGAACTACTTCTACTGCTCATATTCCCATACATGTTGAAAACTAAGGCAAGGAGATGCTATATCAATGATTATACATATCCTCAATATTAATATAGTTTTCACTGACCAACGTTGATTTTAACAATGACACAAAGTCAGTTTTCAATGGGAAGTATGAAAACTCAATAATTAGGTAATCAAATTCACAAATAACACTTTTAAAATCGTATTTAGCAATAATAGATCCAGCTTCCAGTTCAACACTTTTCATAATTTTGAAATTAAATTCTACTTATTTTTAAACAAAAACTCTTCCTATTCACATTCTAGAGCTCAAAATTAAGTGGCAACTAAATAGTTGAAAGGAAGCATGATCAAGAAAAGGAAATAATCATATCCTCCTTATTCACATTGACAAGGGATACCCTAGCCATGTACTGTTGCAGCAAAGAGTTAATTGTACTTTAAAGAAATGAAAAAATTGTTTAATAATCACAGGTGTAGAGTATTTTATTTCTAACTGTTCTGCAGTAGTTGAAGATGCATTCCTTCAAATGTAGAGGGACATAAATATCTAACTACTGGTATTAGATAGAAACTGTCCTGAGGATAAGGTTCTCATGGCTGCATCCTCAAAGTTTACTCCCCTTTATTACATATGGGAAATTCTAGCATAGGAGACAGGTTTAAATGAGATTAAACAGATAATTGATCACAGTACATCAGATGACTCCTGTATTTCAGGTCACTTCTGAAGGGAGAAAATGTTTGGTTTCTCCTTCTATGACAGCAGTAATAATTTCCCCTTAAAGTGAGCCTCAACAAATCTTTTCTGAATTCATCCACTGCAACTCCTTCTCCCAGAAATTTAAAGCAGCAAGTTCCTCATATTCAGCTTTTTATTCTTTAATTAATAACAAAAGGTTTCACAGACTATGATGATGATAATACAAAATAGGCAGTATGATTTGAAACAAAGACTTTACTAATACAGGAGAAGGTCATCTTTCCTTTACCTGGAGTTCTCTAAATAAAGAAAAAGAGAAGCTTTGTGTTTAATTAATTTGAAATTTCACTGTGTGTAAAATACAGAGCAAACAGGCACACCAGAAACAATCATTTAGTTTACTTAAGAACCCAAATTCCTAAGCAGGCAAGGACTTACATTTGGCATCAGGAATATTATGATATGGAGACCATACAAGCATCCCTCCATTATCTTTATCAGTGTATTTTGTAGCACCTGTAAGAAAACAAGTAAGTCTCAGTATTTATTTAATAACTATAATCTAGAGCACAACTATGTGACAGTAAGCAAAAGCCAACCACATTAAGAAGTCCAGATACTAAGAAGAGGGGGGGGCGGGGGAAAAACATCATTAATTCAAATTTATTTCCTTAAGACATCAAATGGCTGAAATTGAACACTAAGTACTCTTAGGATGTTCAAGTATAACTAAATATTAGACAGTATCCTGGTTACCACAATTAAACCACTGAAGTGCATTGCTTACGTTGGAAGGAATCCTATCTAGTTGCAAACCCCTTGCCATGGGCAGGGACACCTTCCACTAGATCAGGTTGCTCAAAGCCCCATCCAACCTGGCCTTGAACTCTTCCAGGGATGGGGCATCCACAGCTTCTCAAAGCAAGGGGGACAGAGCAGTACTGATGCAAACAGTGAAGTGCTAAATCTGAGTATATTATTTTTGAAAACATGCTGTAAAAGAAAACTCCCCAGTACTGTAAAAGCTTTCCATTACTATTTCACAAATGTAGTCTATTACATAAAGTCCCTTACAATCTATTTGCTTACAACACTTTATCTTGCTAAGAAATTGCTCAATAATTGGAAGATTTATACCTAATGTCAGCATGAATTCCTTGAGTAATCACCCTAAGAGGAACTTTCCTTGCATCCTTCTTGGAGAAGAACAGCTTTTTTTATTCAGTGAAACAAGTAACTTTTCACTCCATTTTAAGCTTACACACTTTATATTTAGGCTCTACATCTTGTTTGAAGCAAACAAAAAACCAACCCAAATGCTTCGGAAAAAAGAACAGTGTAGTGCTTTCCCTTTGTGTACTATGTTTTGTTGCTTTTCCCTCTTCATTTTGGCAGTGTTTTGTATTTGCTATCATCTCTGCAATCTTGATCCACCACAACTGTGAACTTGAAAACAGTTAATTAGAAAAACTAAAAGAACTCCTGTGCCTTTCCAAAATGAGATGTGTAAGGCAGATAACCTCAATGCAGCACAAATTCCGTAACGAGTTAAGAATGTACGTACACTCATAAAGCACCAGTTTCAAGGCATAAGCACTACTAAACTCTGAAAGGTTTTTGGTATACAAGAACAAACTCCTTAATATAACATTCCACTTTAGAACAAAAAAGCATGACATTTTTAGTCATTAGGAATGCAATACTTCATGAAGAGCAATGCAAGCGTGTAACAGGCACAACATTTCTCTTGTATGCTGTTTTTATCACAAGTAAATGACCACTACCCTGCATGCCTATCTAACTAAAGATGAGGAGAAAGCAGGGCCACCAGAGAATGTATTAGAATTTGAGGTTACGAGCAAGAAATGTCTAAACTTAAGATACCTGCAGACAAATGGATATAATGGATATTATCAGGTACTGAATACTCAAGTACTAAAGTGAAAAAAGAATTAGTTTCAGACTTCTTGCACCTGCAGGAGATCATGTATGTGGTGACACTCCCCTACTGAGGCACCACCCTCACGTGACAAATAAGCAGCAACGACCAGAACATCCCTTTTCAAAGCAGAGCTGTTTCCTCAGCAGGAATCAGACATCTGTTTCCATTCAGGTGGCACCTTCACCAAGAGGAAAGCAAGGATGACAAAGGAATAATGAGATGCATACAGGTAGCTTGAAGGAAGGTACCCTGCCCTCAGCACGGGATGTCCCTAGCTGTAGGACAGGAATCCCTCCATCTCCCTATGCAGGATCATGACCTACCTTCCTGAGAACTGCCACCTGTCCTTTGTGCCCCGAGCGCTCGAGCAAGCATCCCTAACCCCCAAAGAGGCTGTGCTACACCTCAAGGCTGACATGATCTTTGTCTGCAAGGTCCATTTTTACAAGGGACAGGGACTGGAAATACCCCACAACGTGTTAACCAAAGCGTGTTAGAAGAGTTGTAAGCCAGTAAGGAAGAGAAGGACTAAGAGCTACATCTGAAGAATAACAAGTCTTTCTCTTCCCAAAACACACGCCCAAGCCACTGAGGAAGAGGTCTCTGTACTTTAGCTGCTGCACCCCTCTGCCAATACCAGTGAGGAAATGCAGCCAGCTGAAGATGACCGACAGGCACTCCGCACCATTCCAGAATAGCGCAATTATAGCAGAAAACTGACCCTCTCTAAACTGCAGCTTCACATTAGAAGTTGGGTACGCACAGCTGGTGCGGCTCTCTACAGGATTCCAGGTACTGAGAATAAAGTGGTCATCCAGGAGAATACAAGACACAGTGAGGGCACTGTGGGGCAGCATGGCAATTTAAAAGTGTGTTGGTTTCCAGCACAAAATGTACCTTCCTCTGCTTAAGACTAAGCTTTGAGAGTAGGAACAGAAACATGGAAACTAACCAAAGGAACTCCCAAATTTCTAAAATTAAGAACTGGAAATCTTAATGAGTGAGTAAATGAACAAGTAAGTTTAAAAATCCCAAACAAAACAACCAGGGGATGTGAGGGCAGATGGCATGGAACAAATGGAAAATGTTATATACTCTGCCACACCATTTAATAATTTCAATTTAAGAAAGCCTGTTTTCCTATTAGGAGACTAGAAGAGAAAAGTTATAAAGACATACAGAGAAATGCATTCCTAAGCGACCTCAAATGATATAAAATATTCTTCCTGACAGCCCCAACTCCAACTCCATCCCTGAAAAGAGGGTAAATGGGAAATTAGGTATTTCAGCATTAAGTAAGCAAAATTCGTACTAAAACCTTTGGGAAGTCTAAATCTGAGTAGAATAAGACTTCTCCAGCAGTTCTATGTGGATAACCCAACAGGGTGGTGCATTCTCTACCATGATTTCCAACAGAATGCAAACAACCCACAATATAAGGATACTAGCTTTGTCACATTCTGCTGTATCTTACTTATTAAGGTGGGTCAGAAAGTACATGCAGAAACAAACATTTTCACCAAGAATATAAAATACTATAGGAAAACCAGGAGGAGGAGACAAAAACCTGGAGTGCAAGAAATGGTATGTTAACTCAGATAATCAGGTAAAGTAAAAATCCCAAGTTTCCTTATTAAAATTGTTTCTTGCAGTGACAAAACTTCTCTCATTGCTGTAATATTTGGTGACAATTAAAAACACTACTTCCCTTAAGCTCTATCTGAAAGTTTGCTTGTAAAAAGAATATGGTGTGGAAAGGGGTAAGAGAGTACGTTTAAACTAACTTTTCCTAATTGTTGCTTCCAACCACAATCCACTTCTTCCATGAGACAGTGAGAAACAGTTGCACTTTTTCTTTAAAAAAAATTACCTTGTTTTATACATAAACTATGTTTTCAAAAAAATTCTTACTCCCATTGCAACATTAATCATGAATATTTTGTTCCTCATTGTATTGTCGTGGAGCATTGCTTATGACTGTTTTTCAAGACTGGCTAAGTGAAACCCAAGGATTGGTATTATTCCACTCATTTTAGTATTCTGTGTGTTTATCAGGGCTTAGACTTATGTCTACTTTTATCCATCATTGATTCCCTTCTCCCACCTATTTATTTCAAGGGGCTTAAAAAACAGCACTCAAGAGTACTGCAAATAAACACAAAGTATCTGAAAACCCCCCAAAAAAGAGCAACTATTCCAAGAAGAAACATAATTAAAGATAATCAGATATAATGCCATGTCCATCTATGCAAATCTGGAACTATAAGGGAGTTTATTACCTCACTTGCTACCAAAAAGTAACCCAAACATAGCTATCAGAGCACAGATTTTTGTCTCTCATTACTTCTGTCTCTAGGAAATGATGCCTCAAAATGCATCAGAAAAAAAACTCAACCAAAAAACCAAACAGATGCAAGCATGAGATTTTGCTGAGATCTCCTCAGATAACCAATGTGTTAACTTGGTAAGTGCCGTACTTTTATACTTGATGGACTTTTAAATTTATTTTATTTTGTAAGACTTAGGTGTTCCAAAATAAATCACTACCTTCTTGCCCTAATAATCAAAATACACACACCAAGAAGGATAATACTATATACTATGCCTCTAAATCAGGAGTTATTAAAGAAACATTTCCATTATTAAGGACACTGATAAAGTGAGCATATATTAATCCCAGTTACTGGGGAAAGAGGCATTAATTGAATGCCACCCCCCAGAAACATTTAGAAGCTCTAAAAAGTCTGGTTATAGGAGAGCATAAAATTAGTTCTGTAGTTACTAATGTAATAGTACTACTGCATATACAATAGTTTACAAAATTGAAACCACAGAACCTCAATTGTCCTACAAGGGCTGAAGAGTTCTTTTAATCAAAAGAAAAACAAACACTAGGTGTTAGTTTCTAATTTAAGTGGCCTGTAGGATAAACAAGCCCAGGCTGCAGGTTAGAAACCATCATTTTTATCTGTGCCTATTTTTATTTAGGCATTGTAAAAATAAAGGGTGTAAACAATTAGCCTTATTAACAAAGAGACCTAGACTACGTGCTCCTTCCTAGGGGAAACGCATTCCCTTAAGCCAAGATCACGCATCCATTTAATCCCACCCTCGCGCTTTCCTTTGCCCGGCCTTTTCTTTGGCCTGTGGGGACTTGCGCCCATCCAGAGGGGCTCGCTCCAGCCTTGGGAGGCACTGTGAGAGCAATCCTCTTCCGGTAAGAAATCATCTGACACCCATGGAGCCTGTCTGGAGAGCAGGAAAGTAGACAGGCTTCGTCTGACCGCTACAGCAAAACTGATGAACGCTCCTGCGGTCTCCCTGCTCAGAGTAGTAAGGCACGGCAGCATTCTAGCAATTAACTTGCTAAAGCCGAGTACCAGGCTATGCGAGCGTACCCATATTCCTCGGGGCGGGGCTGGGGGGGGGCGAGGAAGGCGGAGGAGAGCAGCTCAGCCTGCCACGGCGGGGCCAGCGAGGCTACTACAGCACACAAAACCAGGAGCAGGAGTTTCCCACCGAGCGCATCTTCCACCCAGCGCCTCCAGCACGCAGCCAGGTCTGCTCCGCTTCCGGCTGGGCGCATCACTTCCCACCCTTGCCCGACAACATCCATCACTCCTCGTCAAATATTTTTTATGGTTAGAGGTTTAAGGACGGGGGAAGAAAAAAAAAAAATCCAACCTTTTTCTGCTTCACCGCCTCCCGCCGGATACACATAATGCGGCCGATAATGAAGTGAGAATCCCCCACCGCGACGCCCCCCGCCCCCGGAGCGCAGATGCTGCCCCGGCCAAGCCTCCCGCCGCCGGCACCGGATCGCCGACACAAAGGCTCAAAAGCAACATAAATACAGCCCCGCGGCCGCCGCCGCCGGAGAGCGCCGAGCGAGCCCGCCCCGGCAGCGAGCCCACCCCTCCCGCCTCGGGAGATGTCAGGTTACGGCCGAAAAGCGATTTACCGGGCTCGAAGTCAGGAATGCGCGCCTGGTATTCCGCTCCGACCCTCATTCCTACATCTGCAAGGCAAAGGGGGGAAGAGAAATTACGGGCTGGAGTGTCCCCGGG
>VXAZ01003030.1:1357909-1373005 GCA_013399875.1 Gymnorhina tibicen
GGACAGGAGGCGCGGGCGGGGGGCCCGGGGCCGCGGAGCCGGGCCGGGAGCGGCCGCCTCGGGGCCGGGCCCCGGCGGGGAAAGCCGATGCTTTCACATCGATGAAATCACACGGTGATTTAGAAAGAAAAACCCGTGCTGGTTTTTCTTTCTAAATTCAAAAAGTGATATATTTATTTACCTGTTTAGCGCAATTCCGGTGCGGTGCCAAGTGCTGCGGTGTTACCATCCAGTTTATATCAAGTATTCACGCTTAATGAGGTAAAAAAAGGCTGAGACGGGCTCCAGACCAAAGCTGAGTTACAATGTGGCAACAGTCTTGCTATTTAATCTGGAGATGCATTACTAGTCTGGTTTGTTTCTACGCAAAGACATTTTATGTTGTTGTGGCTGTGTTTTGTATGTGTCAAACATATTTTTAATGATGCAGTGATAACTTGTCTGTCTGATTTTCAGATGTAGGGAAAAAAGTATGAACTTAAAATGCTATATATCGAACTAAAGTCTTACGTTCCAGCTAAGAACGCCTGTTCTGACACGATCCATTACCCTTTGTCACATCTCAGCAATTCCCAAACTCTGCCCCGGCGGCTGTCTACCCCACGTTGGCTGGTTGATTGATTGATTGAAGAGCGCTAGCAGGAATAGTGTAGCTGCTTTCTTATGGTGAGATAAAAGGAAGATGACTACTTGTGTCCATGCTTATGGCTAGTAAGTGTTCATAGTGTCTTATAGTAGGATTGTAACATGATGTAGTTTACCGTGTTTGCTGTGTCTTGGTATTTGCCTTGAAAGCAGCCCATTATGGTCAAATTATATATTTTTGAAAAACCTTTGGTTTATGTGTGCTTCCTAGAATATATCAGGAAAATATCGTCAAGACTTTTCCTGCTTTGGGAATTTTGTGGTCTTTGAAGAACTGTTTTTGTGACAACTTTTGAGAGATGACTATCAAAAATGGGAATAAACAAGTTGTGGCTCCTTTATGCTTGCTGTTCTCCAAGAGTTGGAGAGAAAGATCAGCAAGGAGAAGGTAGGAGCAATGGTGGTTGACTCCCTGCAAGTGCCTCAGCAATTGAGGATTTGCAGTCTCACAGTTTAATGCACACAAAAGAATTTGTGTAAGAAAGCACTCACAAATGCCAGAGCCACAGGAAAATCTTGAACCCATGTTTGTACTTTTAAGGCACAAAATCAATAAGAAAACTTGCAGGAAATTGGGATTTGTTCTAGCTCTCCTAAGGCTGACTATTTGAGGCTTTTTAGCTTTATTTTCTATGGATGTGAAGTTTCGGCATACATGTAGCACTATGACTGCACTTGTCTGACAGTTCTTAACTACTGATAAAAGCTACTGCAAGTTTTAGTAAGCTATTACAGCTTTCAGGAATGCTAAGTTCTTACGAGTGTCATGACAGTAACCACCTGAAAAGAAGATTCCTTGTAGCATGGTTGGGAGGAGAATTGTCTAAAGAGCTTGGCCTTTTTTGTTTCTTTTATTTGCACAGCTGCTGCTGAAACTGCATTTCAGGGGTTACAATTAAAGGGGCATAGGTTCACTTAGTCAATCGCTTAGATATTAGCAGATGCATTTAGTGATTTTTTTCCCCATGCAGTCTGGCTTGCTTTGCACTATTTCTTCTCTTGGATTCTTGTCTTATCCTTCTCTTGTCTTCTGTTTTAATTTGTTTGTTTTTTTTACCCCTTCTCCATAGTTCCTCTGTCACATTTAGTATGTGGGTGCTTCTGGATTAGATGTGACATGATAATCAGACAGTTGTTTGTGAGCTTGGTCTTGCATTTGTTATTGAAGCTATGCACAAGGAATTAGCTTAGACTAATATTAGCATATAGAATCATAGAATCACAGCATGGTTTGGGTTGGAAGGGACCTTAAAGATCATCTAGTTCCAACCCCCTGCCAAGAGCAAGGATGCCACTCTCACTAGATCAGTTTCTCAAAGCCGCATCCAACCTGGTCTTGAACACTTCCAGGGATGGGGCATCCACAACCTCTCCTTATTTTATGTTGTATCCTTTCTTCTGTATATCCTTCCTTCTCTATATCCTTACTCGTCATTTTTGTTTCCAAACATAATCCCTAGAGGGCAGCAAAGTAACCAATGCATTCAGTAGGTGCGACTTGAGCCGGCCTAAAGGTGCTCTTTACGAGCCTACCACTTTTTGTTCCTGGAGATTATGCCTTTCTTCTTAAAACTTATTTCCCAAGTCATAGTTTCAGGGGGAAAGTTTGTGTTTGGGCAGGAAGGGAGGGATCCTTGCAGTACAAAGTGGATTGCAACAGAGAGGAAGGGAATTAGGGAATGGACAAGTTGCAAACAAGGAAGGTGAATGTTGCTTCTTCCCTTTTAATGAAATTGCTGAAAGGCCTTAGTAGAAACAGAAGCTCAAAAGGAAACAGCTTTCACTATCCATTGATTAACTCAGCTTAAAACCTACATGGCTTCTCAGGATGCTCCACACAGGTTTGAGGCCTCTTGCAATCATCTTTGTTAGTGCAGGTTCTTGGAATTCATTGCTTAAAATCAGGCTCTGATTGGACTGTGGACTCCTGCATATTATTACCTTACAGTGAGGGTTAGTGACAGTATTAACTGTTGAGTGGTGAGCTAGGGGAAAGTAAAGACTTTATTCAGATGAAAATAAATTCTTAAAACTAGGTGGTTTAATGTGCCTATATTACTATAGAATCATTTAGGATGGGAATGACCTCTAAAATCGAGTCCAACCATTAACCCAGCATTGCCAAGACCATCAGTAAACCACATCCCGAAATGCCACATCCATGCCTCTTTTGAATACCTCCTGGGATGGTGACTCCACTACTTCCCTGGGCAGCCTGTTCCAATGTTACAACTCTTCCTGTGAAGAAAGTTTTCCAAATATCCAATCTAAACCTCCCCTCATGCAACTTGAGGCTGTTTCCTCTCATCCTATCTATTATTACCTGTGAGAAGAGACCAATCCCCACCTTGCTACAGCCTCCTTTCAGGTAGTTGTAGAGAGCCATGAATATTCTCCTCAGCCTCCTTCTTTCCAGGCTAAACAACCCCAGCCCACTCAGCTGCTCCTCATAAAACTTGTGCCCCAGTCCCTTCACCAGCTTCATTGCTCTTTGGATGCTCTTCAGCACCTCTTGTATGTTATGCCCATCTCACCTATGAAAGTTCTAACTCATTAAATTCTAGGTCAGGGAAAGTATTGCAGATCACGTTTGGGCTTTTTACCTTATGGTGACAATTTCATGCTTTCAGTTTTTTTGGAAAGAGCATTTTGACAGTCTCCTGTCTTGGGAATGTTACTTTGCACCATTTAAAATCTGTGTCTTTAAATATTTTTAGAAACAGGTCAACAGATTTGTGATGCTTCTCCAGAAAAATTATAGATAGATGATGTGTGCTGTGTGAAACCCAGAGAAAATAGGATGACCATGAAACCTTTTGGCAATATCCAGCCTGGAAACTTGTGCTTTAATGTGAAGGTTTATAATTGTTCCATAAAGAAAAGCAAGCTCTTTGTCGTCATAAGCACATTAAGAAAAGCATGCCAGGGATCAAGGTAATTTCAGATAAATTATACTGCTTGGAGTCTGTTCACGCCTCTGCTGGAAAATATATAGGTGTCATCTGTCAAGTACTGTGTTTCTTTTATATTAAACACAACTAGGCCTGCTGGGTGGGAAGTGGGAGGCTTAGAGTGGACAGGGTGAGATTTATTAGTTCTTTTACACTGATGGTTGTTGCTGTGTTTCATTCTACATTCTTGAATTTTCCAAATACTTCACATTTTAGTGGAACCAGTGGAAGAGGGTGGATTTTCTACAGCTTTAGAAAATCAGGCCTTCAGTCTCAAGCTAGCACATATTAGTATTTTTGAATTCTAGTCTTTATGTTTTATTCTAGTCTTAGTGTTTTAAGGCAGACATCAGTAAAAATTTGTTCTATATTTGGCCATTAAAATGCAACAACAAAGCATATTTGCTAACTGCCTTTCTACTGTTAATACCTCCCAACTGAGATTTTTTTTGTTTTCTTTATTTTTGTAGTGCTCTCTTCCAGTTACAGGTTTCAAGAGTTATCTGCTTTCCAGATCTGAATGGAATTCTTCTGCATCAGGACAGTTGGTAACTTATTCTTGGGAGATGGAGAAAGTCATGTTGCAGTTCCTTTGAGAAGTCTAAGGACTTCAGCAGTTGTAGACATTTTTCCTATTTAAATAGCTGTCACCAGCTGATCATATCATGCCCTTCTGAAACCTTTGCCAAAATTTGAGACTCAGACTGTGTTGTACAGTGTTAGTGGTAGATACATTGAATGGAGCGGGGAATGTTAGGACTTGGCACTCTGTTAAAAATAGTATTTTGAAATAAATTATTTGTTGTACTGTAGGAAGGCTTATTCAGGAACGAGCATAATGGGTTAGTGCTAACATCCATCTTGCCCAGTACTTTGATCCTGACAGCTCTACAGAGGAACTCATTTTGGAGCCAGTGCCATAATCTCCATTCTGTGTTGGCGAGAAGCCTACTCTTGGTCTTCTAAAGATTTGCTGAAACTCTGAAGTGTAAAGCTTGGTATCTTTAAATAAAAATTCTGATTCCTATAGATGCGTTATGAAAACTTCTGTTCCACCTTCACATATTTGTAGACTTGTTTCAGTGACTTTCTACAGGTGAATTTTGACACTGTATGATTATATTTTTTTCCTTTATAAGAAATTTTTTCTCTTTTTCTTGACAGGAGGGACAGGTGTTCCTGATCAGCCCTTTCAGTATCATTGTTTCATTTCTCTTCTGTGACTGTTTACCAGGGACAAAGAAATGAAACCACTCGTATCCAGCAAGAAAGTGTCCTATTTAATTAAATAAATCCCCACTTATATGTGTAATTACATAAGGTGATTGGTCAGTGATCACCCACCCCCTAGGGTGATTGGCTAAAGTCTTTGCAACACCCATTTCAATAACTTTTCACCAGTGTATCATAAACAGAACTTAGATAAACACCAGGTGTTCAGACAGTTATACAAAAACCATCTTATTGTTTTCATAGCTTGTGTGAGAAAGGAAAGATTCACACAGAATATTGCAAGAAGCTGGAAAAACCTTTCTAACTGCCCTTTTTGTATCCACACTCTTCAGTTAATCTAAATACCTGGTAAGATGTACTGTTTGCAAAGAGTAAAGAGGTTCTGTGTCCAGTTGATTATCACGACGCACTGTAGGAAAAGCCTGAGTGTAGCTGACTTAATCTTGTGTTACATAGGCAACTCAGGACAATTGGTCTTTTCAGAAAGTCAGTTTACAGACATCACTTAACCACTTATATTTTTGCATAACCTCTTTAAAGGAAATTTTAGTAAGAGCCGCCAGTACATCTTTCAATCAGAGCATTGACATTCAGTATTGCCAGTGAAGATTCTCAGACTGTGTATGAAGATCTTGTGTATATGGCTGAAATGGTAGCATCTCTTTACAAATAATTTGGGTTTAGGGCCAGTTGTTTCTCACAGAAGGGAAAAAAGACATTTCAATTGTTTTGGTAACAAAAATGCTTTTTACTTTGTCCTACACTATGCTTTTACTTTGTCCTATTTCACTTTTGCATACAGTTACCTAAACTACTTTTCATAGGACTGTTCAGCAGAAAGCAGAGGTCACCTAATTAATACTTAAAGTTGTTGGACTTCTGTAAGAAGTGTAGTTTTGCTTCTCCTGCATGGTGCCTTTTTTTGTTGTGGTTCAGAGGTGTTTTGTTTGTTTTTTTTAAATGCAAAGCAAAGCAAGTGCTTTGATTCCATGCACTCGGGGAAATTGTGCTAAACTTATGCTTTACTCTTTCTTGTCAGGTTCTCTGTTGCTGTGCTAACTTTAAGAGGTGACCATTTGCTGTGAGTTAATGATGTTTATGGTCTCTCCTATGGATCTCTCCTCCTTTTCCTTCTGTGAAGCAACATCACAAAAGGAAAATACTGTGCAAGATTTTCTCCTTGCAGTTAATAATACCAAGCACTCATTTTGTTGAGAAGAATGTTCTTTGAAACATACTAGAATAAAAAAAGAAGATGCTCTGCTATGTTACCATTGTTGTGTGCCTAATCCTGAAAAAGAGATAACTTTGCCCCAAACAACTTAGAGTTTGTTTGGGATCCAGCCGGTGTATGTAACTGACACTAGAAAAACAAAGGGAGAATAAAGGAAACATCAGTAATATGTTAACATGGACAAATTATGTAAAATTACTGTAACCCTCTACTGCCCATCCATTTAAGATACAGTGTTATTGCAGGAGTAATCTTGGGGGATCTGAAAGAACCAAAAGTGTTGTTAAGAACTTTACTTGAGGAAGATGATGTATCTTGCATGTGGAAAAAAGGTGTAAAGAGTGGTGTAGTAACCAGTAGTGGCAGCTTTTTTTGCTGTATGTTTTAGGCCTTGAACTGTCAGAATATTTTATGCTGTAGCATACTGGCACCTTCTGCTAAATTTTGTCCTCCATAACTTATCCTACCTGCCTTCTCATGGTGTAAAGGTGGGGGGAAGGGGGCAGGTATAAAGTGGAAAATGACACTGACTGTCTATGACCAAAAGAAGGTCCCTGAGGTATTACAAGAGTTTGTATTTCTGTTTACTATCTCATTGTTTCTATAGAAAAGTATACACTGTTTCTTAGAAGTCCCTGTGTTATGGAGCTGTGCTGGATGTGAAGGTCAGTGTGGCTGGACTGTGCAGGTATCAAAATACTACTTCTATTCAAGTGTCGTATCTTTTCCTGTTGTAACTACTGTTTGGCTCATGTAATGATCCACAGTTTAGATATACAGTTTAGGAAAGATCAGCAAGAGGTTCCATTCTGAGAATATCTCTAAAACAGAGTTGCGAACAACAAAAATATAATCATTAATTTTTTCTCATATAAGTAAGATTTATTTTTCCACATGGAAATTGTTATTATAATACCTTTTCACTGGAATTTTCTAGGAGTACAAACAGTTCTCTTGAGAGTGTCCTGTTAAAAACACCAGCAACTCAACAACAAACAAATCAGTAGGGCTGTGTCTGGCTCTTCAAATTGCATTATATAATGTTTCCAGGAATGATGTTCTCTCTTCTCCTGTCTGAGGCAGATATAACTACATAAATATAAAACTGAAATCTGCAACTTTGCATTTGAAGGTATGGATCAGTACATAAAGGGTCAGTCTACAGTAGCAAAATTGTCCTTGGAAAGAAGGACACAATTTCTGCTGGAGTGTTTGTTAAACTGAGAGGAAAAACAAAGGCTCATGCCTACACAACTTTAGGTTGAAAATGTTGGATACCACTAGGACCTTGTTATTGTTGGTTTCCACACAGTTTTTAGAAAAATACCCACTCAACTTCACTCTCAGCCAGTGCTTTAAATTCTCTTATGCTGGAGATGATGTTTTTACTTGCACTTATATAGTTCACTATCTTCCATCTAAATTACATCTCTTTTAGTGATGGTGGCTTTTATCCTCAGTTAAATTAAAAACGAATTAAAACTTGAAATATGTTATAGTCTGGGAGCCTGTTATGAGGTCCACTTGTGTTAAGACACACATCATTCTGAAAAACCAAAGAGATGACCCAGCTTTCAGAGCTTCACTCTGAGCCCACTGCCAGAGATCCCTCCCTATGGATACTGCAGAACTGGCAAGGGCATTTTGGATAGATGATGCTTCTGCTGATGTTTCATGTGTAAACATACACTTCTAACAAGCATATTCCCAGCCCATCTGCTCATTCCCTAGCTTCACCTTCCCATGTCCCACATGCTGTATTTTGGTTAGGTAGCTGCAGATAGGTCTGGATATTCTAAAAGAATGTCCTGACATTTCTCTGTACTGTGTGACTTTACATAGAAGTTTTTGTCGTTGCTTCACAATTGACGAAAGCAGAAAAAAGAATTGTTTTACTTCTACTGTAAAAAAACTAACCAAAATTAGAAAAGGCGTAATCCCCTCACAGTAAGTGAGTAAGCAAGTATCCAAGTGTTTATGAAAATCAATAGCTCATGTGATATTAGTTACTAGGTATGAATATGAGTCCAGTGCTGATAAAGACCATGGAAAAAACTACTTTTAAGATATGGTCAACTATAGAAAATCAGTAATTTTGTCTCAGTGCAGTTTCTGGAGATAACAATAAGACACTAGTTAGAATGAGAATGTTTGATATCACTTTATTTAAATTTTAATTGAAAAAAATGGCAGTACTAGGCTGTGTTAAAACCAACCTCCCTCCCTCCCTCCTTCCCAGATTTATTTCCCTGAGTTGTTTGCCTGCTTCTGCTTATCCCTCCCACTGTCAGAGAATGCAGCAAAGTTTTGTCTACACAGAAAGCAAATACTGCGAGTAATGCAGCCTGTTGACAGGAACATCAGTAAGTGGGAAATATGTGATGAAACGTTAGGCTCAGTAAAACTATGAAATAAAGTGAGAGGAGTTTGTTTTGCTTTTTTTCTTCTCTATTCTAGGGGGGTTTTTTTGGAGAAGAGGTTGGTTTCTGGCTGTTGATAAACCTCCTGTAACTGAAAAAGTACAAGGAACTGGTATGGCAAAGTTGTATGGTAAGAAAACAGCTTTATAGAATATGTGACTTCAAAGAAGCAATTCTGAGCACATGTAAGGCCAAACCTATAAAATACAAGCTCTGTGCAAGAAACTTATTCACTGTGTTGAGGATAGTTTTATGCTAGGTGCTCTTTAAGGTGTGTTTTTTGGTGAGGCTGTTTGGAAAGAGACGCTAACAGTGTCTTTATCACTGTCAGCCTCACAGTTAGGATGCTTCTGTCCAGAAAACAAACAATGAGGCTTTTAAGATTGTTGGGCTTTTTAAATTTACTGAAGAGTTTAGGTTATGTTATATTTGGGGATTCTGACTCAATATTATTTGGGAATTCTTTGTATTATTACGTTCTTGGAAACTGCTGTGTAGTAGAATACAAAGGAAAAAAAACCCAAACCATAGAGGACCTGCTAGCTAGCACAAGCATATTCTTAACTAGGAGTTATTTTTCTGAATCTGGGCCTAAACCAGCTAATTTTCAGTTTTATTCTTTAGACAGCATATAATGAAAATGTAGGATTAAAATTGGCTTTTAAGAATATTTTTATATTAGAGACTACTAGACAACAGTTGAGAGATAAAGATGCAATTAGTAACAACACAGTAATTCAGCCTGCAGAGCTCCTTGCTACTTAACAAAAAACAATTACCCAAAACTATGGGTTCCTGGGCTTATTGTGGACAGGGCATGCAAATAAAATTATTTGTTACAATTACTTAGCAAGGCCCTGCATTTTGTTAGAATTCAAGCAAACTGCAGCCAAACTGCTTAATTTTGCCTTGTTTTGTATTGACCCAGACACAGGAAAAATAAGGCCAATGAAACAGGAAAAATAAGACCAATGAAATACACAATAGACGTGTTGATAAAAAAATCCCACCAGACCTGGAACCAAAGAAACTATGGTTATTTTCTATCCATTCTCTGAGTAACAACATCAGTGGGTCACTGCCTCTGCTCTGAGACCGGGAGAGACTGTGGACATGTCCACAACCACAGGGTTGAGCCAAGAGGATTGAGTAGGCACAGCTGCAGTGAGGGGAAGGGTGATAGTAGCTGTTGTCTCAATGAGGATGTGTGGGGACCGTTTTTGTTTTGGGTTCTGGGGGTTTTATTTTTTTTTCTCCCTAAATCTGGAAATCCAGGATGCTTCCTCCTGTTGAAATAGATGGAAATGGACATGCTGTCCAAATGGGGAAAATTGTTCTATGCTCTTTTGAGGTGTTCTTTAAGAAGGAACAGTTCCTCCCTGTTAGCCCACACTCCAAATGTTAGATGTATAAATAAAAACTGGCTGCGTACTCCCTCATCAGTTTTATTTTGAGATTTTTTTTCCCCTTCTTTTCAGAACATTGGATTTTTTCAGTTATTGTTGCATATTTTTTACCCAGAAAAAGTCTGGAGGAAATTCAGTAATTCCAAAACTAGAAAAGTGTCCATATTTATTCTTTGACAAATTTGTTATGGCTGTTTGGGAATGCTAACATACCTCGATTCATAGGTCTACAGTCTGCTGTGCAACTGGATATTTCTTTGAGTTTCTTTTATTTCAGGTCCCAGAAATAACTGGACCTTTGGGAACCTCAGGCTGAACTTTACCAGTGTCTCGAGATAGCGTATAAATAAATTGAACAGTTCCAGTAAGATGCACAGACATCTTTTCAAATTCTTTCCTTTTGATGGACACGTGTGCTTGTTAAACTACAGACTTGGGTTAGTTTTAAGGACTAACTTTTGTTTCTCATTGCTCTTCCCACAAGATAACAAATAAGATTAATCACAAGCAACTAAGTATTCATGGATGTTATTACTTAACAGGAGGCCTTGGCCTGCATCCCACTGGGGGTAAGAATTTGTACAATAATGACTGCTTTATTGATTTGAATGTAAAGATAAATAAATAAAGTTACAACTGTTTCTCCATCTTAATTGGAATTCAGAATTTTTTTTTTTGTTTAGTGTCTGTATGACAGCATAACTTGTGTATTACCTTCTGTAATTTGTTATTCTATAAATTAATGTATTTTATTTTGACAGTTTATCAAAAGCCATATGGTAATACACAAATTGAACTCAATTTAAAGATCGGATGCTCTTTTTATTTTCAGAGTTGGTGGTAGTTATAACTGTGTTGTGATTCTTGTTTTTTACAGTTTAGTTTTTACAAAGAGCAAAAGGAAGTGTGCAAAACAGTGAAGAAATCAGAAAGACCTTAAATAAAACCAGCTCTTTTAAATATAAATTAGCTAAATTCTGAGCATATGTGATGTCCCTAACTACCATGTTTCTTTACCTATTTGATGATGTGACAGTGAAATGACAAGTCCCAGGTACTGGCAGAGTCTAACAGCAGAAGCCTTGTGCAACTTTGGAAGAACTGGGTTTGCCCAGACTGCAAGGCAGCAAGAGCTGACAGATGAGCATTACAGCAACTTTTCATGCATTTGAAAACGTGCAAAAGGGTTGGTGTTTTTTGTGACTGCAGAAGGAACAGGTTTTACTGGCTTCAAAGACCAGATGACTTAGTGACATTTTAGGAAAAGCTTTCTCACAAGATTTGTTAGACATTGGAACAAATTGCCAAGAGACTCTATGGCTGACTAAGGGAAAGTTTTTTAAAATAAGTTACCTTAGTATCTCTCAAGAGTGAACCATGGGACAAAGTGAAAGAAGTGAGCTCTGTCCAGCTCCGGTGGTTTTATTTCATAGATGCCGTGGTGTTAAATGACCTTCCCATAAATTAATTCCTGGAGCCGATGTTTTCAAGGTGTTTGCGTGTATCAACACTGGAAGTTGACAGCCACGTTAGTAAATGGGTTGATGTAAGTACAGGCTGCTGCCAAAAAAGGAGGTGTCTTAGCTGCCCTTTTCAGGCTGGTTTTCAATTCAGTGGGATGACAAATATGCACAGCTTAGATGAAGGCAAATCTGTCCCTTTTTTGCAGCTCAGCTGCTCAGTGTGACCATGGAACAGGAGCTTAAGGCTCGGCAATCAAGGGATAGTCACTTACTGGGGTGATTGATACAACTGATGCCTTGAAGGGGCTACCTGAAAACAGACGCTGGACAAGAATAAGAGAACAAAAGTAGGTATTTATTTGAAGGGCCTTCAGAGGTACACCTTGGGAGTGTAAAGCCTCCAAGGGGCTCCACCCAAGATAGACACTGGGCCATGGGTTCTTCACACTTTTATAAGTTTGGTCCATTTGCATGTCAGGGTTAATTCTCCAAATATAACTTCAGTTAATGATTGATTACCCCAAGTTTGCACCTCCTCTTCAAAGGCTTTTAGTTTACACATTCTGGGGGCCTGGGACAAGCAAGGTGTCCTTGGAGAGCAAACCTAGAGAGGCTTTGTTATGTCTAACCAGCATGAGAAGAGAACAGTAGCTAACAGGCCACACGAAACTTCAGAGCTACACACTAGGCAGTACAGGACTTGAAATATATAAAAGTTAAAACCTAGGACATCACTACATGTTCTGGCCTAGGGCCTTGTTCAGGAAAGAACAACAGGCTGAAAGAGCAGCATAATGCAAGAATGTCCTCTATAGCAAGCTATCACCTTTTATATTAGCCTTACATGGAAATGTTAGGTATTTAGTTCTGTCCAGTAGGCTTTAGCAAACATGCAAATAAAGCAATTCCAGTTTTCAACTTTCAAAAAAAAAGTGATAGCTAGAGAGGGGTAACCCACTAATAATGAAGTCAGACAGCGTACATGTCCTGCTTCAAGTGGGGCTTTGCCTCCAGCTCTCTATCATTAGCAAAATTTACCAGTGATGGTGATAAAATCAGTACAGAATTCAAAATAATCACAGTAAAACATTATCACAGTGTCCCTCTGCTGTAGTGGTGAAAAATTCGTACTGCCAGCAGGAATCATATTTTGCAGGGGGGAGAAAGTCTAGAGGAGGTAGAAGATACAGGAGAAATCTTCCACTTGTTATTGGGTCTAACAGAGATGGAGTTCATTTTCCCCACAGCAGCCCCCAGAGCTGTGCTGTGCATTGGCAGCTGTAAAGGTGCCCGCCCATAAGACACCAGCGTTTTGGCTGCTGCTGAGCAGCGCTGGCACAGCATCAGCACTGACACTCCATCATCTTCCCCTCACCAGGAGGGTGGAGGTGGGCAAAATCTTGGGAGGGGACATAACCAGGACAGCTGACCCACTGACCAAAGGGATATTCCATGCCATGTGGTGTCTGCTCAGATGCAAAAGCTAAGGAAAAGGAGGAGGGAGAGGGGTCATTTGTTATTTACAGTGTTTACCCTCCGGAGCAACCACTGCGTGTGCTGAAGCCCTGCTTCCTGGGAGGTGGCAAGACATCACTCGCTGATGGGAAGTAAATAATAAAGTCTTTGGGTTTTGACTTTGCTTGCGTGCATGCAATTTTTTTCTTTTGCTTTAGTAAACTGCTTTTTCTTGACCTACAAGGGGTTTTTTCCATCTTATTTTGCTGAGGAGGGGAGTGATAGAGCATCTTGGTGGGCACCTGGCATCCAGCCAAGGTCAACCATCACAATTTGCTGTAGCATTTTAGTAATTTGCGATTAGTAATTGTAAAAATACTACCTTTGACATGAAACNATAGCATTTTAGTAATTTGCGATGTTACAGGGTAGATGTAAACCCCAATGTAGATAAAATACTACCTTTGACATGAAACTTGTAGGATTAAGCATGACACTGAAAAATCAGATGATCAGAGACTGGACCACACAATGCAGCATAAACTGCAGCCAGCCCACACTTCATGGAGTTCTAGAAAAAGTCTTCACTTTCTTACTCGTGTCACCTTATTCCCACTTCAGTGTACTTGCTGATTCAGTTTAAAACCTTTTTCCTTTAAAGGCCTCGAAATTTCTGTAATGTACGTCAGCTGCCAGGTGTCTCCTAAGTCATAGATATTCCTGCAGAGCCCAGCAGAAGCTAAGATAGAGCATGCACTTATTCCTCTGGCACAGTGGCTTTGAGGGATAAGGAAACAGTATTCTGCACCCCAGTTTGCCAAACCTCACTCTTGGTTGTTAGCAGTTGCGTAAATTCAGTGTCAAAGGTTACATTTACAATTTTGCCAGAGAGTTTAGAAACTGTTCAGGTTTGGCCTGTGCTGCTAAAGCTAGCAGGAACTAAATAAGCTGGAGTCTTTGTATGGATGGTTGTTAGGGATACTTAGATGTGTAAAGATGCAAATAAATGCTTCTATGTGTTCTTTTAAACCCCAGCATTTTCAGGGGAGAGTGTCTTTTTGCAGCTTCAGGCACTTGATTTTTTCCCCTAACCTGCCTCTCTTCGGCAGCAAATGCAGGAATGCCCAGCATATAGAGAATCACCAGTTTAAAAGAGGTTAATTCCTACCTGGCAGCTAGGCTGGACCATGGGGGCTTTGGGAGTTCCCCCGGAGCCCAGTTGTATGAGGGACTGCTGGCACCAGGATGCTTGGGGACTTGATCTGTAGCTCCTGCTGCAATGGTTACCTGCCTTCACCCCTCAACTCTCATGCTCTTCACTTAAAATTGCTGTGGGAGGCGGGTGGCAGGGAGATCAGATTTTCGGGCAGTGTGTGTGTCACAGCCAGCGTTTGGTCACAACTGTGTGGCTGAATTGGACTGTGTGTGTGGCTGTGTTGGAGCTGGCTGTGGTTCCTGGCTGTGCTGTGGTCCTGGCCCAAGCCTTACCCAGGAGAGAACAAGCTGGGCAGTGCCGGAGTTCTGTGGGAGCAGTGGTAGTGATTAAAAAGCCCTGTGTGACACAGGCCATCATATTTGCCATATTTTATTTGCTCGTGCTGTGAGAAATAGCTTTTCCTCAAGCACACAAACACGCAGAAACATATTCATCTCTCCAATACGCCTTGAGTTGCGGAGCCTGAAGGTGCTGCACTTAATGAAGCATTACGGCAAGTAAATGCCAATGCCTGCAAGAAAAAAAAAATCTGCCTTTTAAATTTAAAAGATCAGAGTATTTTCCATTTACTGATAGACTGGTAGGAGGGAAGAACAAAGTTGATTAATCTCTGAATGAAAACTTGATGTCAATTAAATATCTCAAAGAGTTCAAGACTGTCAAAGGTTATGTTCAAACAGTTTGTCTCCCTGCTTCCACGGAGCTGTTAATCAGTTTGACCACAGAATACTGAGTAGCCTTCTAAGAGAAATCATCGTAGGGAAGCGTGAAGCGCGACCCGGGATGAGAGCAGCGAGCGAAGGCTTCGGAGCTTCGCGGCGACCGATCCGGGGCGGGATATGGATGTGCCTCCCATCGCCCCGGAGGAGTTTGTGAGCGGTCTTTCAGGACTCCGGGTTTCTCATCGCCCGGGGCGCGCCGGCGAGGGGTCGAGCACGGCGGCAGCCGCCCCTGACCGGGGGATGAGGCCGGCGGAAGGCGCCGTCCGCCGCTGACGGGCCGAGCGCTCCCGGGACCCGCAGCTCCCGGCGCTGCGCCGCGCCGGCCCCAGACGATGGCGCTGCAGCCCCGGC
>VXAZ01003030.1:1373445-1488527 GCA_013399875.1 Gymnorhina tibicen
GGCGAGCGGGGCAGCGCCCAGCCCGGGGCGGGCGGCTCGGGGCGTCCGGAGAGCGGCGGGGGCGGCGGCGGCTCCGGACCCGGAGGAGGTGCGGGGATTCAAGATGGTCCCTGGGCAGGGAGAGCCCGGTGCGGGGGCATCGGCCAGGGCTGCCTGCCCGAGTTGAAAGGGAAGGTTGGTCTTAAGTGAGGAGAGACTTTGCCATTTTGAGGGCTGAGGGCAGATATTTCTTCTTTTTCCTAGTGCACTGTAACCAGGTCTGTCTGTTGGAAAACTGTGGAGTGGAAAATGCCTCGAATTTCACAATTGCATGCAAATATGTATTAATGCTATCCAGATTCTTTCACTTAGGGACTTACCAAAAGCTGCTCCTTCAGCAAGCCAGCGACCATGCAGGCTTTCATGGATTTGTTTAACCTAGGCATGTGCATTTCTTTTAAAGCCCCGAGCCTAAGTTATGCCATTTTTAATGCTTCCATTGACTTCAGCGGGGTTACTTAAGGAATTAAGAACTTGTACTGTGGTTGAGAATATGCAGGATCAAGCTCTTTTTGAAGACAAGACAAGTTAATTAATTAAAACATAGTCAGTTCGTTCTGATAAGGCAAAGACAATTAACCCTCTTGATAAACAGCTAAAAACTCAAATGATCCCAGGAATGATATACATTTTTTTTAAATTAGGCAGTATTATTGGAGAACTAGCTTTTGATAAGACCATATTTTTACATAAAATTGAGGCTCTTTTTAAAGGTTATTTCTCTCCGCAACTTTCCTGTGGAAGGGAAGGGCTTGGAAGCTGCATTCCTGAAAAAAATTACTCTCCAGTCTTACAGTGAATCTTGCCCTCTTTTTTATTTCTTTTAAAATGAATGTTACATTTCATCACATTCAGGCTGCTTCTCTAATCTTCCAACAACAGTTATTGAACGTTTTTCTTTAAAAAAACTGTCTCGACTTTGTAGATTATTTTCTTCATTAAAAACCAATTTCCTCTTTTGGCTTTCAGTGCCAAAGCCTCGATGCAATAAATCAGTTGAGGCTTGGAGATGTGGGGAATCATGCAGCAGAAGCTAGGCTCTGTTTCTTCCTCTCTTCCCCCATTATTAAGAAGGTGTCATAACAGAGCGTGGTGCTAGACAGCACAGGTAAAATGACAGCACTCCATTTCCAAACGCTCAGCAAGTCCTGAGGACTGGAATCAATACAAGTTTTTAGATTAAGCTTGGTAGGAAACGATGCACAGTTCAGACATATAAGGATAAGCTTAGGGAAGTGACTCAGGTTTAGAAACCCATTTCTTCTGTAATCTGCCTTCAAGTTTTTGCTGGACTCAATCCAGCTTTGCTGTCAGTGTGATGCTGTCACATACAAATGTTGGATGAATCAGTTTTTCTAACCTTCGTCTGTTTGAGGAGACAAGGATAGACTCCTTTCTCTCCTGCTGAGGCAGGGCTGTGCTGACCAGCATGGGGGCAGTATGGAAACGTGCCAGCTCCTTGTTGCCTGTCTCATCTTGTCCTGCCTGCTTGGCCACTGAGATGATTTGGGATGCCCACAGGATGATTGCTTAAATGGGCCCATAAAGCTTGAGGTTTGGCTCCCCTTTCTTGGTTTCGTTCAATTGGGTAGTAATGTGACCCACAATGAAACTATCTACGCCATTTGGGATTTGCCAAATAAACCTTGGGCTTGCTGTCAAGCTTGTATTTGCTGGCACATGCAAGCAAGTTGAGTAGTGCCAACAGATATTGAGTTGATACAGATATAGGAATGTTCCTAATTTGGGGAGGATTCCCTTTGAAAAGAGACGAATTTGGTCTTTGAACAGAAATATGTACTAAGTGCTTCATGTGAAGGAACTTGTACATGATATGCATATCATCAGTCACGGGTGGACTGAGGAAAGCATGTTTTGGGGCAGGGGGTGTTAACTCAGTGGGTTAACGGGGGCTATATGGCAATAACAAAGGAATGGGCATGCAGCCCCTTTTGGAAGCATTGCTTTAAGGACAACACTAATGACACCATTATTTTACCAGTAGTTTTAACTAGGAGTTCTTTGGACAGCCTTTCATGTTAGATGTGGGACTGGTAAGCTGATGCACGTTCAGTGGCTAAAGGTAGTAGCAGTGCATGTAGGCATGCAAGTTCAGGGCTTTTTCCATTAGAGTTAAAATTTGGCTCATGTTTATATCCCACCTTCTGCAGCAAGACTCACCCCAAACTCCTTTGGTCTGAATCATCTGCCTCAGAGTTATTAGGGACGGGAGCTTCTTCACAGGCTGCAAATCAACTGAGACAGGTTCTCATGCACTGAATGCCAGCCAAAAGAGCTGTGCTAGGGTTAGAGCTGCAAAGCATTTCCTTCCCACACACTGAAGTAAAGAGAGGATGGGATGGCCTTAGGATAGCACACACAGGAAAGAACATGTGAAGTGTCATCTTCCTAGACCTGTGGACCTCGTCTGGTCATCTGTGATTTCTTCTCACAAGAAGACCTTTTGGATGAAGTTTGAGCTTAAGGTTCGTCCTTCTTTGAAATGAGGGACACCATAACTCTGATCATCTTGTATTTAATGTTTAAAATCTGTGTTTCTATACTAGCCATGCAGAGCTAGAAAAATAAATGTTGCATGCAGTGGCTGGTTGACAAAAATTTCTTTGAAGCGTTGAAATATTTAAAGACCAGAACACCCAGTGGGACAGAAAATGAGCCCGTGCTGTAAAACAGTGAAGTATATAAAGAATCACTAGCCCCTGATGGTTACTGCTAATGTGATATTAATGTTTTTCTTGGTAATGTAATACATCCACAGTATACAAGCTCTGTAATAATAACAGTTATAAACTTGGATCATGGCCAGGGCACCCAATTCAACTGGAGCAGTTTATTGTAGAGGATAGTGGCTATTTGTCATATTCCAATGCTTTATCAATATCTGGAGGCAAAAATAGTTTTCGGTTTATGTAAATGCCAGCTGAATTCTTCAGTCCTTCCTTGGTCAAAATTCCCACTGAGGTGTGTGATAATTGTGCATGTGTAAGGATGGCAAAAGTAAGTCCTATGTTTACATGGCTTTGGAATTTCAATGGAAGTCACAGGTGCTTTTCTGATTTATGGACAAATTAAGGAGGTTGGAAGAAGGGTAAGTTAGAAGGCATAAGACTGGTGTGAATTTAATTTTCCTTTCACAAAATCCCCTCGGAACACACTAAGGAGATGTCAGTTAGGGAAGCAAACCTGCACCTTTTGATGGGAAATGCAGAGAGTTCCCTGTAGAGGGAAAGAAAAAGCACCTTCAGACACAGATCTTGAGTGTAACAGACATTTGCATGATTTATGGCATTGTTTTCATTACAGGCTATAAAGTCCCAGTACAATAAACATTTTGCATCCTGGGCATGCTAACCTTGTACCATCACCTGAGACCTAGGAGAGAAATTAACTTTATTGTAAACACTTCTGAAACTGAAAAGATTGGTTTTGTGTTCAGCCAGAGGGAAATGCAAAGGAAACTTAACAGAGAATGAAGAATGAAAACAGCAGACCTTCAGAAGCTGCAAGAGAACAGTCTGTAGGTTCTGTGTTAAGGACATTTTCCCGAAGAGAGTGAAACAAAGGGGTTTGTTGCTTCCTGATCTTCCTTCTTTCCTATGTTAACAGCTGTGGAGACACATATATTTTCATCCATGCTTTTCATACAGTTGGTCAGTACATTGAAATACCTATTCACTATTGACAATCTTTTTTTCTCAGTATCACTGGAATTGAATGTAAATTGTTTTTTTTTCCTGCTGGCTTTTACTAGGCCAGAAGTCTAGTTGTACGTGCACCTTTATGGATTTAGAAATGTATGACCTGATTTTGTTAAAATTACTTTTATAGATAATAAGGAAAAGAACGAACAGCACAGAGACAGGTAATGTGCTTTAAAATTAATGTTCTGAAAGCTGAAGAAGTTCTCCTGTGATAATTCAACGTATCAATCCAGTTTTACATAAAATCCTAGAACAAGACTGTAAAACTAATCTTAATGAAACCCATTCATTGGAGAATTGGTTAATGCATTTTTGTAACTCATAACTAAAAGTGAGCGGGGAGTTAGGTCTTGTCAAATACTTTTAAGGCTATAATCAGGAAATCAAATGGCTTCTTTAAACTAAAGAAAGACTCACAATCAATGCAACTAAAGCATGCCTGTTTCTGGATTAGTGTTCATATCCTAGGGGATGGGGAAAAAAAAAGCCCTGACCGGCTGAATGATGAAGTCTCACTGCCAAACAGTGTTTTTGTCCTTTGATAAGAATGGTGCAATGTCTGACTCTTACCGGCTGATGAACTTTCTCATTACTAAAAATTATCTAATTATCTCACACTAATGTCACGTGTGTGTAAATGTTGTGAGATTTGTGTTTTCGTGTTTATTTTGGGGTTTTTTTTTGGGGAGGGGTGTTGGATTTTTTTTTTTTTAGTTTCTCAGTATGGACAGTACTTCAAGGATGGGTAAAAAATCGTGCTATCCATAAAATACATATGTCAGCTTTGGCGTAATTTTGGTGCCATTTCAGCTATTCTTGTCCCGTTATTCTGCAGTAATTTGTTTCATTAAAAAAATATAGATAATTACAAAGATTTTATAGCTACTAGTGTTACAAAGATGCATTCTTTTAAATTTAAATTTTTCTCACAGTAGACACCTACTGTGAAATATTTTCTGTAACAATGCAAAGTAAGAATGTTGAGATGGAAAAGGTAGTTTTTATCTATACTGCTGGCTGCAATTAGCATTCATTTTCTGTAATGACTGAAACCGAGTCACTTGAAGTTGTTGTTTTAGTTAGAGTCTCTCTTGTTATTTGTGGAAAGAACAATGAAACAAATTTTTTAATGATCCTTCTCAACTTGCACTTGCAGTTTGCTCTGGTGTACACATGACAGTGTAAGTCATGTTTGAATAAACATGAAATGTCTGTATTTAGGGAATAGTGTTCATGCTGTAGCAACCAAGGAACTTTTACATCCCTTTTTGTTTCTGTAAAGTAAATAAATAGTTATGTAAAACTTTTATAAAACAGCCCAAATGACCCTATCTATAGGGGTTTACATTTTTTGTATTAGAGTGAGGCTACAGATTAAAAATTTTGACCTCAGTATTAAGAATGGATAAATTTGAGGCCACTATAACATTATTCTATGGAGAGATCAAGTTGTTCAATGGGATATTTAAACATTGAAGCACTTCCACTCTAGGAATGAATCCAAGGAGATACTGAGTGAAGGTGAGTATTCATGTAACACCATTGACTTCCACAGGAGGATGTGGGTGGAAGAGCAGAATTATTTCTTATTTATTTTATTCTACCATATGAATAGTCTTTCTGTCATTTGAGCTGGTCAGTACTTGCTTTGACTACAGTTACACCACTTCTCTTAGGATGAAAATGTGGTTGGTCCCTGAAGTGCGAGCTTCGAATCCCGTGTATGCAAAGAAAGGATTGAATAAGTACTTGAAATTCAGTGTGACTTATTTCTACTGACTTAGGGCCGTATTTCGATCTCAGAAGTTACATTTGAACAATGTAACTAATCACTGTGCTTCTAAAGGCTTCTTGTTAACTTTGTTTTCAAAGCTAAGACTATACATGAGCAAAAATTCCTACGTACCTATCCTTTGTTAGCAATTTTGACAGGCCTACTTATACAGAATGTTTGATTTCTATGCACTGGGAAGAAATTAGACAGAAATGAAGCAATCTCTTTTCCCCCCAATATCCAAATGATGCTGTTTGTCATGCAAAGTCACAAGTTTGTAAATACCACGTGCCCCTTGTCCTTAAGCTGTATGATAAAATCTTTACTCCTAAGACAGTGGCACATGATTTTTGCCTGCTGCACATTTCTTACACTGGCTGTGACACAGCATCTGTGCTGCTCTGTGGCCAGCTCAGGCAGCAGTAGCTGTATCCCCTGCCCCTGTTCCATGGGTAGGGTAAGAGACACATATGATATGCAGTTCTTTTTGTTCTGCTGTAGAAGTGGTTTGTGCTTGGTAATGATGAAGAACTAGGTTTGCTCCCCTGAAGATCCATGGGAAGAGTTTGAGATGGGATAAAAAAAGACCTGCTGGTCTCAATAACCAGGGTTGTCATCACCCAGCATGAGGGAGGCTGTGGTCTGGAATGAGGGCAATTTCTCTTCTCTCAGAGACTGGTAGGAGAACAAGCAAGTTCAGCTCTTCCCACCATGCTGAGCCTGGAAAGCTTTTTCCTTTTACTGAGAGGGGAATAAATTGGGAACAAACTTTTTTGAGTGTTGTATTTGTGTGATGACTGTAGGAAAAGATACTAACATACTTAAATTACATTGTGCACTACACAAACCCAAGCACACTTGTGGGGGCATTGACTGACCCACACATGGGAAAGTGCAGAGGGCATCAGCCTCTCTTGTTACCAAGGTCTGCACTACAACTGCCTGGGCAGAGGTTTCCCCTCGGCTTCCTCTTGGCCATGAGGGAACACCTTCAGTGTGGGAATACTGCCACTTCAATGTGGCGGCGTTCTGGGAATATGTTCGGCTGCTGGTCTCTGACCTTCTGCCAGTGTGTCCCAGAAGAGGACCTGTGCATCACTGGTGGGACAGGGAAGGTAGAGACGGTGTGCTGGCCTCTGGAAAGAGGTGGGGGGTCTCAGCTTGGCAAGATCCATGTTACAGGAGAGGCTGGGATGCAGCGGGAGAGAATATGCAGCTGTGCAGAGGAATGAATGGTAGGGGGGAAACATTTCAGTAACTTGCTCCACGCTCTTGCAAGGAGGTGACCACTCCTCAGTCAGCTAGTCCTGGCCAGATAAACGTCTGTGAGTGCAGCTTGTCTACAGGAATTTTGGAAGCTGATGGACAGTTTTGGTTGAACAAAGCACTAAATGTCACAATAGGATTCAGTAGATAGAGTACTTTTGGTAAGATAGGTGCTCTAGACAATTGCTATTGTTACTGTTAAAGGACCAAGGTTATTTAGAAAGACATTTTCTGATTCTTCTGTGATGGTCTGTTTTCTGAGTGGAGGTAAGTACTGGTTTCAGTGACCAAGTGAAATCCATTCTTACATTTTGGAAGGAGTTAAAATGATTTTCTTGTTGCTTTTAAGTGGCCATGTCTACTTTTAAGTGATAACCCAAACCGGATCTGACATTTGAGTGTGTAAATGCTGACGTGGGTATACTGCAGTGAGCAGAACTAACCTGGGGAGAATGCAGGCTAGAAAATATGAAGTGATGCACTTCACAAAGTAATCCATGCTGCAGAAGCCTGCCCTACTCGTGCAAGTAATTGTGCTGCCTTTGTGGTGCTACAGCTCTTTCTTGTGTTTCTGCAGCGTGTTGTGCTCTGTGCTACGCCTCTGCATATTTCCTTGCCTCCCAATGGTCTTTTTCAGACTGTGCCAAATGCAACACAAGCCAGAAGCCCAGGTCTTTTATATGAGCCTTCCCTCTCCAGTTCTAGCTCAGGTTTTCTTGGCGCTTGTAACAAGGGCCAGTGATGGTTACAGCTTCTTCTTGGGCCAGGCAATACTGCTAACACAGTTGCCAGTGTGACAGAAATTGATTTCCTGGTAGGGGAGTTCACGGAGTCCTTTCAAAGAGGTGCTGCAAGTCACTAAATAGTTTTGAGTACTGCTGCTATTACATGTCCGTTTCATCCCTGTCTTTGAAGAGAATTTAGCAGTGGATTTCTTCATGGTCTTCCTCTGACCAACTCCTTTCCTGGCCTTGCTGACCCACTTGTGAGTCCCCAAGAGTCTCTGCCCTGTGGTACTCAGAGTTCACTAGAGCATCCCTCATGCTTGTTGTGTAACAAAGCCACAGCTGTTTCGTGGCCTCTGGGACCCTGTGTCCCTGCAGATGGAGTGGCAATATTTGCCTCACTGGATGTTATTTAATATTTTCTTATGTTAGGAACAATTTTTAACAGATTATGAGCTGTCCCCAAGCAGTGCATTGTCAGGGATGTCAATGCAATTGGAATGTAAATGTTAGCAACGAGGACAGCCCTTCTACCTCTGGGTTGTCTGTCGGAACAAGCTATGCAGGGAAGTTATAAGTGGGAGTCCTTATTTTATGCTGTGTCTTGCCAGTGTTCACACAGGCAAAACACTGTTGTCAGAGACACTTCTGAAGAAATGAGTTGTGTTTGTCAGCTATGTAAAGCCTGGATCAAAGAAAGGTCAAGATGCATGAAGGGTTAATTAGCTAGAAGGGAGAGACACTTATGAAACAATGGGATCATCAAAATCTCTGACTTGTTCTTTGATTTGATAGTTGCATGAAATTTTTCCTTTGAAGCTTTATGGGTGCATAAAGATCTGCCAGCTTTCTTCTCACAACTAAATCCCACCTGGACTCTCATGAGACACTACCTCTACCTGCTAGAGAGGCTCACCCAGTGCAGACTAATAGGGGTGCATAAAATACAACAGCCAAGTCACACTGACTTAAAAATTTGCGTGGTGAGGATGCTGACATCTATTTGCTGTGGTAGCTTGATAATTGGAACAGTCATTCAGGAGCTGAAATAGTGGCTGAGCTTTCACTGCCCTAAGGTAGCCTACATCTTGTAGGAGAATGTCCAAACTGCTGTTGGGGGAGGGAAATGTGTGCATGTTCTCTATGCATCCTTTGGAAACTGCCTGTCCAAAAAAATCGGGCTTTGCTGGGCCAAAACGTAAGTGGGAATGTGATTCTTCAGCTCCTGCAATAATGGCAAAGAATCGAGAATTGTCTGTGAGAACTGGGCTTATGTTAAAATATTAAGTATTGTAACTAATAGAGGAAATGGGAAAAAGCCATCCTTAAAATATCCCCCTTTTTCATTGTTTTCTGTGGTTTAACTTGGGCAGATTTCAATTTGCTGTGCTAAAGTTTTTCTGTTCTCCTCTCCAACACTGCTCATAGAGCTTCCATCTCCCAAGTCTTTGAGAGCTGGGCATCTAGGGACTAGACTATTGCAGTCTCACCTTTTGGAGCTTAAATTCCTTTATGGATTTAAGGCTTTGTTTTTACCTGTAAATAGGAGACGAGCATTGTTGTAAATCACAGAAGCATTGCAAGGCTAGATAAAAGTAGGATTAACACAGTGATGTTCATCAGAAATGTGTCCTATATAGCCTTTAATGAAAAAACCCAAGAGATTATTTATCTGAAGGCTATGAGGGTTAAGTGTGAAAGGCAGGCACATGCTTAACAGGAACTCTTTAGGAAGTACAGAGAAGGGAAAGTTACCTTTTGAGAAGGAGAGACGGTGAGAAGGAATTCATGTATGAAATAACACCATTCAGATCTGGGCAGGACCTGGCCTAACATTTGTATTTCCTTTTTTTTTTTTTTTTCATTTTTTTGTACTTCCTGATGAAATTTAAAAATATCCTAACACAGTCTAATGTAGTGTCTATAATAGACACTCAAAAGCATTTGCTTTAGCAGTGAGAAATGACTTGGTTTACTTATTCGTAGGAAGGGGTAAAGGAGGTGTATTGTTTTTGGGAGAAAGTGCTTCAACCAAGCAAAGACCACGGTATTTAAAAGAGGCTGTGAGAAACAAAGCAGCTAAAATATCCTGAAGTTATATTACTGGTGTATTTCACTCTAAAGAGTGTATAAAAATACATTTAATCGTGCTCGTGGATTTAGCTAGCTACAGGACTGCTTTATTTAAACCCACTTGAAGTTTGGGGTGAAAGATTTTGGAAGGGGAAATTGGAGCAAACCAAACTCTCTGCAATTAATAGGTAAAATGTCATTTGATTGCAGGAAGCGTTAATGATATCTATAGATGTGTGAGCAGATGGGAGTTGATCCTGAAAAGTTGACAGCATGGTGGACTCCTGTAAGGGCTCTCCTTAAAAATGAGTGCCTCTTGGTCTCCTGTGACTGCCCAGCCTTTCTTTCAAAAGCCAGAGGGTCTTTGCAGCTGTGACAGGAGCCACCATCTCCTCCTGCCTGCCAGTGCCCAGGGAGCAGCACTGCTGTCTGTCTTGGCACAGGTCTAGGTTTGAGTTGGCAATCATAAAAAAGTGCCACGCATAGCTCCAGCAAGAATGGAGGCATGAATGCTGCTTGGTTTTTTTCGTACTGATTGAAACTCCTTCTGGCTTGTATTGCAGACCAGGAGTTCCTTCTACTGATGTAATTGCTAGCCCTAATTCTTGGCGCCCCGTTTGGAGTGCTGTGCTGTACACAAGTATTTGGGCTTGTGTGGCCAGCAGTGAAGGCAGTGTTGAGAGGAGCCACTGCGTCTGCATTCAGGGAGGAGAAATATTGCTCATGTGTTGGTCTGGCCACCTGTAGGAGGCTTTGCATTCAAACTGAGTGTCGTGGTGGATCAGTGCGTGTGGCTCAGAGGGAAACAGTTCGGTAGATCTGTCCTCAGTCAAGAGATGAATTTTACCTGCAAAACTGTCGTGTGTTTCATTTGCATAAACCCACCCTTTTATGCTCTGAGTAATTAACACTTTTTTAAAATTAAGACTTTACTTAAAATTAAAACCAGGAATAATCCTGTTGACTGCAGTGGGAATAATATAGTGGGAATAAAAAATTGTGCAGGGACTGAAGCAACTGGGATTGGGTTCTGAAATGAGTATTTCCTCTAATGCAGCCATAGCTGTGACTAATGTCTAACTGATGTGTTTTTTCAAACAGATACTAATTTTGTCTTGGGTAATGCCCAGATCGTGGATTGGCCCATTGTCTACAGCAACGATGGATTTTGCAAGTTATCAGGATATCACAGAGCAGAAGTTATGCAAAAAAGCAGCACCTGCAGGTATTTGAGAACAGATTTATTTTCTGTTACATAGCTTGTAGTGTTGTGCTTGTTGCTTGAGGAAGAAAGTAATCTGTTTATTCCAGTTTTGTCTTATATCTCCTGGGGCTACATCTGTCAAATATGCTTTCCAGGTGAAACAAAATCAAACAAGAGCCATTTCTAAATGGGTCCTTTTTACACGGTAAACAAATGGCTTTGTGTCTTCGTCTGGTATCTGACTTGAATTTCTCCCTTTATTTGCAGTTTTATGTATGGAGAGCTGACAGACAAAGATACAATTGACAAGGTCCGGCAAACATTTGAGAACTATGAGATGAACTCCTTTGAAATCTTGATGTACAAGAAGAACAGTAAGTAGTTGATTGGTTTGTTCATTAATGTAGGTGCCTAAAGTTGTTCTAAATTGTAGTGAAAACTGAGATTCTGTCACCCTGCAGGACCGTGCTTTATCTAGGGCTAAATAAGCCCCAGTTCTGCCACTTGATCTAAAAGAGAGAAATGAGAACATTAGAGATGAAAGTCACTCAGGGAGGCAGAGGAAGCTTTCTAATTTGTTCTGACGTTTAGAGTAATTTGTGTGTGATGCTTTAAGACAACACTGAAGATTCCATCAACAATGGTAGTACACAAGCTGGGTTTGTGCAAGTTTCCACTACAGAGAACATACTTTCTCAGTTTTTAAAAACTTGACATAACAAAGCCACTATTTAGTAGTTTTGGAATAAAAAGAGTCCATCTTTTGTTTTAGCAACTGAGCTACTTCTGATGTTTTCAGACAAAATGTCTTTTGTTTTGGACAAAAAATCCTTAATTGGCACATGATTCTTTTCCTGGGAAATCCAGCCTGACTGTAACTGCACATGTCAGCAGGTGAACTACTTGCCCCAAACTTGTTGTCTCATCTAGTGTGAACTATGTCATGCACAGTTATTTTCATCTACCTAATGTCACCTGAAGTGTAAATACACTGAAGTCTTCAGCCTAGGTAGATGTTAAGCTGAAAAGTCACGTTCTGTAACTTATTTTGCTCTTAACAATTTTGCCTTCTGATAATGGAGCTGGTACTGCCTGTATGCACAATCTGTATGGCCTTGCTTTGTGCTGCTTTCCTCCTAGGACTACCTGCCTCCGATGTTTACCTATTTTCTGAAAGCTGATTTCTGTTCCTAGCTCAGTTTGTGGCCATGGGGACCATATGCAGCTCACATCTATGCATCCAAAGCCAAGTAAATAAGCTGCAATCCTGGGATCTAGGAGAGTCTGGAATTCTCTGTTAGTTATCAGTGATTTGGCACCAAGAGACTATGCAGCTACTCTTCTGTCGTGCTGCAGCATATGGCCTGTAGTAGAGCTGGGGGCCTCTCTGTCTTTTATGCAGATTTAAAGCAATGTAACCGTGGAGTGAGGAATATTTCCTGCCCTGCTGTGCACTCCTCTGAGGAGAGGTGGCCTAGAACAAAGTCCAGCTGTGCAGTAGCTGAGCTGTGTGACATGCCAAAAGATGGAGCTGCGATGGTTCTGCTCTGTACACAGAGGGTCACAGGCATGGGAAAAAGGGAAGCACAGAGCTTGCTTTCAAGTTTAACAAAATGCAGGGCACCTAATGTTTGTTAGATTTGTAGCTTTAGAGATACATTAACTACTGTTACAGAGACCGACTAATGAAATGAGAGAGTTTTAACTGAAAAATACAAAAAAGGGGGCATCCTGGAAGTTTTTCTCAATATAAGCCACATCACAGAAAAACACTGTCCTATTTACCAGTCACTTAGCACCCAGACTGCTAAGTGGCCTTTCCTTTGTGGCCACCTTACCTCAGCCTGCAACTATGGCAGTGGTTCAGGTAATGAACATGATTGGTTTTAACCTGCTCTCAGTTTGAAGGCTTGGGAAAGGACCCTGAATTTTGTTAGACATAATTTTTTCTGCTCTTTGTTTCTTATGTTTTGTCTCTCTGTTCTTTACTCGTTTTATTTTTCTTTTTCAAATTAGCTGGTGAAATAGACAGGAAATAGATTTTTCTTGTTCTTTACCTGTCTACTCCCTCCTTATAAACTAACAGTCACGATAAATAGCAAGGGTTTTTTTCCATTTTTGAGTTGTTGGATAATTGGTACATTTTCCACAGCCTGCACATTTAACATAATTCTGGCTATTTTAACAGTAGAGTCTCTATCCTTTTAGAGGAACAAAGGAAAACAAATAGGAGTTTCAAGTTAATAATGATGTTGGTAGTGCAAGCCAATATTGTACTTTTAGGAGCAGCAGCCATTTTTCTCTTTCTCTGAGTAACAATTTTTCCCTGGTCTTACATGTCAACAGCAGAGTGAGACATTTAATGATGCTACTAAAAGCGATAGGCTGGTTTGTTTTTTTTTTGACATGGCACTCTCCATGGGGGTGACCCAGGGCTAGCATTTGGTTGTCTGATAAGAATACCCCATTCAGCTGTTGATAGAGTATATCACAAGCCTCAGTGCAGTTCACAGTATCAATTCCAGAAAAAATATACAATTTCCTGCCTTCATCATGTTTGCATTTATGGATGCTGCCTCTACCCTGGCCTGCCCTTTCTTCGTCCAGTCCTCCCCCCATCCAAAAGTGACTATACTCCCTGTTTTCAGAACTTGAAGTTGTGATAGAGATTTGATGATTCCTTGGGCTAGGCCCTTGATAACTTAGCAGATATGTAACAATCATTGTTATTCTTTGAAAGAATTACTTCCCAGAAATACAGAGCTTCTTCAGGATAATTGGAAGCAATTAGAACAAACAGGTGTATAGCCACCAGATTTTTGTCATTGTTGCTTTGGTGCCATCTTGTTGCATTCATTGTCATACCTGGGGGGATTTCACTGTCATACCTGGAAGGAGACAAAGTGGAAGCTTTCTTTAATCTGGACTGCAAAATGACAACAGACAGACTGACAGTAATTTCACATGAGAGCTTTGGTTCCATTGTTTAATTAGATGTGAGCATCCAGTGATGCTGGAAGTATTGTTTATTTTTATATGGGAAAATTAAAACATTACTAAGTCTGCAGTCAGTGGAGATAACTTACGCCAAGGAAGGGTACAGCTAATGTACTAGAAAATATTTTATATCTGGCCTTACTCATACCTTACCTTACCTGAATTTATGTGTTTTACACATCTAACTTCATATGAGACTTTGACAGCCATTTGTTAAGTTCTTACACTTTACCGTCAGCCTCATGAGTTAAAAATGTCTGAGTAAGTTAAATTTGGATTTTTTTTGTCTTGTTTTTCATCCACAATGTAGGCCTGGCATACGAGCAGTGAAAAAGCAGGCTTGTTCTATATCCACCTGCTTTCATTATTGATGAAGTAAATTTTTGTAAGAATACAAAATTTACTTGCTTCTATCTGCCTCTGAAGAGGTGGTGTCCAATTGAAATCTAACCCCCTTTTCTATGCAGTACTTGACCTACTTCAGTGGAAGAATATTTGAAGTGGGGTGAACTCATCAAAGGTGAAGTGCGTCAAGAGTTAGAAAGAGTCTTCAAGTGTCCCCTGTCTGAGCAGAGGCATTCCCAGTGCTTATGGTCTGCAGCTGTGCTGCAGAGAAAGTGTTAAGACACCTTTTTTTTTTTTGTCTCAGAAGTTCTCTACAGACAGGACCAGCAGAATACTTGCCAGAATGCTGGGTTGGCTATTTGGCTGGGTAACTATTTTGCACACAGCAAAGCAGTTTTGTAAAGCAGTAGCTCTCTGCTGAGTAGACATATAATGGTGAGAGTCCCAAAGGCTGGGATGCACTTTCAATTTGTGCTGGGGGTCACTTCCCTGTTTTCTGGGTGCTTGAATATTTAACAAATGTAATAACATGGATATTTGTGTGGGGTTTTTTTTTTATTTGTTTGATTTTGTAAATTTTCATTTTAACATTTGCACAATCTTCTCCCCTCCTTCCTTCTCACTTCTTCCCCCAGTGTATTAGAAAGCCTTCAGATGTCAGAGAATGACAAATAAGCCTAAAATAGCAATTTGGTAGATTCTACTTGCATTTATCTTTGGGACTAGTGCTTTCTCTAGAAGTTCAAAAGCAAACAACCCCATCCTATTTTATAGGCAGCAAAATTCACTTCAGGGCGGTAGACCTAGGATTGCCCACCACTAAAGAGTTTCTCATAACTGTTACTGGTTAAAACCATCTAAACACATTTATATGTGTGTGTGCTGTGCTTGTAGTGTCTCCAGATGGAAACCTTTGCTAACCCATATGATTGCCTAGGAACAGAAGCAGGAAAGAATGAGGGTGTTGGAGTCAAGTGACATGTATCCTCCTCGACCTCTCACTGAAGTGTAGCTCTGTTATTTGTCAAGCAGTATGCACACCTGCATCTCCTGTGAAATCCATCTGTGTGAGTTCAGTTACCTTCAGTAAGGTCAAATTAAATATTTTGGATTCATAAAACTGGTAATTCCCACTGATCTTGTCAACTTCAAATGTGTTGGCAAGCAAGACCTGCTGTCATCTCCACAAGTATGTACAGAATTCCCAGTAGTATTCCCTAAGTATTTTGTCTGCGGTAAACGGAAAGAAGATCTCAAGACTTTACTGTGTGGGAGTCCAGAGTGCAGGGAATATTTCCCTGCCTGTTTTAAGGAGTTTTACCCCCCTGGAACACACTGGTTTTGACCTTCGTCCATGGAGAAAGCTGCAAGCTCTCTGGGAAGAATTTGAACGCACAGCGGTGTAAACTAGACGATAGAATATTATGTAAGGTTGCACAGGGTGAAAATATAAAGGTGTTGGGTTTGTTAAAGTAGCAAATAGATAAAAAGCAAAAACTCCAAAATGGAGGATTGTTGTTGTTCTCAAACCTTCTTTTTCTTCTTTTGCTACTCCATTTAATGCGGCAAAAATTGTTTAAAATGATTGGATAAAGAAATCCGCAGTTCCTGTGGACGTATTGTAAACATTTGTTGAATATTGGTAGAAAAGTGAAAATACCTTTCATTTCAAACACCGATTGGGTAGTTCAGCTTTAAAAACGCCGTGTTACCTTGATTTTGGGGACATTCTACGCATTTTCCTCAAGCATTCACATCTCTCTGCTGTACTTTTAACTTTTCTGATAAGACTTAAAATATCTGAAAGCAGAGAAGGCTGGATGTCCTTAATTAAGTGAAAATCCAGGCAAGGACTTTGAAATCCTCCTCCAGCAGGGGAGATGTGATTTAAGGCACAGCAAAATCAACAGGTGGAATTCACAACAGAATCCCACATTACTGTGTCTTCCTTATACTGATGCTCTGTTCTTCAGAGAACTCAGAATCATGTGAACCATGTCAGCACTACTGCAGTACAAGGGTGTGTGCTGAACCTTGTTTTCTACTGTGTCGTTTCAGTGTCACAGGATAACCCTTGTGAGTAGCAATTCCACCTTTGGGGACTAAAATTAATTCTCCTTATCTTAGCATGTAAAGATCTGACCTTTAGAAACATTTGGTGCCACAGCATCCCAGCGCCAGATAGAGAAGACACGAAGATAACAGCTTTAAAAGTGCTGGGAATGTATTTAAAGGTTCATTCTTGCTGGCACAGAGTGGTGAGCTGCACACTGAGTTGGTCTGTTCTCACTCGGTGCACGCTCTCTGCTCGAAGCTGGAGTCTATAGGAAGACTTTTGTTCTTTGTCTTGCGTGGTCAAATGTCATGGGCTTCTCTGAACACCTGGTTAAAATCTGGGTGGGTACAGTGGCTTTCCAAACTCTCTCAGATCACACCTCATCAGCTGGTTTTCTGGTCTGACATTGGACAAACTGCTCAGTCTGTGTGGGATAGAGAGAAACAATCTCATACTGAGTACCTGGGCATAAGTGAAACCCTAAAAGGAGTGGATGTAATGGCCAGCCATGCTGTTTATATAATTTAACTCCTGCTGTCTGTATTGCTGCATGTAGGTGGAGACAGGGCACATGTTTCTACCCTTTTCATTTCCATACTGCTCAACTGTTTCCCTTCAGGGCAATAGGTGCCTGATTACTGTTTGACTGAGACATTATCAAGTAAGGCAGAGGTTGTGCTGCTTTGAAGAAAGCCCCATTCATTAATGGCAGTGTAGATGTCAAAGCATGTTTTTTTCATTGCATTTATAAATTAATTTTGGTTTAATTAGTGGAAAGAAAAATTGTGTATTGCAGTTTTATTTAAACTGTGCTTTTTGTAGTTTTGAAAAACAGTTGGCCTCTTTGGTTAAATGGCTCAAGGTATGGGCAAAGAGCATGTTTAAACAGTGGTTTTGATTTTCATCTAGCCTATTTTTGTTTGGCAGGAGGGAAAACTTAGGAGAACTCAATGGTATGCTTGGTGAGAAACTGGAATAGACCTTTAAGACCTCTTTCAGTTTGATGTTATAAGAATTTGTGAAAGACTTCAACCAAAGTTAAATAGCATGTTAAATGCTGGTGTTCCTGCCCGGAACAAGAATATTGGCTGAGCACACCATTGCTGAAAGACACAGAACTGGAAAAAGGAGAGGGAAGAGACAATAGTATTTGTCTTTCAGATGGGAAATTGAAAGGTGTGCAGACATTTACAGTATGTTAGTCTGGAGAAGACTCGGGACTTGAATCACAGCTCTTAAAATTGTCTTTGCTTTAAGGCAACACCATAAGTGCTGTGCACAGGCCATAAAAGCCTATCAAGAGCTGCACCTGTTAATTCTGGATTGGCTACGTAACACTGGTGCCATGAGCCAGGCTGGTCCTATGGCTACTGTTGGGCATTCATTATAGATTTTCATTTCTTCTCAGTTGTTCACACTGCTTGTCCTGCAGCTTTGAAGGGACATTCCCTTTTCTAGCATGACTGGTCCTATGCCACTAGACAAACTCTGGATCCTTTCACTGCTGATTCCAAATCTAACAGAAGCCAGTGTAGCTCATGAGTGTTTACTTTTTTGTTTGTGCACTGGTATTATCACTGAACTTTAGCAGGGAGAGAGGTTGCCAGGACTAAACACAAAACGTAAATGGAAGTAGATGTATTGTTGGAAACACTGGTAAACACTTGCTGTGTGGCTGTGCCTCAGTGCAGACTGGGAAGTTACTCTTGTTTTGCTGGGAGAACTCTGGAACATGCTGCAGTTTCACTGCCTAAATAACCTGAAAATCTGAATCTGAAAAATCACATTTTTTTTTTTAAATGGCCTTGTTTGTGCCTCTTGCTAGTCATGGTTGTCTGGCTGAGCAGGGACATTGGCTTTGACACCAAGAGCATGAGGGCTGCCTGTAGGACGTTGAAATTCTAGTTTCCGACCTGATTTATAAGTAGTTTATACTTAGGCTTTCCTGTTTAATAGTTAAATAAACTGTTTAATGTTTAAAAAGTAAAATTCTTCTGATAATTAAACCAATATGCAGGACAAAAGCTGAGCATGGCCACTTCCTGGCCGAGCCATTCGGTGTGTTCCCACAGTTCAGATCCCAGTTCTGCTGTGAATGAGCTCCTGGTTGCAGAGCACTGTGGACAGCCCGTGTAACCCAGCACTGTGAGCACTCACCTCATGACTGTATTTTTATATCCACTTGTCTCCTATTCACAAGAGACACTGACAAGATGTTAGGGAATACACTGCAGGGAAAATACAATGTTGTGGAGGCAGGTACATGGCCTGGCAGAATTTTCCATCTACTTGTTTCTGCTGTTGCAGTGTTACTGTGCAGATCCCAAACTGGAAGATGATTTCTGCAGGCCCTGTGTGCCACCTTGATTTTGCATTCTGCTCCATTTGTGGCACTCAGGAAATTACAAGGGTACCCAAATAGTGCATTTCATCAAACACGCCTGCTTTTAGCTGTTGAAGACATCTGGCTCTTTCTTTTAGCCTGTGAGGCACATCACTAAGTTCTACACTTGGTTCTAGGTAAAAAAGTGTTTTGTCTTCCTTCTTCCTGTAAATAATGCAGCACAGGAGTGGGAGTCAAGGGAGTCAGAAAGTAAGAACCCTGATGATAAAAGCTCTTTGCCCTGCAGCAGCCTTTGACAGGTTATTGGGAAAAGTCCTCTTGCTGCATTCAGAACATGTTAGAAAACTCCTGCAACAACAAACTATAGCATAACCAGAAAGGGAAGATGACATCATGCATCTGACAAATAGCAGAGTAAGAGGGTGAATTGCATCCTTTCTGTGTTGAGTAGAGCATCTTCAAAAGCACATAGTAAGCTTTTATAGCTGTGAGAGGCAGAGAAGAAACTGAGTGTGTAATTCAGCCTCAGGTTAATATCGTGGGCAGCCCATAGCAGAATGGCTGTAGGTTGAACTAGTAAAGCAATACAAAGTGGTTTTGGGGAGGGGAAAAAAAAATCCTTAATCTAAAAAAGCACATGTAGATAAAGATCAAAAAGCAAGGCTGTAGATGGAGATCCTGGCTGATCAAAAAGTTGCAGTGTTAGTGAAGGGCGTTGAAGTGGGTAAAATGAAAAGCTGTTAGTCACCAAGGAGTCTCTGTAAAAGCAGGATACAGATTTGATCAGCCTCAGAATAGTTCACATGTGAAGTTGGGAAAAACAAGTAGGCAAGAAGAAATTGAGATAGGCAATTTTAGGAGCTCTTTAGAAAGGGTAGTGTAAAGGGTGTTACTGTCTAGAAAATTGCTGTTGGCTGCTTTGTGGCAGTGTCTTCTAAGCTCATTAGCAAGTTAGTGATGATTTTACTGGCACAGTTGCTTTGCTACATCTTTTTTCACACTTAGCATGTTTGTTTGCTCATACTTTTTCGGAAGGGGTTGTTCAGGAATGCTAACTCTTTAAAAAAAAAAAGGTATATTGACCCTTGAATACTTTCTGCCATGCAGGCATATTTCAGAAATGGCCACCAGTGATTCCATCTGGATTTCTCTGCTTTTTGAGCAGAGGCCTCCATGCATCATAGACCCTGCTGTTTATAGAAGTGGCTGTACATATGGCATGGAATCTCAGCCAGGGTTTGAAACTGCCTGTGTGTTATGCAGGCACAGTGGGAGCCTTAGGAATTGAACTTCGTTTATGGAAGATGTCCATGGGTTTTGGAGATGCCCTATCTTTCTGTAGCCAGAAAAGATTGCTCAGCACTGAGGCTGGGTAGGTGAGGCACTGAGCCAGGTGAGGCACTGGTAGCAACAACCTCTCTTATATTAACATACTTGGAAAAAAAGCTGCCTTTGCTTCCTTTTTTGAACAGTAACTTGTGAGATACCTGAGGTTTTCTTGTGACCCTTTGACAGCCAGGAAACACAAGTTGCCCTAGTTAATAAAAACTATCACATGAAATATACCACGTAGTGCTCATGTTAAAATACAGAGCAGTTCAGGTGAAAGAGAATCTGATCACTAGCATGGAGGAGGGTCCTGTGACTGAGAAAGAAAAGAAATAGTTTTCTAAGATCACTCTTTCTAAAACAGACTTTGCTACAGGAGTGACAAAAATGGTGTGGTGCTCTTTATTCTGGCTTTCCCAGAGGGTCAAGCTCCTGCTGATCCTGATCTTATTTTGGCCCCTGGTTTGTAGACCCATATCTCCAAACATAGCTCACAAGGGTCACATAAGAAAAATGCTGCTCACAGCAAGCAAGCCTGAATCCTCTCTTTGTCTCTTAATTCTTGTGCTTGCAAAAGCAATGATGAGTTGTTTTCATCATCACTGAGGGTATAGGGACAGTCTGAAAACCCATGTACAAACTCTCTGAAGGCTCGGGTCTGGAGTGTCCCTATTGCCATGTACCTCAGAGTTGGAGAAGTCATCTTTTTACGTCTAAAGTTAAGACTGCAGACTTAAAAATGCTGCCTTCAGGGAGGTCATGTTATGACATACAGGAGCCAAGTGCTTTGTTCTGAGCCCTCCAATCAGCTTTTACTCAAATATCACTAAAATCAGTGTGGTGAGTCCTGTGAAACGAGTGGTAGACACTGCCTTGTTACATGGAACTTCATTGGTATCACTAGGGTCTTCTCAGCAGTCTCAGCAGAACTGCCCTCAGCAGAAATACAGAAAGGCAGGGCTGACTGACAGACTCTCCCCTCGAGGTGATCTATGTGGATAGTGGTAAAGGAGAAATGGCAGCAGCATCTGAAGGGTCGTATTGTGGGACCATCTTTTCCTGCAAAGTGCAGGCTTCAGTCCCGCAAGCAGTTTTCATTAGCAGTTCATCTACTGCAGTAATTAGAAAGGTACAGTTTCATGCAGTACAACTCGTTCCCATCCACAGCTTGTGTTCTGGTCCTCATGGCTGATTCTCTCCTGAATTCAGCGGAGTCTTGCTTCACGCTGAGGGGTGATTGGGAGCAGGCTCAGGACAAGGCAAGCTGGAAGGCAGCTTGTGAAGGGGGGATTTGCAGGCTAGACCGGAGCTCCCGGAAGTTAGACATAGGCTAACTGGCTCTGAAGTTAGACATAGGCTACCATAGTAGTTAGGACATGGTCTTTTTTAGGGCTTTCCCTGTTGGCAGGGAATTATAAAGTCAACCAAACTGGTCATGCTCTTGAGTTGAGACTTTGTGTTATGCTCATGTCCTAGGCACAGCTGGCCTGTTCTCAAATCCTGCACAGAACCAGCAAGACACTGTTGTGTGCAGCCTTTGCACGTACGTGGGGCTCTTCTTTCAGGAGATCACAAAGCAGTTCTTAAGTTCAAGTGTTAACTTTGCAGGTGAAGTTCAGAGATAGAGTGATTCCTGAAGATTAAAAAGCTAAGCAGAGACAGAGCAGAGAACTTAAATAACAAACTTGTCAACTGCTTTGTTATTTTTCCTAATAGGTGTTTGCAAAAAAAGCCAACATTAAAGTAACTTTTACAGATGGCTGATTTGAGATGTAAACATCTAAACTGGCGCATTTACTGTTCTGCCTGCCATTGACCAACTCTTTGATGTGTTTGTTTCCAGGAACACCTGTCTGGTTCTTTGTGAAAATTGCTCCAATTCGAAATGAGCAGGATAAAGTGGTTTTATTTCTTTGCACTTTCAATGACATAACGGCTTTCAAGCAGCCCATTGAGGATGATTCATGTAAAGGTTGGTCTTTTCCACAATTATATATTTATGCTGCTTTTGTTTGTTTGCCCTGGTCTTGAAAGAGCTGAAGTCCTTTAAATACCCAAGCCAAAGAATTAAATGTTAAAATAGCTTGTAGCTGTGCCTCTGGGGATGGCATTTGTGCAAGAAATGGTTGCTGGTTTCTTTAGTGAAATTGCTCTGGCCTGCACTGGAAAGGGTCATTGCTAATGAAAGCCCCAAGTGCTTCAGAAAGCCCAGTTTACATGGTAAATAGGTACTGTTCTTCCTTTTAAATACATTATTAACCCACTCTCCAGCATAGCCTTCAAGGATTCACAATGTTGCTCAACAGCCCTGTACAAATTGTGTGTGAAGCTGTATGCAAAAACTGAGTAACCCTGGCTGAGTCTAGCAAAGATCGGAATAATTTAATTCTGCCTGACTTGATGTTACTTGCTGTTATTATGGGACTTCTTATGTTAAAGTTCTGGACTAGTTTCCTTTAGCCTGTGTGAAGAGATTCCAGTTATCTTAAGTGGAATCAGGTTGAAGCTGTCCTGGTGAGTGAGGTAGCACTGCAGTGTTCTGCTCTTAACCCTTTGCTGAGCTACAGCCTGGAAACCTGGAAGCAAACTCAGCTGTGACAGCAGCATAAACTTGCACTCACGTTCAGATCTTGTCAGAAACAGACCTTCTGTACCCTATGGAGAATTACAGAGACTTGCGTCTTTTGGGGTAAAAAAGGATGTAAGTTCTCCTGTTGTTTGCATTTTTGTAGTATTTAATAATATTTGTAGTATAAAATTAAACAGGAAACTTACTGTGAAGATGAACTGATTTACATTTATTCTCAAAATGTTATTCTTCAGAAACCTAGTTTCTCAAAGTGGAAACACCTGTTACCATGAAAAAGGAAGTACAACCTTGACAAACATACCCTCTTCCAGGCTATGGGGATAATTTTTTTTCCTCTTTTTAATGCTATTTGTTTGGTTCCTTATTGCTTTAATAAAAGCAATACCTTACCTTGTCAGAAAGTTTGGGTCTACAGTATTTTTTCCCTGCCTAGTGGTCCTCACTGTATCCTGATGAGGAGTGACAGCACAGATAAATCAGCATGATGCAGTAAAGCTGGCTCTCATTTGTTTGCTGGTAGTGAAGGCCCTTGCTTCATTTAGTCAGTTGATAAGCAGGACTTTGAGTCAGGAGTGGTAGCTGTGTCTTTTTGCTTTCACAGGAGTTCCCTAACGTGGTAGAGATAGGCAGTTTGTCCTTCACTTTCAGTGCAAAGAAACACTTTAACATTCTTGTTTTCAGTACAAATATGTTGAAGAAAGGGAATGCAGATTTTTTTTTTTAAATCTCCTTTGGATCTTGAAATTATTCTGTTCTTGCAGTGACCATGGTAATTCTCAGCAGTTGTGTATCTACAGCAGTATAGGCACTAAACCTACACTTAAGTGCATGGATTTGCAGAGGAATTGATGATAAGCAAAATTTCTGCCTCTGGCCCATGGAAACTGGCAAAGTGACTAACAGAGGTTGCAAACAGAAGAACTGAATATATTATTTAGAGGCCACTGATTCACAGCTCTGCACTCCTTTCTCTGAGTGCCATGTCTTTATGTACAGAAGGGCTTGTGCACTAAATGAGTCTTCCAAATATTATTTCTGGATCTCCTAAAATTAATAAAGCTGCAGACGTTTCATGCTGGTGAAGAGTTCTCTGTCACTTTATACACAAATCAAGCATGATATAAATGGAACTGCACTTTCTGTTTTCATCCTCAATTTATCTGTTTTTCTTCCATAACTTACTTGCTGTAGGCTAGCTTTGGAATTTTGGTGTGTGATATCGTATTAGTCACTTGATGGCTAGATGAGCAATTTCTTGGAAGAGCTGATTTGTCAAACAGACTTTTACATGCATGTCCATGTCTTTAATATTAGATCTTATTGTGCAATTGTATACTGCGAGAGAGGGGAAGAAAAGACAGGTATGGAGTGTCAGATAATCATCTGTAGTAGGCTCTAGGATTCACAGACTGGAAAAATGTTTTTGGAAGATCTGAAAAGGATAAAATTGTACTAGCTTGTTCTAAGAACCGTTACTTTAACAGACATGAGCTTTGAAGAGGGCATATTCTTTGTGCTGTGTACAGTGTTACACAGGAACTTTGAAGCATGCTTTTGAAAGACAGCAATTTTCTTTGTAGTGTTTCTCATATTCTCAACCCAAATGAACTCTCAATCTAAAAAACTAAAACTGTGAACCAAAAACTGATTGCTAAATCAATTCTTTTTCCTTCTTTCACCTTCAGTCAGCTTAGCAGGTACTTTTCTTTTGCAGTCTTTGTATGTGAAATCAGTTTCCTATGCATATGAGAACTTAATATGTAATAGGTTGCCTGTAGATGCAGATATATGTTAATAAAATGTGCTATTTGCACAGTTGCAGAACATTATAAAGTAAGTATTCAAGTTTTTCAAAATCAATGCCTGTATGCCTATGTAGAGAAAAACATTAAATCGATCATGTTCTTGTACTACATAAAGAGCAGCTAATCTGTCAGGCTAAGTCTGCTTAGCTGTGGTGTATCTTGCTTTTCTATCACCTGCTGGCAATTTCAAGCCTGATTGTTCAGCTGCAAATGATGCAGCTCCTTGAGTGAAAAGTGTAGAGCTGTAATGGCAGGTGTTTGACTACACAAAGATGAATTGGCATCTTTTATCTGAAGGTGACTCAGAGGGATAGAAGGTCCCAGTACCATTTTTCATGCTTAATAATTTTTTTTATTGATTAATAGTGTCAGACATTGGAATAGATGAAACAAGAAAATATTTCTAAAGTCACATAAAAAGTAGACTTCTCATAGTCTTTGTTAATTGATTCAGATAATTTAGAAGATGTTTATTTTATGACTGCTGTAGGAAGGTAAGTAAGCTTGCTTTTAAATGCAGCAGCTTTAAAAATAGTGCGTTCTAAATAAAACAACTTAAAAATAGTGTGTCAGTGATGTTGATAATATTTTTAAACAACCTCTTTCCACTTTTTCCTGTATGCTTGCCCCTTTAAAAAAATCAGAGAAACTAGCTTTACTTGAATAGAAGGCAAAATCAAGCTATAACATAGCTAAATTTGGCTTGTCAAGTGGTAGGTCACCTTCTTAGCTGAATTTTAAAGTATATGCTATATTTGGAATTAATGCATTTTTTGTCTGTGTCTGTCTCTCCTGGTTTGAGATCTAACACACCAAGTATGAGATGCTTGAGAATAGCGTATAAAGTGGAATGCATCACCTTATGCAAAACAATTATTTGTGCAGACAAATAGAAACTGTGCTTGCACTCTGGGTAGCTCATAAGAAGTTTGCCTGAACAGGTTTTGAATGTGTGAATTCAATGTGAACATATTCAGAAGCATCTATGCTGTCTCATAAGAGTTTGGAAACGATGCTTTGGATCGTAATTTTTGCTTTTGATACTTTGTTTTTATACAAAGAGGTGGTCAAATTCAACATCACTGAAACAAATAGTGAATGGTTGTTATCCTCCAAGATATTGCAGCCTTCTGTTGTAGCAATCATCAGTTGTCATCTCCTCTGCAGAAGATGCTTTATTTCATTTTGCAGCTAAACTGTCCTTTGTGTAACAAGCAGGAATATAGACATAAAAAAATATTTTGTTTGTCTCCTTCATCTTAATTCAGGGGCAAAAATCATGTTTCCTTTTTTTCCCTTTTTTTCCCTGCTTTTTGGGGTTTTTTTTGGTTGCTGTCTGATTTTTGGTTCTGTTTTTAAAGATGTATTTATATGAACAGAGCCAGTATTTGAAATATTTTGATGAAGATATGCACTGCTTTCATCTGGATGAAATGTTTTATTAAAAAAAGGAAACAAATTAAAGGGAAGTAGTGAGTATATTAAAAAACTTTGGTATGCTTTCCCAGTCCAAATGGAAAAATAATACAGTTTTAGTCAGGAGGTTTCAAAGAGAAGGAGCACTGCAGAGAGGCTTGATGGATGTAAGCAAGGATCTTTCATGTGCGGGAATACAAAGGTGGCTTGAGTGGAGGCAAGAACTGCTGGAATCTTGATTTATTCACATTTACACAGTTGTGTGAACAATAGACCTGTGGACAAAAAAGCTTGTTCTCTAGCAGACAATGGCTTCTTGTTCTGACTCTAGGAATTGTGTAAGTCATGGATCAGCACCGTGGTAACAAGGGTTCTGTAACTGCCGCAGTTCCTACTGTTTGAATTCTTGAGTTACCAGGATTGAATTGAGAAGAGTGGTAGGAAACAAATAGCTGCCTACAAATAACTAGTAAATGCTGTTGTGGTTGAGTATCAACTTACTTAAAAATACAGAAAATTGGCTTCTTCAACTTAAGGCCATTGTTAAACTGGTGCCTTGAAACTTCATGCTTTAAAGAAGAAAAGTTTTGATGAGTTAAATACCACAGCACAAAAGTATATTTCCATGCCATATTTCCACATGAAACAAATCTCAGGACAGCTTTTGTAATCATCTTGTCTTGGGTGTTATCTCAAGCAATTTCTATTCACCTCTTTGTGAAGAAGTGGTGGAAAACTGAAAGAACATCATGGAATGCAGGAGTGGTGTAATCAGTGCTGTTAATCTTGAAGGCTTTCCAGCCTTTTGGAGCTGGAGATGTTTTAATGTCATCGCATTGCTTTGTCCCTGCATGACATTTTCTGCAGAAATGAAAAAGGAGACCAAACAGTGATAAAAATGGGTTAGAATCAAAAACAGGGGCACAGACAAGCACTGCTATGGGGCGGTTTTCAGCTTTATGTTTGGTTTCCTGAATTCCAAGCTATCTTCTCTGCTATGTGAGGTTATCTTGTTTGAGGAATATATATCCCTATATTAGAACCACCTAGGATCGTTAGATTTTAAATTTAATTTATATCCTCTCTGTTTCTAGAGGAAAACAATGGAGGTAGGGCTATACCAACTGCTTGTGTTGAAAGAAAACTCCTAATCCACATCATCCGGTCCCTCTGCTCTAGCAGGACTGACACCAATATAGTCTCACACCATTTTGAAGCTTAGTTCCTTGTCTTGGAAAACTCCATGACCCTTAAAATTTAGTGTTTGTGTTCAGTCGCATGGCTTAAGTCCATTACTTGACCTGTTGGATAGATATCTGACCTGCTGTCAGCTGTGTCTGTCCTTAGGGTTCTGGAGGAAAAATTGCAATAAATTCAACAGGTACTGCTGTCTTTTCAGGCATTACTGGAGATGTTATCATTCAAAAGGTTTAGTGCTGGCATTCTATTTAATTTTTATTTTCTTTTTCCTATGCCACCATCTGCAGGTCTAACTGTATGTTGGAGTTGCCACATTTTTATCTTCTTTCACAAAACCCTGCAAAACTGAAAGCCCAAAAGGCAATACAAGGAGAATGTTGTGTTCTAAAGATGAAATTCACACACACTGCACATTGACTCGGTGCCTGGTTTTAGGCACACCATGGCACAGTGGTGGGTGTATCCCCAAGCTGGGCTCCCGCGTGTGGTACCCTATGTGTGGAGAGAATTAGGATACGTACTCCTAATTTGTATCCACACTGGTTTAAAAAGCCAAGCTGAAAATCCCTGCCTCATGACACAATCTCTTGCCTAGAACAGTTATATTGCCTTCAGATCAGAGTTTGGAGTAGAGGGTGAGATCTAATGTTTGTGGGAACAGTTCTTTTGTGTGCCGTTTTGGCACCCACAAGCTAGATGCTCAACACGTAGGGCACAGGAGATGCTTACAGGGGATGCTGAGGAGAGAGGAATGGCTTAAGCTGTACCTTTCAAAAGGAGATGACTCCTGGGAAGAGGGGGAGGTACCCAAAGGTGCTCAGCATTCATAGTCACAAATCGTGCCACAGAGTTGTCTGGCAGTGCTTTTGTGCAAGAAAGCTCAAGTGAGGTGCTTCCTTTCATCATCTCTCTGTTTATGTCCAAATAGCCCAAATCTTAGAACAATGTTTGGAAGAAAATGCACACTGAAAGTTTGCCCTCAGGTTTTGAAACCTTGAATCTTCCAGGAAAATGCCCTCCCCATCAATCCAGCTTGGATTCGTAAAAGGAGCAGTCTGTGTTATCTGGCATTAGAAACATTTCGCGTCTGGTAAGGGAGGCAGGTTTCGAGTTCCCGGGTGAAACTGGAACTCCGTGGGCTGTTCTGGTTCTCGCCGGGGCTGACGTTTCAGAACAAGCCCCGTTCGTCCCTCTTCAGCACCACGGCCAGCGCCGGATCGCCCGTCCCGCAGCAGCTCCCTCCCGGGGCCGGAGTTGAGCGATTGCCTGTGTCCACTTGGAGCGCATCCCCCTCGGGCCTCGTCGGGCCGGCCGCCTGCAAAGTCCTGCACCTGGGTCGGGTGAGAGGCTGGACATGTCTGGGCGAGATGCACTTGAAGCTCATAAAGCCAGGTGTATCCTGGGATGCATCAAAAGCAGCGTGGCCAGCAAGTAAAGGGAGATGATTCTCCCACTCTACTCCAACCTTAAGTGACCCTACTTGGTCTGCTGCACTCAGCTCTGAGGTCCCCAGCGTAAGAAGGATCTGTTGGGCGAGTTCAGAGGAGGGTCACAAAGATGCTCACAGGGCTGGAGCACCTCTGCTGTGCAGACAGGCTGGGAGAGTTGTGGGTGCTCAGCCTGGAGAGGAGAAGACTTCAGGGACACCTTATAGCACCTTCCAGTACCTAAAAAGGGTCTGCAAGAGAGCTGTGTAGGGAATGTTTTCCAGAACCAGGTTCTCATTATGAACTGAATCTTCAAAGTGCTGAGCATCCTTAGTTGGAGTAGGAGATGAGGAGTAGGAGCTCAACAGCTTTCAGGTGGTGCTAGCATTTTTCAAGCTCAGGACTAAATGCACTGATACTTTCCTTTCAGTATACCAAAAATATCCAGATGTATACTCTGCCTGACTTTCTGTTACGGCAAAGTACTGCTCGTAAGGATCATAGTTGTAGCTAGCTCTTGTGACTGTCACTGAAGGTCTTCTATTTTGAGGAGTATTTGAAATCACTGTAAAAAATATTCTGAATTAAAATTCAGCATATGACTTCTCTGCCAGAAGCTGCTAAATGTTTAATTAGAGTTTGAGAAAATCAACCAGTATATTCCCCCTTTTGTTTAGACAGGGTAAAATTAATGATTTTGTTTTCCTTTTCTGCTCTGCTTTTTATTATCTTATGTATATTTCTCTGCTTATTCCAGTTCTATGCTTGATGCATCTGAGGCCAGATTCACTTCTGTTACAGACAACTGTAATTTTCATTGTGCATGACTCTAGCCTTACATCTTGATTAGTCTGGAGTGTCTTCTGCAGTGCTGTGAGATCCAAATCTGGTCATTAGATTTAATATGAGATGACTGTATAGTGGACATTTATCCTTGCAAAATATGCAGTTCATGTAGCAGTACTTTTGTAGACTCACTGAGTACAAAGTCACAGCAGTCATGGGTTTTATTACTGTACCACACTGACACCTATTTTCTGACTTGCTTTTATCTGGTACTTGGTTCAATTATACTCCCTTCTGGTCAGAATTAAAGCAGATTGCTCTTCTTTTTTCCCCTTTAGTTGTAAGAGGTTTTATGAGGTACACTTGCAGGTTTTTTTGGTAATGTGTCTAATCTCGCATGTTTTCTCAAGGTTGGGGGAAGTTTGCCCGCTTGACCCGTGCCCTCACGAGCAGCCGAGGAGTGCTGCAGCAGCTGGCTCCCAGCGTGCAGAAAGGAGAGAACGTTCACAAGCACTCAAGACTTGCAGAGGTAATTTTTTCTTTCCCCAGGAGGCTGTAAAGAAATGTTTTTAGCCTTTGTGGGTATGTCGTCTCTGCGCGAGCCAAGAACTGTCAGTCCTCCCTGCCCTGGGAGTCTGAAGCTTGGAATATGGTACATGTGCTGTCAAATGTGTCCCATGACAGCAGAATGAAAACAGGTGTCCCAAAGACGTCGTGTAACCTAATTGCAGTGTCGTGTTCCATATCTTAGCAAAGTCTTATAGAGGTGTTATTAAAATAATACTTGCTTAGTTTCCGTTCTTCTGAGGATCTTAATAAGAGGAGGATCTTGGACTGTTTACTTATGTAAAATTGAGGTGAGAAAAATCCAGTCTAGTACAAAAGGAAATTCTGGAGAATCCAAGACATGGTTGTTCTCTGAATTAATTTATATCTGGTTGCTTTCCAGTGGGATCCCAACCCTGCATTACCAACTGGTTAAAACACATTTGAATTACTGGTTTTATGGACAGAATAGCTGTAAGATGCCACAAGCAACATTGTAGACAGATTAGGAAAATGAAATCTTGTGATTTAAGTAGTCTCTCGAAGTTTTGAGATAAGCTCCAGGCAGAGAAGGCTCCTTGAAGCACTTAGGGTTTGAGGGCTTTCGCCACGAGGGGGAGAGACTGTCCCAAGTTTCCTATAGCTGTCTCCTGGGCCAGTAGCAGGGTCTCCCTGGTATAAAAACTGTGTGGGGAGAGGCTTGATATGGTGTTAATGACAGCACAGCCAATATAACATGGCAGTCCTGTGTCTCTTCCCGCTGTGAATGCCATGGCAGCAGCTGTGACTTGTCAGCAATTCTTGATTTTCCTGTACATCTGGAGGTGTAAGGCATTGATGGGTTCCATGAGGTCTCCATGTAGTCAGTACTCTCTTAGTTTTGTTGTATACGTCTTAGTTTCCGTGCAAACTAAAGAGCTCCTGCTCAGGCCTGTCTTGTTATCACATATAATGACGAAATTCCCGCAGACAGGATCTTACCTAGTCAGTATTTAATACAGAAGTACTCAAGAAGGGGAAACCAGTTTCTGTTGGAAGTACAGAAATAACATGGGTCGTACTAGCACAGGGGAGAGACAGACATTCCCATGGACACCATACTGCAGGAACACCGTGTGATTAGCACACGTCCACCCTGAGGTTGTTTTAGTGTCCTGGAATTTGGAATAGTTTTCCTCCTAATCCTACTCAAGGCTTCATATCAAATAATCCTTTCTTCTCTTTAGATCTCTACCCCTGGATTTTAGTTAAAGCTAAAATGTAGGCAGCAGAACATAAGGCAAAGGGTCTGAGGTTATTCTGTTTGGCTCAGTGAACCTCAGTCTGGACCTCAGTGACTACATGTTATCAAAACTTTTTACAAGTCCATGTGCTCAACAAGTCTTTGCAAGTATTCCTAGTGGCACAGCCAGTTGATTCATTACAAATAATAAAGGGCAAGTGTATAGTTTACATGTCTGAAATGAGTTTCTTTAATTGCTGACTGAATATTGCAGTCATAATTTTACGGAGAACATTAGCCCCAGCTGTGATGTTAGGTAGCTTTTATTTCTGCTGTAATTCCATTTAAGTCAATAGAACTACACTAGAGAAAAGAAGAGTGCAGATGATCATACAGGCAAGACCACTGTTCTTTATTTGAAGATATATGGGGTGCCAGGCTCCTTATTCTGCAAAGGTTTCTTGACAGTATTGAATACAGGATCTCTAACTGTTCCCTGTTGTATTTTCAAATTTTTTTTCTTTTTTTTTCCCCTTCATCCCTGCAGTAGCCTATTTGAAATTTTAAAATTCATCCTTTTTCTTTTGCTACTCACTATGACACTTCACATCAATCTTGTTTGTGTGAGAAGGCTCCACACTTATTGCAGCGTTATTTGTGTTGCTCTTAGTTATTTATCACTTATATTTTTGAATGTCTCAGGAGGCTGTTGCATCCTAGAACCCGAGTAGGGCAAGGTGTTGGAGCCTGCCACAACAGCTTACGATTTTTTATTGTTTATGAAACAGTTTAAGAAAGGTGTTAGTGACAGACTAACAGGCCACGGATAATGCAGGCAGTGTCTGTGAAGCTTCAGTCTCTGACTTTCACCAGTAGGCATAGATTTTTTTTTTTAGCCTGACTTCTCTAATAGCAGTCATATGAAAACTACTCAAATTAATTATGCAATTAGCACAAGGGTGTTAGGTAACTCTGAGACAACATTTTGCAATAGGAGTTTGTAAGGTAACTGATGCATTTCTGTTGCATTATCACCAAGGAGCTGATTGTAGGGACGGTGTGCCTTTGCCAGGCAGTTCTGGGGAAACGAAATTGTGTCAAAATTAAAAAAATTATGATAGTTATGAGAAACAAAAGCAGAAGAATTATAATGGTGCTTAGCAGCACTGCTTAAGAATGGAACTTCTGCTGGTTTTTTTTTTTAAACATTGTTTACCAGGAGCTTATAACTGCCATTAAAACTGCCAATCACAATATTGAGGCTTAGCACCTAGCCCTTAGCGTGGGAGCAATTTGTCTGGATGCTTGTGAAAACAAAAGGAAGGGACAGTGAGAGACAGCAAATAGGTGCAGTTGAAAACATGAAAAGGAGAGATTAAGCTGGAAATGAGTGTTTGTGTGTTGGCTTTTTTTTTTGCCCCCCAGTCATACAGACTTATAAATAAATAAATAAATAAATAAATCATTGTAACCACTTTGGATGCAATTTTTGGCTCCTGACTTGGGATATATTCATTATATTGTGAAAAAAAAAAAGATTTTTTAAAAAAATTTTGCTGTATTTAAAAAAGAACACAGCCTTGTAAAACCCATGATAAAATTTGACATTTCTGCTCTTGGAATAAAATTCTCCAGCTTTAGAGAGCTATTAAAACATCATGCATCATTACCACAAATAATAAATGCAGATAATACAGCTGTATTATCTGATGAATCATAGGTAACCGAAATAATACTTTCATTATTAAGTTTCTGAAATAAATATTTCTTTTACTATGATGAAATTGTATAACAGTGAAAAGTCTTCCAAAACCAGAGCTGTTTCAATTATTTAGAAAATTGTAGTAATCAAATTGCCCAGTGCACACGAATGGAAGCCCGGCATATTGGTTCAAATAGTTGTATACATTTTCTTCATGATTACTTTTATATTCATCTCTTGGGGTTTGGTTTTTTTTCCTCTCCAGGAGAAGTAGCTTTACAAGCAGCTTGAATGTAGTTAGTTCATGTGGGTGGGTAACCACATCTGACTTCTTCAGCAAACCTGTCTCTGGTAGGCACTACTCTCCCTAGAAGCTGGAGGGCAGCAGGAGCACCTTGGAATAGGGCAGAAGGTACTTTGCATCGACCTGGGTTTGCTGGATGGTGCAGAGAGAGTGGGGTTTATAGCTGTTAATCTCCAGATGACCCAGGGGTGATGCATCTGGAAGGATGGTGAAGAAATAGACTCCGTGTGGCCCTTGGTGTGAGAAGTGGAGAAAGGAGCTGTTGTAACTTCCAGTGCAATGACCTGACAAAACTTTGATCTTTTGCACCAAGCTCTGTGGACCTCCTTCCACGGTTTGTGTGCAGAACTGAGCTCTTTTGTTGTGCTTTGTGATAAAGGCACATGCTTGCTCTCTGAGATTATTAAGCTTTGTTGCGGGCATGTTTCTCTTCCTTCAGTGAAATGAAGAATTTGGTGCGTTTGAAAGCTCTTGGCTGGCAGTTCCAGATTCTCTGAGACTTTTGCCAGTGTGCAGAGCAAGTTGCCTTTCCTGGGAGAGACAGTGTGAGCTGGGGCAGTGCCCTTCTTTCACCTCAAGGTGTGAAATCATCTCTAGCAGTGCCAGCAAGATGGGGTGGTTTTACAGAGCTGTGTGTTAGTGATGTAGTGAGAGCGAGCCCAGGCTAGAACTTGTCGCCTCCACCCCACCCAAAAAGAGGACTGGAGGCACCTCAGGCTTGCTGCAGGTGGCTTTCCCCACCTGGCAAGTGGTTGGAATCTGTATGTCATTCCTTGATGCCTGTCTCCTGCCCCTCCATTCAAGATTCATGCTCACAGTGCTGGTGCACATCTTTCTGCTGGAGACCAACTAAAGCCATGGCCCCTGGTCTCTTTAATAACCATTGGTAGAGCTTCACCAGAGTCTCCAGGGGAGTAACAGAAGTTCAGAAGACTTAATTAATAAGGTCCCTAGCCATTCAGATAGTTTAGAGTGTGTTTACGTTCTAAATAGAAAGGGAAGGAGATCAATCAATCATTAATCCTTTTATTTTCCTGTGCTGTAGCTCTTGAATCTCAAACAAGCAAGGAGAGAGAGCTTTGTATTTGGTGATGACACTTTAAAACACTGGAGCAGCAGTTTATTTTCTTAACAAGTTGGAACTAGAAGTCTGTTTTTTCTGCTTTCAATTCAGTTTCTGCAGTTCCACTGACTTTATTTTAATGTTTTTTTCTGTTTACAGCAAAATAATGGACACCATAATTTAGCCCCTTCTTTATTACCAAACAGGGATTGTTCTTGCCTTTTTCCCTGTTTGGGTATGCATGTATACATTAGTATATTTTCCATTAAATTTAGTTTTGTTGATGCGAAATTTCCGCAAGTTCTTGGAGTACAAAGCGAGAGTCAGTGACCAAAATGGAGTGCATTGTAGAATTCTCAGTCTAGAACTTATGCATGTATAGATAAGAACCAACCTGAAAAGAACTGCCAAAATTGGTTTTTTCAGTTTTTCATGGTTGAGATTCCTGTGCTGATTAGAATAGTTACCAAAATATTGGACTTACTCATTTAGTACCAGGGGCTAAAAAGGTAAGCTGTTATAGGCCTGTGATTGCAGAAGAAGCAATTATGCTTTCCTGCTGCATTTGAAGGGTGATCCCATCTCCCCACACCAGTAAAGTCCCAGCATTAGAACTGAAATCCAGCTAAATGACTGAAAAATGTTACTATTGATGGAGGTGCTTGGTTTTGCTGATCAGTTGTTCCAGTGAATGAGTATTGCAGAGGACTCTCCTTGCCCAGTGAGGCATATTTCAGGCTTAGGATCCTATGTTGGAGCTGCTGCTCATGCAGAGCCTCATAAAAACCAGTAGTAACCCGTTGCTTTCCAAGTGATTCAGGTACAGCTGCAGTGTGCAAAAGGGGGGGCAGGAGATATTTGCAATATTGATTTGGGCTAGAGCTCTCGTTGAGAAAAGACATCCCAACATCTGTCACTGGGACTGCAAACAAGCCTTGGAGGGAACGATACTCTAAATACACACATGGACTCAATACACAACCTGTGCCTCTTCCAGCCACTACCAGTGACTTCTGAGGACTGCGTGGGCTTCTCCTGCAGAGAAGCGCGACTGCATGTGCCTTGTGCTTCTTCCAGCTCCTCTCACCACAAAGCAACACTTTTTAATTCCTTTTTTTTTTTTTTTGTTAGTATGGAGAACCTACATGAATCAGGCTCAGGAATGACAGACTACATAATACTGCAGTGAACACGTCTTGAGTCCTAGTTGGGTCTGCAGGGGAAATGTTCCTTTCTCCTCTTTGCTGTCATTCTAGAAACTCAGTGAAACAGCAATACTGAGTCCTCTTGGTTTTTTTAAATCGACATTTTTTCAAACTCTTAATGCCTCTGTGGTAACATGCAGGTCTGTCAGAGCAGGTCATGTTAATTCTCTTCAGGAGAACATACTGGGCTCAAAGTCAGCAGGCTTGCAATTCCCATTCTCCTTTACACACGTGCTAGGCACTGTGATCTAACAGTGTCTGACCCCTGTTGTGTACACGAGTAAGTGATTATGTGAGGCTCAAAACAGCAGGGAGTTTCATCTGAGACTGTTTTGTTGAAGTAGAACTTTCATAGCTGATTGTTTTCTTTTGTCCCCTTTGGCTGAAACTGTAGGAAAAAACCTCACCAGTTCACCAAAAAAAAAAAAAAAAGGCACTCAGAAAAGCCTGAAAAGCCTGCAGATAAAATCCATGTCTAAATAACTGACATTAAAAAAGCTGAGATAAGAAGCATGAAAGGAAGACATCCTTCTATTCTAGCTGTGTTGTCTTATCTTCTCCCTGAGAAAAATGGCCATTTAATTTCCTTCTCTACTTCCTATTGCTCTGAACTATGTGTAAATAAATGTGAAAAAGGAACCATGCTCCTAAATACTTCTCACAGGTTCTGTGAGTTTGGCATTACCAAATTTCACTTGAGCAAGCCTCCATCTTCCTTTCAGTTTTCATTCAGAACTCATCCAGGGTAAAATCCATTTTAAAATTTAACTTCTCTTTACTTGGACACAGGTCCTTGATGTTGATTTCACCCTCATGTCTATCCATACATATAAACAAACACGTTCTTATTCATAGGTACGTGAAAGAAACGCGAGTTCCCAAGAATTAAATACATGATAATACTGTTTTCACAGCAGTGGGCGGAACTGGAGACAGAGCAGACATCAAATGGGCATCACTGATTGAGACTGCAGTTATGCAAAACAGTGCTCAGGGTCAGCATGCGCTCAGCTTGAAGTCCAGGGTTTAAAACACATGCTGGCAGATCATCTTTCGCAGTAGTGCTTTTCTGAATTCAGACCTAGCTGCAGCGTAACTCAACAGTGTGCCTCGGCAGGTCCCCTCAAATCCTGTGCTCAGTTTGGAGCCCCCTACGGCAAGAGGGACATTGAGGCAGTGGAGTGTGTCCGAGGAAGGGCAATGAAGGTGGTGAAGGTTTAGAGAACGAGTTTGATGAGGAGCAGCTGGGGGAGCTGGGGTTGTTTAGCCTGGAGAAAAAGAGGCTCAGGGGGCACCGTTCACTCTCTACAACCGCCTGAGGGGAGGGTGTAACGAGGGAGAGATCCGGTCTCTTCCTCCAGGCAACAAATGACAGGACCAGAGGAAATGGCCTCAAGTTGCACCAGGGAAGTTTTAGATTAGATATTAGGAAGAATTTCTACACTGAAAGGGTTGTCAAGCATTGGAACAGATTTCCCAGGAAAAGGTGGCATCACCGTACCGAGAAGTGTTCAAAAGGCGTGCAGATGTGGCACTTGGGGACGTGGTTTATTGGAGAACACAGTGGTACTGGGTTCATTGTTGGGCTCAACAACCTTAGGGGTCTTTTCCAACACTAATGATGCTATCTTTCTATGATTCTACACCCTCAGGTAGTTAAGACCCTGAACTTCTCTGAACGGCAAGTTGAAGTCCAAAATGAATTTATTGAGGCTAATGATAGATATCCGTGGGCTTTGGACCTGCACAGCCCAGAGAAGAGGAAGAAAGGCCTGTGCATTCATGAGAGATTGTAGTATGAGACTATTTCAGAGACAGTATAGTGAAGAGTTAAATAGCCAATGTTGAAAAAAATGTGGTCCAGTGGTCCTGCTGCTGGACTGGAACTCAGTTGTGTATTGTTCCTGGTTTTGCCATCAATTTCTATTCGTACCTGCCTTCCTGCCTAGTCTTGCCCATCATTTATCTGTCTCGTCTGTGTAGATAGCTGAAGGAGTTACCTCTTCTCTGTATGTCTTGGACACCCCACACATTAGACTTAGTGTGAAAAAATAATTAATGGCATTAAAAGAAACAACTGTTCTTAGTTTGATGCTGATTTGTGTAACAGAACACTTTTCTTGGCTTGCTTACATCTGGTGGTGATAAAAGGAGTTAATGGACATGTGTTTTTATGAACTGTTGTACTGAGTTTGAGAATCTACAGTGTGAAAAATGCCATGAAAAAATTAAGTATGTTTTCTTTTTCCTCTGATATCTCTCTGACTGCAGGTATTGCAGCTGGGTTCTGAAATCCTCCCACAGTACAAACAAGAGGCACCAAAGACTCCACCGCATATAATTTTGCATTATTGTGTATTCAAGACTACCTGGGACTGGATCATCTTGATTTTAACCTTCTACACTGCTATTTTGGTCCCTTACAATGTCTCCTTTAAAACCAAACAGAACAACGTGGCGTGGCTAGTAGTCGACAGCATTGTAGATGTCATTTTTCTGGTCGACATTGTGCTTAATTTCCACACCACCTTTGTGGGGCCAGCAGGAGAGGTGATCTCTGACCCCAAGCTGATTCGCATGAATTACTTGAAGACCTGGTTTGTGATCGACCTGCTCTCCTGCCTGCCATATGATGTCATCAATGCATTTGAGAATGTTGATGAGGTCAGTATACCAGTTCCACTTCCACCCATTAATTATTACTCAATGGTTGGGGGGAGGTGCGGGAGAGAAGAAAGAAATTTATGTTTTTTAATTTATTGAATTACTGTAAGTATGTCTCTGGTAGCCACCCACAGCATGCACAGAAGTTTGCTTATGAGTCCTAGGCAGAAGGTTCATTCTTTAATTGCTGCTGTAGTTTTTGGTGTTAAAGATCTGTGTTTATTTTCCTTCTTTCTACATCCTCAGAGTTCAAGAGGACAGATAGAGGCAGACAGGAGCACCTCTGTGCAGCACTGAGGAAGACTGCTCCATCTGACTTACCAGGAATAATTTGAACTGTGTGTCAGGCGGGTTTCTCGGGGCAGGCTGTGCTTGCTTTCACTGATGACCAAACAGGGTGGTTCTGCTAATGCCAGTTCTTCACAGGAACAATTGGGAAGTAAAATACACTGTTCTCAGCTGCTTCTAGTACACTGTAGCAGGTGGTTAAGAGGCAGGCAGTGACTCACTGAATTGTCTTAGAGCACTAGAAAGCACTGTGTGGATACCTGGTGATCTGTGCAGGATTGTTTGGCAACAGTTGTTTTAGAGGAAGGTGAAGCAATTGAAGATGCTTGTTTGGTAATTTCATAATTAAATGAAAGGGTAGGGAGAAATCTGGAAATCTAGACTCCTCCTTAGTTCTTCATTTCTCTGGGAATAGATCGCAATCCAGCAAAAGAACTAACACTTTAGACACTTAAACCCAGTATTTTTTAACTGCTTGTTCTTTTGGATCAGTCTGCCAAGGAAATATTTCTAAGGTAAATACATTAAAGTTCCATGCCTAAATAGTTCAGAGAGTTAATGATTTGTTAATAAAATCTTAAAGAGGATTCCAGCAGTCTGCTTTCTGGTTACACATTATAAAATCATCAACTAATTATGTGTCTGAGTTTATCTGTGACACATGCTAAAGCTGTAAGATCCAGAATCACAGGATGGCTGGGCTTGGAGGGGATCTCTGGAGGTCATCTAGTCCAACCCAGCTGCTAAAGCAGATTCACCCAGAGCAAATTGCAGAGGATTGCATCCAGGTGGGTTTGAATATCTCCAGAGGAGAGGGATTTGCATACCTACCTCATCAGGTCTTAGTATTTAAATTTTAGCCTGTAAAATTTAAATGTTATGACTTCCTTTAAAATATGCCCATGTTACAAAGGACAGCCTAGCTATCAAAAGAAAACTATGCCAAGTGAAATATAGGCAAAACCAAACCCCATTACTTTTTAAAAATTACACCCCGCAGGTTTTTATAAAATTTAAAGTGGTTTTCTCAATGACTTGGGGACAGGTAGGCAAACTATTAAATGCAGTGAAAAAAATGAGATGTTATTTGATATTTAATTCCCTAGAGAAGTTTTCATTTTATATCAAGCTACAGACTGAAATAACACAAATTAGATCAAGCAAAAAAGCCTTGAGAGGCCTGTCCTTAAATAGTTGTTTGTCATATGAAAGACCCAGACTGCAGATTATTCTGTAGGGCTTTCTCGTATTACTTTGCTGTGACACTGATAGAGCAATGGAAGGAGTGGCCATATGTCAGTTTCTGACATTTAGACAGAAAGAGTAAAAATAACAAAGAAAAATTAACGAAGCAAGACACACAAAAAAAAAAATCCCAGGAAAGAAGCTTTTCTCACCCATGGCAGATAGAAGCAACCTGGTGAAGATTTTGCTGAAGGAACACTTTTTAACTTTAGACTGGTGATGTGACCTACAGAACATCCCTGAGGAAAATGTCTGTACCAGTGGCTGTGACAGCCCTTGAACTGAGCACAGAAGATTTTGGACTCATGGTAGCAATTCTGCAGAGAAATTCTTGTGTGCGTTTGAATTTCTCCAGGTTCTCCATCTCAGTGTTGCCTTGCAGCAATGAGAAGCTGATTGGTACTTCAGTTTTCCCATGGCTCTTCAACACTCTCCTTAATCAGTGTAACAGTGTTAGTTTTAGTTATTGTAGTACGGTGCCCAAGGAAAAAAAACCAAGATTTTTCTTGATGCTGTCCTTTCAAGACTGTTCATCTCCATTTCCCATAGCGGGTTCTGACATTTGGCTGGTATAAATCATTGTAGAATCACTAGAGCAGAGTTTCCACTGGTGTAAATTGCCATGCTTCCACTAAGGGCTCATAGGCTGTTTTTTATGGGACCTGAGTGGTTTTGCTAGCAATGCCAGCAGAATAACACAGTGCCTATGAGGAGAGGGTTTGGGACAGTGTATGCTGATCACTGTTTCAAGAACTGCCTGTAGAGAGAAAGATAACCTTTTGTTAAAGAAGAAAAAGATAAAAGTCACATTCAGGGAATCTTGAAAGTAGACATCTTTGCCTTATATTTTTTTCTGTTGTGTAGAGCATTCCCTTGTGGGTCAACTCCCTTCCTTTCTTGCTGATTTAAATTTTACCTCTCTCTTGCCCTGGATTATACACCATTTAACTTCACAGCTGGATTAAGTCAGGTGCAAGGCTGTGCTGCTCAACACGCAAGTAACCAAACTGAGCTGTTATCTGTGTGTCACTTTAATTTTGCTAGAGGGAATTCCCTTGGAGCCATGGCACTGGAGTCAGTGGCCGTGGCTGCTGCAGGGTTTTGGGGTTTTTTTGAAATCTTAATATGAATTTTCTATAAGAAATTTCCAGAGATTAAATGATACCCAGTGTCAACAGTGGTGATAAAATGAGATGAAGAATATGAATTGCTGTTTTCCTGGTCTGATGTGTTCCATACATGATTTTAAACAGGAGGAAATAGAATGCTGGCTTTGTTGCAGTCCCCATAATGAAGGGGGACTGGGGCAGGTGGAAGCTTGCTTATTTTGCTGTCTGCTGTCATTCTCTGTTAAAAAACGAAAAGGCACTGAAGACGCTGAGAATGTCATGGAGGAACTAACTTGACAAGTCAATTTGTTTTTAACAGTGCTGTAATTACTGTGATGGAGACTAATTGATTTGCAAGGAACGTGGGACCTGCAGCACTGAAGAATAATAGGGTAATGAGGGGGTTGTTTGCTCTGGGCAGTTTTGGGACTGGCCCATCACTTAGCTCTAGATTAACAGTGAAACCATTTTTGTCATCCTTAAAATGATCCACTAATTGTAGTAGATGAAACTGGAGTTGATCAATATTTTTGGCAAGCAGATACTCAATTGAAAAAATCCTGGTATTAGATTTTTTTTCTATTTTGGAGTGACATTTTGTTTTGCGATTTACTTCATTATTCCATTGTAAGATATAACAGAAAATATTTTCTTGAAACAAAATTGAGTGCAACTTCTGTGGTTTTCAGACAATTTCAAAATTCTTTGGGTTTGTTGCACTTTGGAACATTAGTATATTTTCAACTCACATTTTTCAATATAATTGAAATTCCAGTTTCCTCTCCACATGGTTGAGAATATTTTTGTCCACAAAAATAATTTGAGTTCATTAACTATTAATCAATACAACTATTAATAACTACAATTAATTCAAGAGGCACTTAAGTATGAATAGCCACATTCTACAGATGGAAGAGGAAAGAAAAAACATTAATGTCTTTGTTCAGGGCCATATAATTAAATAAGAGACTGATCTCAAGTGCTGTGCTCAAAGAGACAGTACAGCATTTCATATCCAGACATGAGCAGAATTCAACAAATGAAGAAATGAATAGCTGTAGAGAAATTTCTGTTGTTACCCAAATGAAAGTGAAGTTATGAATGTTTCTCCTGGCTTTTGTATATGGGAAGTGAATGGTGCAGTTAAATACTAATTATTTTCTTGACCTGCCATAGAATTTCAGCAGAAGAAAATATACCACTGATTGATGAATCAACTTAATGTTAGGCTTGATCTTTCTATTGTTAAGAGAATACATCACGCTGTAATTTAGTCTGAGTAAGAAAAGAAAATATTGGTCTAAAATTTAAACAGCCCTTAAAACATGTGGTGTTAGTCTCTTTCAAATTCGAATGATCAAAATGGCATTTGTCAGTAATTCTTTACAGCAATTAGTATTATTCCTCACTTAAGGAAATACCACCTACTTTGGGGGATAATGTTATCTTTTTGTGTTCAGACATCAATCAGTAAATCTAACAAAAACCAGGCTTAAAGAAAATTCCACAATTTTTGCCAAGAACAGTGCAATTTAAGACTTTGAATTCCAAAGCATATTTTTGCAGTGTCAGCTTGAGCAATTTTATACTGTGGTTTTCATCCATAATGCCATAAGATATAATTTATATTGGAAAAATTTGACTTATTACGTGTGATGCTGTTGTGAAATCTCATGGTAGGAGTGGAATCCAGTCATGTCACCACCATATAAATCTCTGAAACAGGGAGTTTGTAGATGTAATTGCTATATGTGTTTGAGCAGAACGCTGTGATCAATTGTTGGCTGATGCCAAATTGAGAACCATGTATCACTCTTATTAGTTGAGGTAGAAGAGAAATGCATAGTAAAAGATCATCAGGAAAGATATATTCAATATAAATGATCTAGTGCTCACTTAAGTGAATGGAGAGAAGCGAGCATGCAGGCAAAGAAGATGTACAGCTTTGAAAGGCCAAAATTTATGATGATAAAAGAAGTTCCAGAAAAAAAAACGATACAGAAATAATAAAGTAAATTAAGATAATTAGTGCTAAGTGAGTGTGGCGTAGCTAGAAAGTAAACAGTGAGTCAAGAGAGGAAAAAATGAATGTGTTGCTGGTCAAATTGTTGGCAACTCTCTGAGGCAGTACTTTTGCAATAGATTAATTTAAACCTTGTTAGTGGAATAATCTCTCATGCTAATACAAATTAGCTATCTAGGAATTACTGAAGTAGCTACACTGGAAAGCATGCAACTCCCCTTTTTTTTTTTTACCATTGCATGAAGTAAGGGGCAAGGGAATAAACTATCATATTTACAGTTTTATGGAATAAACTGGGACCTATAAAGAAAGATCTTGGGTTACATGAATTTTGCAAACTGGAAAATATAATTTTTTAAAGTATTTTAAAGCTGTAAACAGCTGAGTAATATGAAATCTGTTTGAGACACTAGTTCATCACTCTTGCTTGAATCTGTCCAATGAGGCAGTGCTGTATTTTGCATGTGAGTCTATTGCTAAATCTAGTAATGAATGAGTATTTTTCTATGACTAATTGAAATTTTAAAGTAGTCATAGCCTACTTTCTATGTAATACCTTTAACAAAAAAACCCCAGCTGTGTATCACGGAGTGTGATCCAGGCACAGAGGAAATGTTGGCAAATTGTGGTTCTTGGATGAGATGGAAGTAGATGAGGAGGGATTAGTGAGACCCTGTGGAGTGGGTGACACCTTCTGGGGCTTCTGGGGAAGGATCGAGCAGTTGGGTTGTTGTGCCTGGGTGGGGCAGGGGGAGGGCTGGAACAGGTGCCTGGACTGGGGGCGTGATGATGAAGGAGGTTGGGTGCCCCTGTGTGAGAAGCCCCTGAGAAATAGGACAAAGCCCGTGGGAGGTGTGTGCTGGGGGCCGTAACCTGCCAGAAGCCCTCAGAGCATGGCTAGGAAGGTTCCTGGTGTGGCTCCTAGGTGGTATTTGGAGCTTCAGAAGGAGCTTGGGGGCCTTGAACTGTGGAAGAAGGTGAGTGCAGTGGAAAGGAAAAGCAGTGGTGGAGGAGGAGTGCTGCTTGTCTGACTTCTGTAAGTGCCTCTGTTCTGCAGCATGGTCCCAGGGGGCTCTGCCAGGCAGGAATTATTCCTTAGCAGACAGGTAGGTGGAAGGAGTATTTTGGGGAAATGCAAATGGTGTAAAGCAGATTCCTGGGGTAAAGTGCACAGCCATGATATAAACCAGGTAGGCAAAAGAAGCACTTGCTGTTCAGAGTCTCTTGGGGAGTTGAGTGAGGGTGTCTCTCTTCTCTGTCTGCTTTGTGCCACATCTCCTCACCCCCCATTTTTTTTCCAATCAAATACGAGTTTTTCTGTCTTCCTTCCTTAAAAAACCAACCTCCATGCTACCCATCACATGCCTTTTTTACGCTCCCCTATAAAGGGGCAGGCTGTCTTTTCCCCCTAAATCCTCAGTTCTCCAAATGGTGTTGCTGTATATAGGCACTGCAGAGCTCTTATGCCTTGGAAGATACTCTGGGTTAAATTCTCTTCTCTGCTGTAAGCCTGCTTCAGGTGTTGAGTTCTGCTACCTTCCCTGGTCTTACCCAGGCTCATACACCTTGGTGGCTCAGAGACATCTGCTCTGCCTGCTGATGGATAGCCCCTCCCAAAAGAGAATTCCAGGGTAGGATGTGTTGCTGTGTCCCTGCCTGGTGTTGACCTTCTCTGTACGTTGTACTGAGGCTTTAAGATGCCAATTGACTCCTCTTCTTCTGCACTCCGAATGTTCAGATTAGTGTTTCTGCTAAGTCACAAATAAGTAAGTGTGTTATTGGATTTCAGGGCTACTACTTCATAGCTTTGAAAGGCCTGACATGATTTATCATTCTGTTAAAGAGAGAATAGTAGTCTACATAAGCTATTCAATCTGTATCACGCTAAATGAATTAAAATGCTGAATTACATTTTCAGTGATAATGTATGGTGATAGCCTTTGTCCAAGAAGGAGAGCTAACTGAATATATTAGATTCTGAATTACTTCGAAAAGCTGCTGTTAGAGTGAGACTTACACTGTGTATAAAGGGAAGCATGTTCCAGATGCAGGGATCAGTTACTCTCCTCTTTTCCCCCCATTCAGCATAGGTGTATCGATCTGAGGCAGAGAGTCATATGAGATGACAAAGGGTATTTGTTTGAGTAGCTAAGTGGTTGCTCTGTAGTCTATTTCATATTAGGGATGGGATTAGAGTTGGAAAGATGGAGAGGTATTAGATGTCAATAACGGTAAATCTTATTTGGGTGTTTTGCCTCTTTGAGATTAGTAAAAGCTTCTGGAACTGGCTGTTGCTTTGAATCAGAAGCATTGAGAAGCAGGTTGTTGTCTATTGGGGTTAATTTTTTATTTGCTACTAGAGAAAGTGGGATTTCTTTAGGTTACTTTTGTGTTATCTTTATTCTTGTTCTTCCTCTCAAAGTAAAAAGAAAACAGGGTTTGTTTGTTTCCTGGTTTTGTTGTTTTTCTGAGTGTGCATGTATGCATGTAAGGCAAGCGTGGACATAGCTTTACAAATGAAAAATCAGCCTTCCCATCTCTTCCCACACCCTGTGCTCTTATACATGAATTATTGCTGTTTCTCCCCCAGTTCTAACCAAGCTCACAAATGTCTGACTAAAATAAGCTTTAGGAGTCTAGAGATCTGTTTTCTTCAGCGCTGAAAACCACAGCAGTATCCAGAGGGCTTAGATATTGATTTTGACCTGTGCACATAACGTTATCTCATTTCTTGGTTGCTAAATATGGCAATCTGTAGGAAAGGTCATGTTCTCAGACCTAATTAAGAAAATCAGAGGAGGCAAATGACGGAAATGTGTAGTCCTAATGATGACCTGACAGGGCTGCCAGGTTACTGCAGATAGGCAGAGCCAGGCTGTGGCATAGCTGACTTCAAATAAAGTGGCAAGAATGAAGGCAGTGCTTTCTATGGCTCTCACCTCACAGTAGTGATAAATTTGGTTCATTGCCTCCCCTTTTGGAATAAATAATTTATTTTTTTTTCGTCTGTTTCATTCTCTTTCTTTTAATGGTTAGCTTTTAGTCTCCTGCATCTCCCTTTAATTGAGATGAAGCCTGAATTTTAGCAGTTCCATATGAGAGAAAAGTGCTGGAAAACTTTGGAAAGATTTGTGCCAATACTGAATATTTCTCTTTTTAAAAATAGATAGTAAGTAGGAAGTAAATTATCCTTCCTTTGAGCCTAGAAAAAAAATCTTAATGCTTGGGTTAAGTGCCTTTTCTTTCTGTACATGCAGAAAGTGAATAATGGCCTAAAAAGTGAATGCTGTCATGTAGATTGAATCTATTACTAAAGTACTTGTGCTACTGCAGCTGTAGAAGGTGGGGTGAATGTAGCATTTTAGTTATTTTCTGAAGTTGTTCATCCTACATCTTGTTTGGAATGGAAAATGAATTATTTCTTACTTTTTGGGGGGGGCAGTTGGGGTGGCCTCAATTACTCTTTATGGCTGTTCTTTAAACAAATTGTGTTTTGATTTTTTTCTAGGTGGACTTTTATTAGTCAATGAATTGAGTTGAATTTAATTTTGCATGGCAAATGAACAGCAGCAACTATTTTTATCTGTACGGCAGCTATCAATGTAGTGTCCACTGTTACTTTTCTTGGGGACCACAATGACACAAGTAACAATAATCGCTCCGCTTACAGCCCTTGTGTCTTCAAAAGACTTTACAGTGTCTCTATCTCTTTTTCCGGATGTGGAAGTAGTAACAGAAATCTTATGTTGTCTGATTGACTGAGCCAAAACACAGATATCCTGGATCTTGTGTTTGGAAAGAAGGCTGCTTACATGGCTGAGGTACCAGTGTGAGACAAGGGATGCACTCACAGTAGATTAGGTCTTGCAGAAAACAAGGAAATACAGAAGGAAACCTGTGTAAATGTGCACAGTATATAGTGAGTAGGTCTAATTAATGACAAATTATACGTGGAAATTTGCTTCTGGCAGTATTTCATGGACAAACTTATGAAGCATTCTCTTTGAATATAAAATAGGGATGCTGCTTTCTCCTAGGACTGAGGCTGGTCTGCTTTTCTTTTGTTTGGGGTACAGTTCTACTCTGCAAAGAATGTGTAGAAGGAGAGGGAGGGGAAGTGGTTGTGTTTGTTGTTTTAAGGGCTTTTGCCATTCAAGTCTGCTCAATCAGTGGCTATGGAGTTATTTCTTCAGTGTCTCAGTGCCTTGAGCTTGCCCTTTGGTTTGGAGGGGACTGGCTACACTTTCTTCCTTTTTTATGCATCAGCCATCACTGGCAATGAAAGTAAAGCTGCCAACCTATGAAATATTTATCAACATCTACATACAGGTATCAGCAGTAGAACTTTTTTAGTCTCATTCAGTTGCTTCAAACCATTTGAAATATAAGTGTGTGTGAAATTCAGCATTTTCCGACATACTTGACCAAGTGCTGCGTATTGAAATAAGTGCTGCACCCAAGTTCTCTCTGTGACAAAATATAGTAAAAATGTACTCTGTGTCTTTTCTGGCTGTATAACAGATTTTTTTTCTTATTTTTGCATAGCCTCAAGGGATGTTTTCTGTTGGACAGAGTACCAATAGTTGCAACTGTGTTGGGGTAAATCAGACACAGAGAACCCCATGGAATATTACTTAGCCTTGTCCTTTCCCTGGCTGCCACATAGACATTCCTTATGGGGATCCTTTAGAGCAGAGCATCTAGGGTGCCTGCTTGGGACCCACAGTGCCATTGCTAGCTCATTATAAACTGAGGTTTTTCTATTTCGTTTGGGCAGAAGGAGCTCTGGGTGTCTCTTCATCTGCCTCTCAAAACTGGCAGGAGTAGCAGAGCAAGAGGGTGGGACACGCATCAAGAGAAGTAAATTGAGTTCAGGCCCCTTTGCGTGACATGGTGGAGCCATCTGTATGATAAAAGCATACAAATAATCTGTGCTGATAAGAGCATTAAAATGGACAATAATCTAAAAGTACAGTTCTATTTCGGAAGGTAGTAATCTAAAATTGTCAATTTTTCAATCCAGCAGATCTATTCCAGTGAGCATTATAATATAACTTGCTAAATCTAGTGCCAAAAAGTACTGATTTAAAGTATTGCAGGACTATCTGATTTTTTCCCCTACTTTATCATCTATTAAACAGACTATTAAGTTTCTGTTGTTTATAACCATTTGAAATTCTGTCACTTGGAAATTTTTAAGAGTTATATGAATAATCATTTCTCTGGGCAGTTCTTGCTCTTGATATTGATCCATTTAGAATAGACAAATCCTTTCCTCTGAGGAAATCAAAGAGAGAACACTGTTAATGCTGAAATAAAAATAAATTGGTTTTTTTTTATAGAGCTTTTTCTGAACTTTTAGAATCTCATTGGCAATGCAGTCAGGTGAGTATTGGGAGTAATTTGAATATTAAATATATCCTTCCAATGCAACCAAATCAAGTATATATTTTCTGTAAATATTCAAGTTCTTTTGGTACAAAAGGCCTAATTCTCTCTGCTCAGAGTTTGGTAGAATGACTTTCTCCCAAATAATGCCTTTCAATCCCATTTAATTTTTAAAATAAAATTTATTTTAGTGAATTTCACAAGGGAAATTACAATAAGAGTACTTTTGAAAAAAGTGTTTTACCTTAGACTTTTAGAATCTGATTTCATGTATTTTAATTCGTATTCCCATTTTTCATATCCAATTACTTGAACTCCTCTTCTGTGATTCTTTCCTTTCCCAAAGTATTTCTAATCCTTGACTCTTTTTTATTTTTAATTTTTGATTAAAAATTAACCAAATTCTAAGATATTAAGTCCTTCCTAAACCATTATTTTTTTTGGTTTTGGTAGGACTCTCACTGACAAACAGCATTTGTTTGGGTTTCTTTTTAATGGCAGGGATATGTTTAATTTGAAGAACAGGTTTTGCACCACTGCTTTTGAACAGAAGTAAAACTGTTCTCTTGGATGTTGGGGTGGAGACTTTGAAGCACTGTGTGATGAAAAGGGTTGGTTTTGAGACTGAAGCTAAAAGCACCCCATTGCTGGAGACCTCTCAAAATGTAAAAAATTAGTGTTTCACTGCTAAAGTTTGTAAAGAGAAAAGGGAGAAATGGGCATTGATCGTGAGGGAAGAGGCCAGAAGGCTCTTGAGGGTGTTGTAATGTCAGAATGTTTAGAATGCAGAGACTAAATGTGCTTGTCCACTCCAGGACTTGCATATCCAATTCTAAAATGTGGTTATAATTTTTTGCATTTTCCCCTTTACTTTTCCTCTCTGTACTGAGTGTTCAGAAATACCTGCTTTCCCTCCCCTGGAAATTAAGGCCTTTTGTGTCGTATTTTCAGAACTGGCATTGAGGCTTCGCTCCGGTGTTTACAAAACAAAGCTGGGTATGGAATGAATGGGAAATGGAAATTAACTTCCTTTGTGTAGGAATTTTTGCATCCGTGACTTGAAAAGTTTGGCATAGATATTCATGAAAAGAATAATTCACTTGCTGTCTTCTAGATTTTTGCAAATATCTCTGATTTAAAGGAAGGCTGCTTTTTAATCTTTTTTTTTCCTCTCTCTCTTTTTACTCCCCACCCCCTGGTTACATTAGATCTTGTCCAGATACTTAATAGAAATTGATAGTGTGTTCCCAGGTAACAAATTACATCTGTCTCTGAAAATGAGTCAATGTAATCATGACAAATTCACGAAATAAAGGGAAAATATATTGCTGCAGTACTGGGGAACATGAGTCAATATACTTTATGTAATTATTTAATAAAACATCCTTTCTAGTGCATTGAAACAGCCTAAGATACTGAGGCAGTTGTATTTATGCAGGAATAAACAAACTTCCAGTAAAAGCTGGTGACCAGAAGGATGCAATTATGCATTTCCAGAAATACTCATTAAACCAGTCTGCTTAAATTTTAATCAGACTTCTATGTATGAAACAGTCTTGGTAAGACAAAGTAGGAAAAAAAAAAAGGAAGGATTTTTATGATAGGCTATTCAGATCTTCTCATGCCCCAAATGGGTTTGAATTTTTTTTATTTGACTTTTTGTGCAAATCTGTATAAAAGTTAACAATACAAAATCCTGCATGCTGGCTTAATTCTATTTTACGGGAGCCATATTATTTTCAGCACAGAAATACCACATTGATACCAAAGCTGTCATAAAAAGGATATAATTTGGGGATTAGTTAGATATTTGAAGTATTTAAGCTTTGTCTAGTCTGTATGAGAAATGTCAGAGGACTGATTATCAGTGCGTGAATTCTTATAGGAAAGCAAAGTCATAGGAAATGCATTGTAGGAAACAGGAAAACTACAAATTGCCAGGTACTTCCAGTATTTTTTGGCCTTCCTTATTTATTTTTCTGCTGTGTCTGAGCTAAATATTGCAATCTGCGTTATATCTGGGACATTATATCTGATGTGTTGCATAGGAATTCACAGCTGGATGTGCAATAGGCAGCCTGTCGTTTGAAGTTTTTACATAGGTATTTGTAAACCTATTCAAATAATCTGAAAAGGGAGTTCAGAGAGCAACTCACAAAATGGTAGCGGATGAAGGCAAGAGTGCATATATTCATGCCTGGAAAGGGTCACTAAGCTTTTTGTGTTTCACAGTGTGTCTGGTGGCCGGCTGTTTCTTACGGATCACCTTGTTTCTTTGGAAACCGCAGTTACGAATGCTGTTGCTCCCACATGAAATTCTAATGGTCACTGTGCTTTATCCTTCCAGGGCATCAGCAGCCTCTTCAGTTCGCTCAAAGTGGTCAGGCTCCTCCGGCTGGGGCGCGTGGCTCGGAAGCTGGACCACTACATCGAGTACGGGGCGGCCGTGCTGGTGCTGCTGGTGTGCGTGTTCGGCCTGGCCGCGCACTGGCTGGCCTGCATCTGGTACAGCATCGGCGACTACGAGGTCATCGATGAGGACACCAACACCATCCGCAGGGAGAGCTGGCTCTACCAGCTGGGAGAGTCCATAGGAACTCCCTACCGCTTCAACACCTCAGGCTTTGGGAAGTGGGAAGGCGGGCCGAGCAAAGACTCGGTCTACATCTCCTCGCTGTATTTTACAATGACCAGCCTCACCAGCGTCGGGTTCGGGAACATCGCTCCGACGACAGATGGGGAGAAGATCTTTGCTGTGGCTATGATGATGATTGGCTGTAAGTATTAGAGATTCTGTCTTTCTGATGCACAACACCAAATAGCTGCATATCATGAATGCTGATTTCGTAAGAACATCTGGAATCCTGTTAAATATGATGCAGCTAAAAATATTTTTGGTGGCAATATAAGTATTACACAGTTCCTTACTGGTTAGGTTTAAATCACAAATAGGAGTATTGTTGTGACTAGCAAAAATTCAGTCATTTTGGAATTAATATTCTGTCCATATCATCTCAATATTCTCTTGTAAGTAAACCATAAAATGCTTAAAGCCTGAACTGTTAAGAATTAATGCACCAACCTTTTTGCCTCCATTTGGTATGTGGCAAACTTTGCGTGTCTGAGAGCTGTATACATTTGATAAGTGGGTCAGAGTGCGGGAAGAGGTCTGGGAGCATCATCTAAGGGAGAGAGAACTGGGACTCTTTAGGAACCACAAACTCCTCCATGGGCTAAGCGTACAGACATACCCTAAAGCAAGGGGGGTGATGCTGTCCTTGGGCACCTCTGGCTCACACACCCTTGTTAGAATGTTTGCATATTGCCAAGCTGTCCAGCATTTGGCCATATTGTCATTTCAGTGCAGGATCTGCATTCAAAGTGCCTTGAGAGCTACTTGGAGTTAAGAACCATATGGTGGCCACTGTTAAACTAGGTCATGGTTTTCTAGATAAGGGTGGAATTTGAACTAAAATAAGGGAAAAAAAATCTGCTTTGTCCGTGGAAAAACATGTCATTATTTGGAGAAAGACAGAAGTTCTGTATGGTAATATTTCATCCAGAGGAGGAGAAAGTCAGTCCTTGCTAAGCAGCAAATTAAAACCAAATACATAATGAAACTCAATTAGCAGCACAGTGCCTGTTGTAGAAATGTGAAGCTTTGATTCTGATGTGTGCTTTTACAGCAACACTGAAGTCACACACTGAGATTACGTGTGCAGTGTCAAGCAGGCTGAAGGTTAGAGAGAAAAAGTATCAAGACAAGCATTCTTGATCACACAGGGATTGGGATATTTTAGCTGTAAAAATTGTTAATTTTGTTGTACCATTTTCTGCTGCCAAGAGTCCCATCATCCTAATAAAACACCCCTGTAGGAGAAGGGAAATTTTTATAAAACAAGGATAAAATTTTGCAGTTTTCTTATGAGAGGGTGCATTAGACAGTGTAGTGGTGTAGCACAAAACAGGCTTCCAAATATATTTCATTATGAAGTTGCCAGTTTGATCGGAAATATCGTGATCTTTAGCTTATTGTTATGACCATGATACTAGCTAGAACAAGAACAGCTAGTGTGATTCAGTATTATTGCTTAGTACTATGCATAATGAATAAACATAGCCTTCAAAAAGCCATTAATGTACATGGGGTTATTTTGGACTTGTACCTGTTGCTAACTCTTCATATGACAGTGTGGCAGAAAGAAACTGAATTTATGCATAAATAATGTTGATTTAGATGAACAGAAAGAAAGTTATAACATTTCTTTTTGTGTGTTTTATCCTCTGCTCATTTAAATACGAATAAGTGCTGTATCAAAAGACTAGTGGCTTAAACAATACTGTGGCCAGCTAAGCTTACAGTCACAATTTCATTTGCAAAATCACCTTTGAAATTTTTACCTTATCTTTTTTTCTCAAAGAAACTGACTTTTCTGGAAATGATGATGGGGATGGTGGTGAACATGTGTGAAAATATCTTCAAGCCCCACCTTTCTTGCATGGACTGTGTGGGAGGCCGCCCTGCAGAAAGTCAGGATGCAGTGCATGGCAGGGACTTGCCTCCCACTGGTGGCTCTCTAAGAAGCTACAGCTCTGTGGGTCCTGGATCCATTCAGAGTCACAGCACTGCCTTTGCACCCTCCCTCTGGTTACTGGTGTCAATGGTCTTGACTTCAGTTTGCTCCATGAGCTGAGCTTCCATGGTTCGGTAGGGGCACTCAGGAGCTGCTTCCCTCTAGTGCAGATGCTGGCATCAAGTAAAGGGAAAGGAAGAGTTTACTTCTAGAAGTGTGAGTTCTTCCTGCTCGGAATTATTTTTAGTACAATGGATTTGGTTGTGCAAACTTCTTGTATCTCTGGGAAGGGCTGGTCACGGTGTGTGTATTGCCAGGTGGTGTGGTGGCTTTGCAAGGCCTTCAGGTCCTTGTTTCTAGCAACCTGGGTTCTAGTTTTGTTTTGATTTAATGGTTGAGTATCTAGAATGATTTCTGAAGAAGAAAGGTGTGCATAGCAGTGATACTTTGATCTTGGAGTGTTGTCTGTTGAGCCTCTGTTTCTGAGGAGGACTTGCTGCATAAACAAGTGTTTTTAAGACGAGCATTGCTGTCTTTTCCACTGGCAGACTGACTGAAAGGTTTGTGCTACAGTCAGCACAGGACTGTTGTGACATCCAAACAGGGTGCTTGTGTCAGAACGGCTCAGAATATTAGAGATGTTTGAAAGCAGTTCATAACTAGTGTCCTTCCATGTGTCTTACTATGCTTATGCCCAGAGAGATGGAGTTAACACTCTGTAATTCCACCTTCTGTAAGACAAAATTTGCTTTGCCCTCCTGCTCAGCCTCTGATATATCCCCTTCTGCTCACTGCTTACTCTCTAAAACTGATCCCGTGGCAGAATTACGTTTGTGTTGCATTGACTCTTTGTAGACACACTGACCACTGGTAATAGTACTTTGCTGTGATGTCAGATAGCTGTTTAAAAAAATAGGTAAGGCCACTTCCATTTTCTCTTTTATTCAAGCTTTCATTATGGTAAATAATAAATCCAGGTAGCTTTTAATTAAAAATTTAGAAACACTTTAGTGAAGCTGTCCTGGACCAGTGGGAATTTTGGCTGAGTTGAGTGCAAATGTTGACCCAGTAAAAAGTTTAATGTATGTAGTTTGTAGAAGGACTGGGTACATCATGTTAGCTGTGCACAGACACTGGGAAGGGATGATTGAGGTGAATAAGCTATGTGTGGGTACTGAGCCTGCGGGGCTGATTGTGTTGGTTGGGTTTATACTTGGGGCAAAGTCTAAGAAAGCACGGCTTTGTCTCAGCAGCCCTGGTCTGCGCTTCAGGGCCTCCTTCTGCAGGGAGGTGTTCTTGTGCTGTCAAATGCAAGGATGCACATGCTGTCCTACTGACCTCATTGTGGCTGCAGTTTTCAGAGAGAAAGTGTTTTGCTGTTGGTTATTTTGATATGGGAAGGTGCAGCCCCTGATTAGATTTGTGGGGGGCTGTGGTGTACTCGTAATCCCAGGGATGTTTCGTCTCTTTGTCATCTCCACCGGAGGGGGTAGGTGAAAAATGCTCTTGATTCTTGACCTCAAACAGTGCACATCTGTTTGGGAAGATCAAATTATTTTAAAATAGAGATGAAGTACCCAGTGGCTGCTTTTAACGATTTCTGCTCTGTGGAACCTTGTGCTTCCTATTACTGTGTAGCTGCTTTTCCTGAACATATGGTGAACTATAGTTTTGCAAAGCAAAATATCTTCACATCTGTGAACTGACCTGCATGGTTTTGCCTCACTTTCTTTATTGAGTGTATGTGTGTGTAAGTATAGAGAGAGAAGGATGAGTGTTACTACGGGAAGTAAAAGCAATTAACTCCTCAGCTTCATTTTAAATGAATCAAAACATATTTGCTTATCCCTTTCCACAGATGGCCACTAAATTGCTAATTAATAGGGAATATGTCTACAGACAGATCTTTCAGTGAGGCTGATGTTACATAAAACCAGGCTTAAAACCACTGTCTGGGTCTGCAGAAAGACATATTTTCCACTTTTAATACTTGAGAAAAAAAAAAGGTGTTTCAATTTTTGGTTTCTTCCCTGTGGAGACATATGCCTTGAAATTACAGTCTTTATATATTTTGTTCAGTGAATCTGTCAGGTTGGGTTGTGTATTGTTTATTTTTCCTAAGCACTAGCAGAAATCAGAGGACTTTCATTTGCAGGTTTTTTATCTGGGCACTGTGTCAGCAATCCCCTTGCTATGCAGGTGGAGTAGGGATGAACAGTTTCACAAATGCTTGGCATTCTTGACTTTCGACATAAAATAATACTGATGGATGCTTGCCTGTTTGGATTTTGAGCAACAGAACAAAATCCATCATTTTGGGAGCCTTTTGTTAGTGTTCTCAGTTGCACTGAAAGATCCCAAGCTTTTGGTGCCTGTTTATGCTAAATTCTCCTTTGTTAGTTAGGAACTTACTGGAACTACAGGGCTTGACTCATCCAAAATGTGAAGGAAAAGGTGCAAGTTTGAATGCTAAACAAAATCACAAATTCCCCTGTGAACACTATACATAGACAGATAGGGGAGGGGTCATGGAAAAGGAACAAAAGCAGGAGTTAAAAGGTCACATTCATGAACATGCATGCTCACTCACATATTGTGATGAATTGTCAGCCACTGAGTTCATTAGTCAAAACAGTCCAGAAGCCCAAGCCACTCACCTTCATTGATGGTGTGCAACACAAGCATCACGCAGTCCTGCAGCACTTCAGCTGTTGTCTCTGATTAAGGTAGACACGGATCCCAGGAGAATGGAGTAGCTGTCTCAGCTTTGATCAGCTTTGTCTGTGAATAGTTTCTTTCTCATTAGACAAAAGAAAAACCCCAAACAAAACCACCCAAACAATCCAGAAATGAGAATAACATTAGGTAAATTTGAAAACATACAGAGGCAGTTTTGTTTACAGCACTCTTGCTGAAAGGAACAGAAATCTGCCCCAGTGGTGTGACCATCCCTGTGAACTTTAAGAAAATCTTGGTGGCAGGTATCATGATACACAGGTCAGTGTTGCTCCTTCACAGCCTCACAGAGGATCACTGTGCTTTGGTGACCTCCAGCAGGGTAGGAAGTGTTTAGAGGCTCTTGTGAACAAGGATAGTGAGGAACTGATAGAAACTAGACTGTTGCTATCCAAACACCTGAACAAGATATAAAGGCATTGCAGCATCATGTTTGATGATCTTCCTGAGGCATGATTTCCCCCTCATGAAGCGGGTCATCACTTGAAAAGGAAAGCCATTTACTAAACGTGTATCTAAGGACAAGAGAAACACATTTACCCCAGAACCCCTTCTAGGTGATGGGGGAACGTGTTGCAATAATTTTTGGTGGAAGTTGGTGGCCTGAAGCTAAGGGCCAGCCATGTGCCAAGTTCTGGCTAGGTTTGCTGAGGGTATCATTCATGGGTGGACCACAAAGGCCTAAGAGATTTTAAACCCAAAGCAACTTCCTCTGTATTCATGGGTATTGCCAGTGTAGTGTTTTGGGTTTGGGGACATGCTGGGAAAGGAAAAAGAAACGTTGTCTTGCAAAAGCTGTGTCTTGAATGCCTGGTCTTTGTCACATCCCTGGCAAGATGACAACAATCTCTTAGATGCCGCGGACCTCTTGCAAGCTCCTGAAGTTGCAGGTGGCATGCTTTCTATATGGCTGATAGCTGCATTAATTTTCCTTCTTATCTATCTTAGCCGCCAGCAACACTACTCTAGCCAGTAATTCCTAATTTAAAGGTCTGGATTTTTATTTTTTTTTAATTTCTTTTTAATAAGTATGACCAGTCCTTGCAGTTCTGTTTCTTCACCCCTCTGTGCTATGCTTTATTACTTCTTATTTGATGCTAGTCATGATATTTGAAGAGATGGTGCGTTATTGCTGTAATTGTTAAGCAACTGTTTGGGATTTCTGTATGTTACTTTGCTTGGATGCTTTCTCCACTAGAATGAACCACCAGAAGTGTTGTGGATATATTTCTGTGCTACAGCAAGTTTTAGCAAAGCGGCAGGGCTGGCAGAAAAGTGGGTAGAGTTCCTCTGTAGGTTAGAAGAGGGTTTAGCTATTAGGGCAGGATTTGGTCTGGTTATCTCTAAAGGTGAAAATATCTCAATTTTTCTTGTTAAGAGTAAAGAATGAGTAAAAACCAAGCAAAAAAACCCCAACAAAAAGCCAGCTCCAAAAAACAACAAAACCTACCAAAACCTCATAGTCATTGTGATAAATAGAAATAAAATGGATAGACAGCATTGTTTTTGGCTTTTTGGGTGTATAAACAATCCTTCAGACATCCGAGTCCTGAGGGATGCAATTTTCAGCGAAGCGCGTCGGTATTTCTCATCAGTAAGCGTGGGGTGCACCGGGTTGTGGTGGCATTTCCAGCCCCACTGATGAGCCGGAGCGCCTGGCCCACACCGAGTTACATCACTGACATTCGGTACAGGCAGGGCACGGAGGAGAGATGCGATCAGTGCTGACAGGCTTCACAACACAGCGAGCTCCAAAGTCAGAATTTATCTCTTAAAAGCTGCCTCCTCTTTGGGTAAGGACGTCCAGGACCTGCATGTTTTTTCCAGGATTGCTTGTACACAGCCCTGTTCCCCAGGACTCAGTATTGGGACCAGTCCTGTTTAATATTCTTTTGAATGATCTGGTTGAGGGGGTTAAAGTCCTCAGCCAGTTTGCAGAGGACACCAAGTTATGTGGCAGTCTTGATTTGCTGGAGGCCAGGAAGGCTCTGCAGAGGGATCTGGACAGACTGGAATGATGTGCTGAGGCCAGTGGTGAAGTTCAGCAAGGTCAAGTGACAGGTCCTGCACTGGGGTCACAACAATCCCTCGCAGCTCTACTATCTTGGGGCAGAGTGACTGGAAAGCTGCCAAGGGAAAAGGATCTGGGGGTGCTGGTGACAGAGGCTGAACATGAGCCAGCCTGTGCCCAGGTGGTCAAAGAGGCCAATGGCACCCTGGGTTGTATTAGCAATAGTGTGGCCAGCAGGATCAGGGCAGTGATTGTCCCTCTGTACTGGGCACTGGTGAGGCCACACCTCAAATCCTGTGTTCAGTTCTGGGCCTCTCACTGCAGGAAAGACACTGAACTGCTGGAGTGAGTCCAGAGAAGGGCAATGGAGCTGGTGGAGGGTCTGGAGCACAAGACTGAAAAACTTGGGGGTGTTGTTTTGGGGTGACTTTATGCTGNCCTTATCACTCTACAACTGCCTGAAAGGAGGGTGTAGCCAGGTGGGGGACAATCTCTTCTCCCAGGTAACAAGTGACAGGATGAGAGGAAACAGCCTCAAGTTGCACTCTCCAGGGGAGATTTAGATTGGATATTAGTAAAAATTTCTTCATGGAAAGGGTGGTCAGGCATTGGAATAGAGTGCCTGGGGAAGTGGTGGAGTCACCATCCTGGAGGTATTTAAAAGACATGTAGATGTGGCACCTGGGGACATGGTTTAGTCATGGACTTGGCAGTGCTGGGTTAATGGTTGGACTCAATGATCTTACAGGTCTTTTCCAGTTTGAATAATTCTGCGGTTCTATGATAAAACACTGGTGTTAAAGCCAGAAAAAAGCCTTTAGGTGACACCTATGTAAATAGCAAATTCCTACAAAAATCGTCTCCAGGCTAAGATGGACTCGAAGTTGTTTTTCAGGTTCACAACACAAGTGCTGATGCTGTAATAAATCCGTCTTAGCTAATGACCATGGCCATATGAGGAGTGGCCCATTCATATGGGGTTAGTCTTCTCCTCACCCCAACACGGTCCAAAGCAAGAAGAAAGAAAGTATCTTTTGTGAGTATATTAGTATGGCAGTACTTTGTTTCCTGGCCTGGCTTGGGGAAGCATAAATGAATTCTCTGTGAGATGTTACTTCTTAGTATACAACAATGAGTAACCAGTATCCCTTTTCTTGTTATTTAAAGCATATATGACCAGATTAAAGCTAGATTAACGTATTGCTATTAAATTTTTGGCAAAATATAATTTGGAAAGGGCAAGGGTAAATTGCCCATGCACTTCTGGCTGTAGGGAAAAAAAAAAAATGTTCCCGAGCTATATCACATACCTATGCTTTATGAATTGTCTCACGATACGTCATCTTGCCGTAATGACTAAAAACTTCAGGCTGTACTTCAGCCTAATAGATCTAGAGAGTCACCCTACCTCAGCATATACTAGAATTTAATTGCTAGAATAGTCCCAGGATATAGTCCATATCTCTATCCGTACTGTGCAAATCCAATCAGGACAATTTTAGAAGTGAGATTTTTCTAAAAATTTCTAATTCTCAAGTTTTTTACAATCAATTTCTCTCCTGCAGAGCTTAATGTTCCTCCCCAAGACATTGGACAACTTTTGAAAGAACTGCAAATGCAAATGGAGAAAAAATAGTTCTGTTTGACAGGAGAGAAGATGAAAGCTATGAAGTGTTAATGGTTTGGTTTTTCCAGGATTTGGAGAGCTTGCACTACAGTAATGTTATAGATAATTGCCTTTTCTCTTTTTGTCGCACAGTGTTTCTAAATTTCATCTTTTAACTCTTTAATAGGAAGGAGAAGGATAAGGAAAATAAATAGGTGTCCCAGCTGTGGGTATCGCTCTTTTTCACCTGGTGTCTTCCATATCATGTGCAGGATTTTGCTTTCTTTAGACCATTTCTAACGTTTCTTACTAAAAGTAGATTTAAAACACTGAAATGTGCTGGCTTTATCAAACTTTCATCAGTATGTGCAACCAATTTGTTTTAAAATCTAAAGGAACATGATTAACTCAAGTTAATTTGTGAGAGAAGGGCATGATGCATCCAGAACATGGACTGAGAGAGCAAAGGAATATAAAAAGAAGAAAGAATATTCTCAGGCAGGTGAACCAGGGGAAAATATGCAATATTTTCCCTACAATAAAATGAAGAATCTCCCAAGAGACATGGTGCTTTGATATGCAGGACAGCAAACCTGGGGGTTCAGTTTACAAATTTGTTCTTAAATTGCTGAGTTACCCAAGTGCAATCTAGAAGAGCATGGTTCATCTGTCAGAGCTATATTCTGGATTCCCACCTGTGGAACTGGCTAAATATATACAGCATACAAAAAGCAGGACAAGTTTTTAATTGTCTCTGCATTCCTGGGAGGCCTTTCTTTAAGCAGCCAACTGTATTGCTGAAGGACGGCAATCCTGGACAAGGATTTGGTTTTACCCAAGTCCATTTCTGACTGAGAAAAATCCAATTAGATAGGCATGGGGGGAAAAATAGTAAAATAGCACATCCACCCGCATGACACATCGTGCCACTTGTCATCTAGTATGTGGAATATGATAGAAATTCTGAAGCATCTTCTAAGCACTTTTCACGTCTGCATCAGCTTCAAAAAATGATACAGTTATTTTAATATCTAATTTCTGCTGGACTCAGACAGGCCTGCTGTATGTTACAAAGTGTTGGAGTAGCAACAGCTTGCCTAGCTGGAATGTGTCAGTGGTTTATAGATCATGGTATGACCCTAACCACTTGGATGAGCTGTCTCATGACATCTTGAGAATGAATAAGGCTTAGTTGTGCTTACCAGATCAGTGAGTTTTAGTGTATTTGTATCAGTGTATTTTAGTGTATTTAATGCTTTTACATTTTAAAGAAAGATTTGGCTGCTTATAAAAGTGATGGATAATGTTTTAGAGGAGGCAAACGCTGCTGTGGGTCATATGCAGTCTATTTCTTGGAGTTGAAAGCTCTGAAATACACTAGATCTGAACTTGAGTTATCTGAAGACATATCCTATCATAAGCAGCAGCCTGATGGAAGAAATTCTGATCTACTGAGAAAATATGGAATATATGTAAAAATATCAGTATCTTTTTATCCACAGTACAGCAACTCTTGCTGCTACTGGTGTGAAAAATGTGGAAGGAGACAAGTAACATAGTAATAGATCCTATTGCCTGGAAGGAAAGTAGAAAATTTATTCTTCTAACCAAGGGATTTCGGCAGCCAGTAGGTTCTAAAATCTCAAGTGCCTTATGGTAAAGAATGAAAGAGTTGAGGTATTGAGGCCTGACTGTTCTGACTCACCTCAACATGAATTAGGAACACTTTTTTCCTTCTTCTTTGAAATCAAACCGCTAACTGCACCAAGTGGTGTGGAATTAAATTTTTCTGGTGAGATGATAGGCAAACCTTGCCTTCCCCTATCACCACCTCAACAGCAAATATGTGTTGGTTGATGAGTGCAGGTGAGCAGGATGATTCAGGGTTGTGGTTTGGGACTTCTTCATTGTTATTGCAGAGATCCTGGAGGATTTTCACTACAAAATAAGAGGGAACTGGATATTGATAATATCTTCTAAGTGTAACAAGGCCAAATTGAAGGAGACAGCATTGGACTTAAGATAATTAACTTCTGTCTTTGAACATGAATGAGGAAATTTTTTGCAGATTATTTTCTGATAAAATTAAGATTTACTAGGAAAGCATGAAAATAATATTGGAGTTTTTAGGTCATCCTGGTCCACAAAGTTCTTAAACTGTCTCTAGGGCTTCTAGAAACTTCATCAAGTGAATTCTGAAAACTGTAAACTTATTTATTACAGTTGCATGACTTACTGATAGTTTGTACTTTTAGTACAAGTTTTGCAAAATATGAAGGAGCACACTTGCTCCAGTTTTGAACCAACCCTATCCTAATGTTCTTTTCTGAAATCTTTCCCCTCTTTCATATTCAGAGGGCAAATGAGTGGAATTTCACCTCCTAATGGTCAGGCCTGCTGTGGCACTTTGTGTGTGTGGTCCTGGACATCGTGCATCCTTCTGCGTCAAACACACAGACCTGGCAATGATTTGGTCTTGGAAATAACCCAGTATCCACTGAGAATGGTTCACAGAGCTGCACCCTAAATCTCATGTGGCCTATTTCCAGTTCTCTTTCCTAAAATGGACCACCACTTTTCTCTCACTTCCCTCTAGAAACCTTCGTTTCTGGGCCTGTCACCACTCTGAGCTTTGCCATCCCACACTAGCAGCATCATCCTGGTTTTTATTTTTTTCCTCACAAGAGAGAATTTATTAAGAAACAAGGAACCAGAAAAGATACTCAATTTGACTTGTTCTGCCCCTTTGCCTTCTGAGAGGGAAGTTATTATAAACTGTAATTCCTTGAGCTTCTCATTCCTTAAACATTTGCTGAATTTTAAAATTCTTGTTCAGTTTGGTGCATTTAAATGCAGAGGGAGGGAGGGGAGGGGAAAGGAAGGTGATTTCCTATATTATAACAGTGCAAATAAGTTTTGATTGCTTGATTCACTTCTGTTTTGAATATTTTTGATTCTACATTTTTTTTTCCTTCATAAAAGCCTTTCTTCGCATGACCTAGAAAATGATAAAATCAATTTTATCAGGAGCTAAGTATGCCAAAACTAAAATTTTTAGGAACTGTCTTTCTCACACTCCTTGCAAATAAGTTGACTGCAGGTTAGTAATGAGATGACAGCTACAGAATGTGTGAGGGGGGAAATGGGCATTTTTCTGGAAGGGAGCCTTATTCCACACACAGTTAGCAACCTCCTGTGAAAATCATGGAGGAATTACCAAACAGAGAAATTGCTTTGAGCAAACGGCTGTGTCATGTAGGTGCTGCACAGACTGTGGGCACTGGACAGGAGAAGATGACCTATCAGTGTGCCACCTTTGGCCTATAATGCTGTTCTGATCTACTCATGCGGTGAAAAGAATGTCTAATAGTGCTCTGAACCTTCATGGTAAACTGCAGAGACAGCAGGTTGTGCCAGAAGCTGTATGGAAGAGGCATTGCAATCCAGCTGCTGGTGCCCTGCAGTGTGACACACGGGAGCTGAGGCCCGTATCCAGCTGAGGTGTTAACCTGTGGTGTTACCTTCCATGACCCATTTTCCCTTCTTTGCCCTTCTTACGTGTTTAAACTCTGTGCAGGGAGGTAGGGAGGGACCTGCCTCACGTTCCAGATCCTCCTGTTTGTTCCCCATGCTGCCTGCACTGGTGGAGGTGTTTCCAACAGGCACCTGAGAACAGTGAATCACCTGTAGATGCTGGAATGGCACTGACATATGCTGTCTGACCGAGAGGGCAGCTTTCTGGGGAAAAAAAAGGCAAAGGGGAGAGGCAGGTGAGTCAGAATTTTTTTCCCTTGCTGGTATAAGAGAAGACAGCACACTTCTTGTGGAAACTACGAGAGTAAAATCGAAACTTCTCCATGGATGTTTAGAGGTTTGAGAACAGCAGTCCCTTGTGAGGCAGAGATCTCTGTGAAACTGCCAAGCACCTTCTGGGGTATGACGTGAAGCTGCCAAGTAGATGGATGCTCCTGTTTTCCCGGGATGGCATCAGAAGGTCCTTTCAGGCCAGTCCAGCTGACTGTCTGCTTTTTTGGGCTTCTGCTGGTCAGTTCCTAAGGGCACTGACAGGTGTGAGCTGGAAGAATTAAGTAGGTTACTGTGATTCCCTTGCTTCTTTTGCTTTTATGATGAGGTGTGCGAGGGTGGGCAAAAGGGAGAGCAGGTATTGAGAGAGAGAAATAGAACTTGAAGTTGAAACTAAGGTTTCTGCTTTTCCTTTACAAACTCTTAAACTTCTTGTTTGACTGCTTCCCAAAATAAACAGAAACTAACATGGTGCATGTTTGAGATGGTTGTTTCCTCATGCTGGTTACAGACCTGTAGTCCAAAAGATAGGCAGTATTTCTCTTCTTCAACCCTTGTGGCTGAAAGAGCATGGTTTGAAGTGTGATGATGCATTAAAGCAGACAAAGACTTGAAAAGGGAATTTGAGAGAGTTATTTATGTGAGGAAAAATGCATGCTGGGGCATGAGCTAAGTATGGCCAGTTGACTGTGCTGATTTTATCAGGTTTGATATTGTACTGTGCAAAGTGCATGAGATTCAGATTGTGATTATGCCAACATAAAAGATATATCCCTTCATGAGGGTGCAGTTCAGGTTCAGAATGGAGTTATCTTTTATTCATATGCAGCCTTCAATAATACAGAAGACTACTGTTTTATGGGACCATTGTGTTGTATCACTGGGCAGCCAGACAGAAGAAAATGCTCTGAGTCATTGCCAGTTTGGGTTGAAATGGAAAATATGATACAGCGGGCAACTATTTCCAAAAAGGTGTGAATGGTTCAGTACATGGAGTTCTGGTACAACTGCAAGGGTCCAAAGCACAATGAAAAGGGCACTTCAGCAGTGAAAGACTGGGGTAGATAAGGTGTACAAAACGTGAGGAAGGTAACAGCCTGAGGGCAACCACACTTCTCAGGCTGTTTGCCTTCAGCTGGGAAGGACAACAAAAGCTTCTGCTGTGAAGCTTGTCCTCTCCTCTTGTACTGGGGGACTAGCTGTGGTAGAGCTGGTCAGGAACAGAACTAACTTTCTAGCCTTGCACACTGCACAAACAGGTGTGAATCGGTGTTGATGACACAAATACTGCCCTTGTGGCAGTAGTTACACGTTTTCCTTCCTACAGCTGTTCTGTAAGCAACATCATGGCTGTACTCACTCTCAAGAGATTTAATATGAGACAGTGTCAGAAGAGGAGAGCAGTGGGGAAGAATTCTGGGAAAGCAGCTGCATGTGAATGAGAAATATTTCCTGTAAGCTTTTGATGTTGGTTATTGTCAGGGGTTGGGGGCAGGATCTGTAGGCCCACGCTTTAAGGTAACACTGGAGATGGCTGAAGAGTTTGATTAATTTTGGGTAAATGGGCAGTGAATGAAGCTGCTTCCCAGAAGAATGCAATATGGGTTGAAGAAAAGAAAGAACTTAAGTCTGAGACTGCTGTGTTTGTGCATGCGTGTGTGCTGCTAGTGTTGCTTTTTCCTCCTTTAGTTGCTGTCTCTATACTTATACTGCCAGAGAGTACTGCTTTATACTTTTAAGCGAAGAGTATCTGGTTTTGTACCATTTTCTATGCAGGGATGCACAAAATGGTTGATACACAGTGATGTTTGCCTGAGGCCACACAGCCACATTTCCCGCTGGTTGCTAACAGGAAAGTTTTGTCCTTCAGTAGCTACACAGCAGTACTTCTATTTTAGTAATTTCGGGGGACTTTGCCATCAGTTGCCAGCTGCCTGGTGAACCAAGAGCGTTCCTCTAAAGCAGGGCTACTTTCCCAAACAGCCTGCTCTTTAAAATGCCCACTAGTTGTTGGTCATTTTAAATGCCACGGGATTTATTGCTTCTCACAGTTCAACAGGCTCTAGTTTCATCTGAAGTGAAAAAAGAGCACTTAGTGTAGTTACAGCTGAGAAACAGCAAGTTTCCTCCCAGTCTCTGCTGAGCCCATGCCCAGGGAGGGCAGGGGAAGCAAGCTGCTCCTTGGTGCCCCAGTTCTGAATGGTCAGGTCCCCTAGGAGAGGAAGGGCAGCATAGAAATGTTCCAGCTGAAGAAAATAATGCACACTCCACAAAACCTGTTTGCCCTAAGGATCAGATTTTACTTTTGCATCAATTTCTCTGCTGACTCCAGCCATGCTGTTCCTGAAATGTTCTGGGAGGAACTGCAAAGATTTGACCCCATGAGAACTCCCAGTGTTTCCAGATCTTTTGCAGTAAAGGAAGGTAAAACACCTTTCATTGAAGGGTTGGATTTCTTCTGAAGTTGACTCAGAATCTCTGCTTGCAAATGCACTTACTCTTCCTCATATTACGGCACATTTTAAAATTTTGTCTATTTTCAATATTCAAGAAAAAAAATGCCTGTTGGAGGAATTGGAGATTATTTTGTGTGCTGTCACATCATCTTTTTTGGCCAGTATTTTTCATGGGTGCTTGATAATTTGTGGTTTAGCTTCAGATTCTCCCCACTTGCTACACTGCAAACCTGATTTTATGTTGCTAAGTCTCTGAGGCAGAATAGATTTATAATTTATTACCTTTGTTATTATCGCACGTATAAAAAAACAATGAACCTGGCATTAAGAATTGTAACTATCTGTACTGGTGGCCCACTGGAGAACTCTGACCTTGGACAACAGGAGACAAGAGAGGCATAAGAGTATATGATTTTTCAAGTTAGAGATGTACATACCTATATGTCAATGGCACTTAAGCAGAATGTTTAATAGAGAAAACATAGATGAACTGTAAAAGTTAGAATTTGAATTAAAAACTAAAATAGAGAAACCTAGCAGCACAGGCTAATTCTACCATCTTAAGCCCCCTAGTTATTTGTGGAAACAACTGGACTTTCAATGCTGGCACTAATATTTCTGGTCCTGTCAGGTAGGAGCTGCACCTAGCAGATATGCACTCTCTCCCAATAATAACAGATACGGTTAATGCTTATATCTGTGCAACAACAAAACCAAAAGGCATCTGTATGCCTTGTGTGTGATCTCAGTGCTCTTTCCGTGTAGTGAACACACTGGGCATGCTGTAATTTAAACCGTGGACTTTAAAAATCACACTCGGACAAGCAAACAGAACACAACAGCTATGATAACAACTATTTATCAGAAATTGTATGTCCAGCAAGACCAGGGAAATGATCATCTCCCTATACTCGGCACTGGTGAGGTCACACCTCAAATCCTGTGTTCAGTTTTGGGCCCCTCACTACAAGAAAGACATGGAGGTGCTGGAGTGAGTCCAGAGAAGGGCAGTAGAGCTGGTCGAGGGACTGGGGCACAAGGCTGATGAGGAGCAGCTGAAGAACTTGGGGGTGTTTAGCCTGGAGAAAAGGAGGCTCAGGGGAGACCTCTACAACTGCCTGAAAGGAGGGTGTAGCCAGGTGGGAGTCAGTCTCTTCTCCCAGGTAGCAAGTGACAGGATGAGAGGAAGTTGCACCAGGGAAGGATTGGATATTAGTAAAATTTCTATATGGAAAGGGTGGTCAGGCATTGGAGTAGACTGCCCAGGGGAGTGGTGGAGTCACCATCCTGGAGGTATTGAAAAGACACGTGGATGTGGCACCTGGAGAGTGGTTTAGTGGTGAACATAGCAGTGCAGGGGTGGCAGTTGGACTCGATGATCTTTCGGTCTTTTCCAGCCTCAATGATTTTATGATCATCCGTTCAAAACAGCTTGATTGAACCTGTGTCTTCCCATTAGAATGGGAAAACAAACACAACCCAAAAACAAAGAGCTTTTTTTACTGATGGCTTTGTTCATTCCACAGGCTGATGATGTGCTTTGTGTTATTCCTTATGTTCTGAGTCCTTCCTACTATTTATGATTTTACTGCTATTATCTGTCTGCTGTCATCACTATAGCATTAGAACAAAATGTAACAACATCTATAATTAGGGTTGTCTACACATTTTCTCTCTATTTTCCATTTGACTCATGTTTGTAAATTTCTAAATCTTTTAATTTTCAAGTTGAGATAATCAAGGTCAGCCATTTCTGAGAGCAAGGGTGATGTTTATCAATTTTAAAAAATGATATTTTGATCTTCAGAGCAGGTATATAAGAACAGCAGGGCTGGATATTGAAATTTGGCAGCAAGAGAATACTCGTAGAAGAGAATTCTTAGAAAAAACCCAAGTCTTCTTTCAAGAAAGATACCAACAATGTAAGGATGCTTAATAGTGACCTCTTGGCAAATGCTGAACTTGAAAGACACACAAGATAGTGCAATTATTGAGATAGCCATATACATAGTTAAATGTCAGTGGAAGTGCTGAATAGACATGAAAATTATATGTATTGCCTTCTCTGGATGAAACCCAAGAGAATGAATAATGGAAAAAGATGGGCATGTGTAGGTCCTGAAAGTCACTGCTCTGAGGACAAGATAAGACATGTAGGCACCCTTTAGCTGCCAGTGCCCACAGCCCAGCCTGGCAGGCTGACCACAGCCACGTGCTGTGGGGACGGACCCACTGGAAGAAGCAGCATTTGCTGGTCCCCAGCTGTGGCAGCAGTAGCACCTGGTGAAAAAATGGTGCTGCTGGAACCCAGGGCATGTGGGAAGCTTAGGAGCACCTGGGAAAAGGTGGTGGGTGATGGACAGATTAAACTTTTAAATAGTGGATTAAAAACTGCATTAGCCAGGCTGGTCTTTGGTAGCTGTGCCTTTGTAAGCTTGCCTCAAACAGCACAGCTGTGGTTTCCTGCACAGGGGGTTCTGTGCTTGACCTTGCCCACGCTGTGCTGCTGTGCACATGTGCTTTTTAGCATGCCTGGTTTTTAGCCAAGTGTGACTTTTTGCTTTTTATTATCAAAGTTGGGGCTTTTTATATTGTTTTGTTTCCTGAGATCCTTAAAAGCATCCTCCTTTGTGTCCTCTTCTAGGGAGTAAATTCCCTTCTGCTGTGTTTCTCTCTAGTCCAGTGTGATACCAGAGAGTGTTGTGTGTGCTTCATTTCAGGCACTGATTTTTAGATATCCGGGACTGGCCATAAGTGAGTTAATTGGTGATGCTAATTGGTGATTAACCTAATAATGGCTTTGATTATGTTAATTAAACTGTTGTCCCGAACAGCAGCTGTTAAATCATTTGTCTTCAGGCTCTCCCTCAGCTGGGGTCCTTCTGAAACCTGCTGGTTTGCACTGGCAGGGTTGAGTACTGAGTGTATGATACAGACACAAGTCTCAGCACCAACACTGTACTCAGTTCTTTCCCTTTAATTTTAAACTTGTTAAAACCCTATGGCGAAAATTTAAATGTCATTGATCAACTTCTGTAGTGTGGTTCCCTGGAAGTTCTTCCCAGTGTAACTCTTCTCCAAGGTGATGGGAGAGAGCCTATGGCACCGGTTGATGCTAATTTGCCTTTTGGTGCATGTTTGCACTTTGTGGGATGCTTTGCTGGCTGCACAGACCATGAGAGAAGAACACAGCAGTTCACTGAGCATATATCTGAGAAGGCTGGGCCAGGTTGTGGTTTTCCTGAAAGCAAGGAGAGAAGTGGATCTTCCATATGGATTGTTAGCTGACAGAGAGCAGTAGAGAAATGAATACTTTAGAAAGAAAAGACTGTAACTATGGTGGAGGGAGTTCTGTGGCAACACTGATGCTGCTACACCTTTTCCAGAATAACTCAGGTCTTTTAAATTTGAGTAAGTAAGCAGACGTCTCAGACTGGCTTGTCCACAGCTTTGTAGCAATTGTAATAATTTCCATGCTGCTTTTTTAGCATGCTTTCATCCAGTCAGAACAGTCTAAGAGACTGCAAATGCAATAAAAAGGGAAACTGGGCAGTTCCATGCAAATATATATTATATGGAAACATAGATTTTCCCAGCACTGCCCTGGTACTGTAGCTTTTAATGCTCAGGGAGTGAGTACAAAGTACTAATGCAGAAATTATGTTGCCTTAATGCTGGATTACTGAAATTGGTGACAAACACACGCAGAAGGATGAATTTAGCTTTGTATGTGTGTAAAACTACTATTTCTACTTGCAGAATATTTCAGTTTGCCCCTGTTTGGTGGTTCTGGTCTTTTGGGGGCATTCAGAAGCCCCACGTTGTTTGGTTTCTTTCAGCTGAGGGTGCTCTGCAGCTTGAAAGTATCAAGCCTCAGGTTAGAAATATTGCTTTTCAGAACTGAGGAGCATTTTAAATTGATGGCACATTTACAGTGAATACCTTTCCAGAGGACTGAGCAGCACCAGGCCTACAGAAGCCAGTTCCTTTAAACAATGCCTTATCCCTTGTGATTGCTGTGACGATTAAATAACTCCAGAGCTGAAAAAGTTTGAATGGCATTTGCCTTGAGCGTTCTTGTGCAGTGCTTTTTTTAATGAGCTCCCACACTGCCAGCTTGCAACTTCTTGTATTTAAAGCTTTCTTTGTGCTTCACTCTTATTGCGATGTTGATAAATTTTTTTTTAAGACTTTTATTAGCACTTGCCCTTTCTGCATGAAGTGTGAAACCATGGATTAAGGCAAGTAAAGGTTTTATGTTTGTTTCTACTTAATTCTGTTCTAACTTTTAGTCTAGCTGGAAGTCTAAATGTACTAGACAGTAAGTACAAGGGCAGAATAATACAGAAAGGATAAAAACTGTGATAATGAACCCTCAAACATTCCTAAGTATTTTTTAAGACTTAACAAAATATTTATACATTTTAATGAAACTGCTGTGACAAGACTTTCCCACTATGCACTACTGTTGGAACTGGTGGAAGGACATTGCTCCTATTCTAAGACTGAGGAAGAGGAGACTGTATGAAGTACCAGCAGAGGGAGTCAGGAGTGGCCATTAAATGCTGGAAATTTTCAGATCACTGTGGTCATCATCTGAAAGGGGAAACATATTCTTAATGTGTGAGGTGAAGTGAAAAAGGTTTCCCTTAAGAATCTTCTGCCTTTTGTGTGATACATATGTGTGTTTTTTTCCCTCCTGCATTTGGATTAGGAATATGAAAACACAGTCTATTGTGTTCTGGGTATACTCATAGTGATTCCATTCAAAAATGGTTTTCTGAGCAATTTCCCTCTTTCCTGGCTGGTGCACAGGGGACACTAATATGAAGTATGGAATGTGGTAGCCTTTAGAACTGTTCAGGATTTAACACGTCTAGCTTGTCACTGATAGAAAAATAATGGCAAACAGGATACATCCACAGAGCTGGGGAGGAAAAGTGGTTCAACATTCACAATGTTGGCAGCATGCTCGGAAGAACCACCATCTCCTCTCCTCCCAGCTGCAGAGCAGTGGTCTCTAGATGGATGGGGTGGATGCTGTCTCTGATGGCACACCGATGACGAGAACTTGGGTGAGTGAAACTGCTCTGAAGAGATTTGTGGCTGTTAAGAAGCTCTTGAAGCTCTTTTCTGTCAGTCTGCAGTTTATCACAAAGGACTTCATCCCTCTCTTTCACACCTTGCTTTACTTAGGCTTGACAACTTGTTTACTTAGGCTTTGTATGAAGGATATTGTTAGGACCTGGTTTTGTCCTCTTTAGTGCCCTCTGCAATAATCTCTCTGGATTTGTTCTCTAGTCCCCTTGGCTTGTTCTAAAGTGTTTATTTTTTCATCTTTCTGGCTTATTCCCTAAGCTTTCATCATTGAAATAATGAAGAAAAGCAAATAAAAATCATAGAGTATTTGCTTTAAGATATAAAAAATAATGAATTTATATTCATTAGCCTCTAGCAAAGACAACATTCTCACTGCAGTATTTGTTATCACTGGCACGATGTTCCTTTGGTCTGACTTGCTCAGTCTAAAGTGTCTTGCTTGGCAATCACGATGTTGACACATTCTTCAAACAAAATTTTTAGGAATGCATATAAGCCGCAGCTCAGCCTTTTACTGCTGCATTTCGCTTACTGATCTTGGTAAACATGGTCCTAACTCAAACTGTTTCTTCATCAAGCAGGTTTTTGGTACACTTTCTTTTTACTGGAATAATGGAGATTCAGCCAGAGACACTGTTTGTCTTCTGGAATTTGATTACCAAACATTCAGAGAGATTGGTGCTTGTTGCCCTCTAGAATCTGCAGAAGGTTCTGGATACAGCAAACGTGTTACGACCTGCAAAGGAAGTAAACTGATAGCAAAGGGCAAAGCAAAAGGTGGAAAAGCCCTGCTGCTTATCTCCCCAGTGCTGGCAGTGAGGGGCTGGTGCACAGGGGAGAGGCCCTGAGCTGGCAGGCTTGGGTTGAGTTCCCAGCTCTGTCACACACTCCTCTGTGGCCATATGCAAACTGCTCCTGGTCTCTGCTTTCCCTGTCTGGCCACTCTTAATTCTTCATGACTTACTAGTCCAGAATGGCTTTCACTGTGCTCTGTACACACCACACCATTGTGTAGCTATTCCCTCCCTCTGCAGTGCTACTGAAGTGTGTCTTTTAATCTTCGAGGATGTTGACATCAGTAAAGCCAAGCCTGTGCAGAAAACTGGACATTTAAACTCTCTCTGTACTTTTTTCATGAGTTCAATTATCAGCTTCTCCTTTGTGTTCTGTGTTCCTAACCTCACCTGCGTTCCTTTTCTGCTCTTCCACCTTGTGCTTACATATTTAGGTTTGTATCATTGTCCCTTCCCTTCTTCCCCTCCTCTGATCTGTGAAGAGTCCCAATTCTCCTGACCATCTAATTTAACTTTGATTCCCTCCTAGTCATTAGGCTTCTCTATTGAGGCCAAGAAGGTCTGGCAGCCTCTTTGATGGTTTTGCTAAGCTGTTGATTTAAATTTTACAGGCTTTGTGATGCAGAGAGACTGCTAAATCACTGCTCCCATGACAGGTTTCTGAAAGGCTGGAGGAAGACAGGGTATTGAATAGAAAATTGGAAGAAGCGAGAGAAAACAGGAGGGTAGAACTTCTGGAAGGAAGCATGAAGAGTAATTATGGGCCAGGTAGATGACAAGAACCTGACAGGGAGAAATGGCTTTAAAGAAGAGTGTGTGTGCATGTGTAGATGGAGAAAGGCAGGATAGAAAGAAGACAGAGGGACATTTGTCAGAAGGAGCTGAAACCACGGTGTCTAGATTCTGAATGCTCAGCATCAGGGGTGATATTTAAGGACAACTTCAAGAGGTGCTGATCAAGAAAATCCAGCTGTGTGGTTTCAGGTGGATTCTCTTATTAAAAAACAAAACAACAACAACAAAATCAACCAAAAACCAACTGGAAACAAACAAACCAACCCCAACAAACCAAAACCAACCCCAACAAACAAAAACCCTAAAAAAATCAAAACCCAACATCGAGGCTGTGTACCATTCAAAGCATGTCAAGAGAGCTTGACAGAAAAATATTTTAATAGCCTGCTGCTCTTGTGCTGATTGATTACAGCAACAGCTCAAAGATAAGCATTCTGTCAAGAATCATTAATATCTGTCAGCCACTAGTAGCTATACAATATCAAAAATTCAAGCTGTTGAAAAGCATTCTATCCTTGCCTTGTGCTGAAGACCAGCAAATGAATATTCATGGTAGCACACACAGCTTACAAACAGTTCTTCACTTCACATAGCTTTCAAAAGATGAGCATGCAGGTTATTACCACAGTTCAGGTGCTAAAATAAGTTCCTGCTTTTTTACTTCTTTATACTTTGACAACTTCAATGCCTGTAAATGACATGGAATATTGTTTGCCCAAATCTTACTATTCATCTCCAATGAGCTGTAAGATTTTCTTGTTGCCTCCATCAGTGGGAAGGAAGAATTCAAGAAGATCTGGGAGATTTAAGGTGCTACTTAGGTGATCCTGTATGTGGCAGAGAATTACAGAAGGCAAGTTCTTCAGTGCTTAAGCAAGGAGAAGACTTGGGACAACTGCAAAAACTCTTCTGGAAGTCCTCCGATGTTGTGACACTTAACCCCTGATCTGTAAGAATTATCAGGGAATGTGACCTTAGTGACTGCTGTGGGACTGCAGCAGGGTTAAGCTACATCCGGTGCTGTGTCAACATCTGGGTGGGCATCCGGGGCGACTTTTCCTTTTGGAATCCAAAGATCAGAATTTAAGTTCAGGAGGAGCCATTGTTCTCATGTGCCCCGTGTCACAGTGATGAAAAGTTTACTCTGAGGGTTGACTCCTGATGATGCAGTAGAGTTTACTTATGCTGAGATTTTGTTTCCTTTCACCAGTTGCTACAACTGCCTTATTTCCCTGTGATTCCTAAGACTTTGTTCATGCACATCTGTGAAATCACTTCAACAAATCTTAGAAATTATTACCTTTTTCCTAGGATCTTTTGGGAGTGCTAGGATAGTGTCCTTGATCTGCTGTGGCCGGCCAAGTAAAGCTTCTCTGAGCAAGCCTGCTAGAAAACACATTACTCTGTGGAGAGGTGAGAGCAGAGCAGTCTGTGTTTATTGCCAGAGATATCTGCCTCTTCCATTCTAATCCATTATTTCATGGTTCAAAGGCTCCAAGGATATGGAAATGTTGGGAACACACCCCTGCTGTATTTATGGAGACAGGAACAGTTCTTAAATATAAAAAGTAAAAACTCTTTTCCTTTCCTTTCTCTTTCATTCAAAATACACAGCCACCTTTAGGTGGAAGAATTCTTCAGGAAAATGGAAGACCTGAGTTCAGGTCTCTTCTCCTGCACTGATATTTGAAGCATAGGCCTATTGTATCCCAGATGTTCACCGATTGCAGGGGAGCATACTTGAAGTCTTCCCAATTGTTCTTCCCTAAGCAAGGAAAAACTTTGTGTGCCTAACTATTGGATGAGGTTTGTAGCTGCAAATTACTGAAAAAGGTATTTCATTACCTTTGAGAGTCCTCTGTACTTTCTGTTGGCCAGCTTCAGCTTATTAGCATCTGCAAATGCCATTCCTGTGTGCCTCACTGGTGCAGGCACTGCACAAGCAGAATAGTTCTCTAAAAAGGTCCCAGTGGGATAGTAATACATCCTTACATCTGACTGTATACATTTGTTTATGTGCAAATACATTTGCATTTTTGTGGTGATTTGCTGACAAATTACAAAATGCAGCTACCTGACATCTTTTAGATGTCAGATGATTTCCATGGAATGTTTACTTTAAAAAGAATTTAGGCAGTATCTCTTATGCAATAACATCTAGCCCTGAATATAATGATAAATATAATCCTTTTTAGAAGTGAGAGGTGGAACTCCCTGCTGTATGCATGTTTACTGCTGCTTTTAGTCCTGCTGAGTTCTAATAAAGCAGCAGACTCAGCCTCAAGAGAAGTACCTTTAAGACTTGAGCCATAGGAACAGAAATGAATACCCATTTCAGAAAGTTAGGCTGTAACCCTGTTCACCACTCCAGAGGCAAGTGTTCCTCTCACATGCAGTCATCCATTGTTTGTCATTAAAACCACAAACAGTTGTTCCAGTTATTTTTTGATAAGCCATATGTGTCTTCACTAGCCTGTCATTTCACTCGTCAGTAAAGCAGGGCCCCCTGGAGAAGCCACTGTCTGTGAGCTATCCCCGTGTCACATTCCTGTACATACTGTGTGCACCTATTGATTTTGGTCTCCAAGCACACCTGTGATCAGTGTGGGGGAGGAGCGTGACTCAGACCTAGTCATTCCCGTGACAATTATTCTTTAACTGCCCCAAATTAGTCTTCATCTGTAAATGTCATCTTTGTCTTCAACCTCATTGGTTTAGTCAACATAATTCCAAACTTCATTATTCTTATTTGTGTTATGAACAGCATTAAACCTTTGTGACCATTTAGTGATACTGGAAAAGGGGAGTTTTTGGACCACGTTGTCTTTAGGTTTGTTTCAGAAGTGTTTGAAAGCCCTGTGTAGAATATAGTCACATAACTTGTTTGTACTTGTTTCACCCAGAAGTAAAACCTGAGCCATGTGCAAGAAGGGATTGGTAGGTTGGTGATGAGCACCTCGCAGTCTGACTGTGATTATTGAAGTAACAACACCCCAGGGTGGCTTACCAAGGTTTTGTTGCATCAAAAGCTTCGGACTGAGCTGCGGAGAGGCAAAGCAGGCACGTGCAGCACAGTCCAGTTAAGTGCAATAGCTTTAGGGGCTTAATTTCACAGTACAGGAGATCTGAAGTGAGAATTGTCCTTATGTCCAGTATCCACTAATCCTGTCAGGTGCAGCCATGCCCTTAACTCTTGCTGGCTGGTCTGTCACCTGAGCAGACCTGGCAGCCCCTGGGTGGTTGGCACAACCTGTCTGGTGTGTGGCCAGTGCAGAGGTCACTGCTGGTTTCGCAGTGTGACTGCTCAGAGCAAAGTCAGCTTGAAGGGCTGAGTGTAAACCAGGTGAGCTATGGAAGACATAGGCTTCCAGTTACACAATTTCTGTTGTTTTCATGGTTTTATTTAACTAGTTTTAGGTTTGGGGACAATAAAGTTAATCGAAAGAAGTTTCTTTGCTCTGGATTCTGTGAGACAAGGGATATGCAATTTTTCCATCAGCTGTCTGGTTGAGGCCAGCACTCTGCCACCCACCTCTGGTTCACTTCACAATGAAACCGTAGTACCTCCATCCCACTCTGCTTTTATATTGGGGTAATTTATAGGCATTAAAATTTTACCTTTTCTTCTGTTCTCAGAGAAGACAAAGCCTAAAAAAAGACTGTGCTTGCTCCATAGACAGCAGAAGCTTTTGTAAGTCACTGGATGAAAGTTAGTGGTCGAAGAGAAATGCATTGTCTTGGTATTTCTCCGAACTGTGTCCTTAACTTTCATCACAGGCAGATGTGGCCACACCTTGCAGTAGTGTTTAAAGCACGGCTGAGTAGAGGTTTTAAGCCTAATGAGAAGTGAGATCACTGCACTCTCAGGGGAAGCCTTAGGTCCTTCCTCCTTGTGGTCTCACTGGTGGATTCAGATCTGAACATGCTCAGCAAGAAACACAGCCAGCTATCAACTTCCCACATGGGTGCTCTGGTGGGAGTAGAGAGAAGCCACCTGAATCCAATTATCATTTGGAACAAAGAATTACTCTAAATACAGCACTCAAATGTAAGATACCTTAATTAAATGAGGTTGGAGCAATGACCAAAAGGAATCAGACTGGAGAATTTTGCTTGGACTTTGCAAGTGAGTTTAGCCATTAAACTCTTGTATTGCATCGGTGATGGGGGCAAATTTGTCCAGAAATCAGTATGTATAAGCGCTGGATGGTGGTTTTGGTGTGCAAAATTCAGATCCAGTCCTGGACTCCCAGAGGCCATAGACAGGTTATTGCAAAATCAGGCCCAAGAGATGCCGACAGGAACAGGCCTGAGCCAGCAGTGCGAAGCCCAGCAGAACACGTGGCAGCGTTGTAGGGAAAGGAGCAGAAAGTTTGGATAATAGATGATCTCCTTGAGTGTCCCTAGATTTCCCTCCTGCAAGGCCCTGTTGGAAGGATCATACAAGTCACAAAGGAAATAGGGTGAACAGAGGAACGCTAACAACTACGTAGGTAAGCAGTTTCACATGAAGACAACTTTTCCTAATTGTGGCTTTTGGGTTTTTTTTTTGTTCTTTTGTTTGAGTAGTTCTATTTCAGTAATAGATTTTAAAATGAGAGTTGGTGTTTAATTGGGGGAAACCATTTGAGCTAAGCTGAGGGTAGATAAAAACAAGCTTTGAAAGAAAAAGCCTTCATATTGGTGTAAATGAGTAAAAATCTAGAAGCAGTATCTGGAGATTTAATTTTAACCAAGTAATTGAAAATGGCCATGCATTACCCTGTATAAACTGTAGAAGAAAAATGATGCCCTTAAATGGCTCAGTCGTCGTTTAAATGGTGATCTGTTCATTAGTGCTGGGAAATGAAATGGAAATCCATTTCAATTTTCTAGACAATTTAAATTTTATTGTCCATAAAATTCTACAAAACAGTAAAAGAGTGTCCTTTCTCGCAAACTGCAGAGGATTTAATCAGATTTGGCATTTTATTAATTCTCAGCATAGTAAAACCTGCTAGTGAATACACTGAGCTGAAGCCATCCTGTGCTGGTAAAAGTGTTGGTGAGTCTGCCCTGGTATGTTTGGAATAGAGATAGTTTTTGCAGCTGTTATCTGTTCGTACACTTAGTTTCCTCTTGGTAATCAAATTGGCAGGAAGATCTTGATGATGCTCCATGTTTTGAGCATGTATGCTTTAGTGTTGCTCTAGACTAATCCCTTGTGACACTCCTGAAGATGCTGTGATACATATGCTGTTCTTTACAGGGATTGTAGTTGTTTTAACTAGTTGTGAAAATCGGTACATTTTCTTGCCATTCTGTTTTACCTTATCAGAGAAAATTTATCTTGTGGAGAATAAAATTTGGAGAGGTAATTGGGAAATGCCATTTTCTGTAGAATCTTCCTTTTTCTCTAGTCTTATCTTTGATATATTGTGATGGCGTTTCCCATTTCAAATCTTGCCGGTTGATCTTGCTGTCCCATATTGTTATATTTTGACTGAAATTAAATTTGATTCTGCAAGGACATCTTTCTGTGGACTCATTGGTTAAACTGTAATGGTTCTTGGAAAGTCTTTTTGCTATCGAGGGCTAAAGCCCTAATTTCCATTAATGACTAGGTATTACTGTGTTTGGAGTTAGTCATAGCTTTCTGTCAGGTTTAAGAATTTACCTGTAAGTTGGGGCAGAACATACATCTTCTTGTCTGGTTTATGATGCACTTTTGGATGTAAAATGCTGCTACCCTCACTGAGACTCACCAGGCAGTGGAAGTGCAGAGCTTTTCAGAGAATTGGATGCCTTCAGGTAACTTAAGTAAGAAGAGTCAGGTGAACTCATTGGTCTGTAAGTGCTGTTTGTTTATAGAATAGGAGCGTGCAGCCCTGCTTTCCTGAGAGACACTCATGGTTAGAGATTTCAAAGTCTTTAATCTTGAAGTCTCACTGTATCCAGGATGCTCTTCTCTTTAATTCCTTTCGGCATCATGCTTGTATTGTCTTCTGTTGGTGTCCCTTTACAGCAGAAATGTAGTGTATAACCAGATTCTTACTCCTTAGTTTTGCAACCAAGAACATGTCTAAGTCCTCACACGCTAATTCTGACTTGTTGTGCATCTGATTACTTTAATAATCTGCTTTTCTGCAAGCATATTGGCTGCAGTGGAGTCTATGGCTGCCCTTAAATCCTCCTCTGGCACCTTTCAGGGTAAATACAATACTAAACTGTAGCTGTCAAAACGAATGAATGACGAGTTTTGTGAAACAGGATTCTTGCCGTTTTACTTGTTTGGACACTTCTCAATTTGTCAAAATCCAGATTTTACAGCGTTAATTAGTGGGACTGTGTTAACTTATTGAAGTGCTGCTGTGCAGAGGTAGGAGCCTTGGCCAGGGAGGTAATAGCCACCACCCTTCCTTTGTCTGGATTGGCAGGAGACTTCATTCTCTCTTTTCATAAGCAGGCGTTTTGATCCAAGATGCAGCCTTTCATAGAGAGCAGAGTGGTGTTGGCCCCTCACTGTCAGTTTGGAGAGAGCTGTTTATGTTGAAGAGCTTTCTTGCAGGGCTGATGCTGAAGTTTGTTCTATTGGCTTGTACTCACTCTGACTGTGATTGCTCCTCTGATCAGTTTTGCTCTGTGTGTTTTCCCATGTTTTTATCTTAGCCCAAACATGCTGAAGGCAGCAGCAAAACCTGTTAGGGAGTTGTGCTGTGCATGATGCTTGTGAGCCAAAACACCTGTGATTGCTGCTACCAGCTGTGTGGGTGCTTCCAGCTCAAAATAAAAAACCCTTCAGCTTTGAAGCATCCTAAGGCATGCTGGAGTTCAGCATCTTTCAACCTTCAGCATCTGGAAGCTTTGGTAGTTCACCAACACTTGCCTCTATTCTTCTGTATTAAGTCTTAAACTGGCAAAATGTAAGTCATTGCAAGTCGATGAGGTAACGGGAGGTTGTACGTCTGTGCTGCTGTAGTAGCAGGCTGCTCTTATTTTGTAGAGTTAGGAAAGGGTGTGAGGAGAGAAGCAGTGGGAGCTGCTTGTGGTGTTTGTTCCATAGCTGTTCTTAACTTCCCTTTCTGCCCTTACACTCTGCAGACAGCCTATTTTAAGGTGCACAGATGTTTCTACTACTCTAGCCCTTGGTAGTTGCTTAAGTGGCTTCTCAGAGCAGCTGTTCCCTTGTTTGTGTCTCTGATGTTCATTTCATTGCAGTTCTTGTTTTTTTGGTGATGGGAAGATGAAAAAACCCCATGTGCTGATGCTCTGTTGTTTAGCCTTTATCAACTGTGTCCTCACTTGTGTCCTACCCTTCTGCAGGGGAGACATTTCCATTGTAGCTGGAGCCCACTGTTGTCCTTCTCTGTCCCAATTTTGCTGCCAGCAGGGTGATTTCAACAAATGTGATGATGAGAGTGAGAAGATTTGCAGTAGGATTCGACTAAGACTTTAATAAAATTTGCCTGTGGTCTCTCACTTTTCATCCTAGAAGTCAAGTGCTTTTGCCACATGGTTTGACGTGCATGTCCCTCATGGCCTGTTCAGGCTTTCTGCTTTGCTCTTTGCCATTAAATTGATTTTCAGACTTGCTCAGTAGCGTGCCGGTTCTCTGATCTTTGCCATTGCTACTGCCTTGCTTCGGAGGTGCAAATTACAAGCTGGTGGCACAAAAGGGGGAGGTGGAGCAGTGTATTGTTTCAGTCCAGGAGACTAGAGAGCCGTGGGAAGAGCAGGATTTAACAGTTAACTGGGACAGCATGGGGGAGAGCTCCTGTGGGAATTTACTTGCACTTTAAAAAAAGTCTTTTTCCCAGGTTGTGACATTCAGGAAGTGATGTACATACTAAGACTAGCAATTGTAATTTGTTTTATAATAGGCAAAAATGTTCTGGATATATATATTGTGAAAATTCATGAAGTGCAGAAAATTAATTGACCTATTAGATTTTGGCTAAGTTGTTTACGTTTATTCTTTACTAGCTAGAAGGAATTATATCTTTATTCATTGTGTTATTAAAACAACAAAAGGTAGATAAAGGATTACAAATAGGAAACTTTATAATACACAAAGCTTCCTAAGAAGTAGCAAATTAAGCAGCTCTGGGTCTGTCTGTACTGTTCTAGAAGGTTGTGTAGACACTTGATAAGTACATCTTGCTTTAGAAGTTTTGATATCAGATTGCAAGACTACAAATAACAATTCTATCAAAACTAGTTCTGTAAACAATTCTTTAAGATACCTGTTCATTTTGGTGTTTGCTTGCATATTGTATTTAACAGTTCAGTGTTTTCCTTTTAACTGCATGCTCTCTGCTCATAAGTAGGCATAATTACCACTAATCAAGACCCCTAATCTCAAGCAATTATAAGCTCTTACATTGTTCTAATTGCACATTTGAAAATAATGTCATTTTCTCATATAATTATGAGATGATCCATACAATTATTAATTTCTGCTTTTCTTTTTATCTGATCAATGTTAATTTTGTGTGACCTCACAATGTGTTATCTGAAAAATGCCTTTGAGACACACATTTTTTGTGGTTAATTTACGCTTGTGTGTCGTATTCAGTAAGAAGTGATACAGTGCAACAGATTTTCAAGGCTGTGCTTTCTCTCAGCCTTCTATGAACTGAATAATTTGTTGTAAACTAGAAACTTGTTGGTGAAACAGACGTGCGATTATACATTTTAATCATCTACTATTTGCAAATGCAGGTGCTTGCTCTTTGAACAGTAGTTAGGTTAGTGCAGTATGTAAAAGGGGTTTATTTTGGTTTTTTAATTGTTAAGTGGAATTTACGTGCAGGCAGACTTTCTGGATCAGCTTTACAGACAGCAAAACTGAAGGCAGTTCATTTTCAGAAAGCACTTCAAGTCTTGGGGGCAAGATATAAAAGACTGTTCACTAGCTGATGTTGGTCTCACTTGTTGCTGTGTAGTTCTGCACACATTTCGTGTGCGAGGCCATTGGATGAGTGCATTTTGAACAAATCATCATCAATCTGATGATTCATCTCAGGAACCGAATGCAGCACTTACATCTGTAATTGGGGTAATTGTAAACCTCTCATTCTTACAGATAGAAGTTCTTCCTCTTATAATGCTAAAATCAGACCCCAGATCTTTTACTGTGGTAGCTGAGACCTACACTGGCTTGTATTTATTTCTCTTCTTACTTCTTACGTTATTAAAAGTAGCAGATGATTTGGTGACCTTTCCAACCTGTGTCTGACCTTCATGATTCACTTGTGGGTAATTTGCTACTGCAATTACTATGGTGCTATCTGTGACGTTGAAATGGGGTATCACAGACTGCAGTGTAGATGAGCAGCCACATTGTTTGGGACAACATGTTTTTCTTTATCGTCAGAAAAGAATGTTAACGTCAGGGGGTGAGGGCTCTATCATTTCTGATGGATCTTGACATTCCTGGAGAGGAGGTGCTGGAGATTTTGCTCTGTCATAAATAGCCCAACTTTCTTCCTTTAGTGGAGTGTGTGTTTCTGAGATCATTCTGGGGCTGCAGTCTACTGCAGTGGGTTCATTTCATTATTCCTTTGAAAGGAAGGAAAGGCACACAGCCAGCTATTTCTGTGCAGAGGAGTTCAAGGTTTAATATGCTAATGTATCTACTCAATATTAGGCTGCAAAAATCCTTGGCTTTAATGTGTCTTTAATAGTAATAAAATGGTTAGCTAATGATAAATTAAGGATTGTAAGTTTGGGAATAAAAAAAAAATTAATCTAGGCAGGAATAATTTTTCTTGCCAAGATAATTGTCATACTGGAGCTGCAATTTGCAGTGGAAATTGCTTGCTTCATAATAATCAAAATATAGGACCAAATTTCTGGTTTTTCTTTAAGCTTCATGTAGCTGGACATTAATGGGACAGAGTGGGGACTTCATTTTACCTTTGCTGGCATGGAGCTGTACATTCCAAGGTACTGAACCCCAGGTCTCACTGTTCGCCAGAGAGGAAGGAGAGAGTTGTATGGACATGAGTGTGGTTGTCCAGAAATCTACAGATAAGAATCTGCTTGCCACCCTCTCCCTAATTTGTCACCTATTTCAGTGCTGTGCTGGCTGCCTTGTGCTGCTGCAGTCTCCTGTAGGATTCTGGTTGCATCTGCGTAACAGAGAGCAAACCAGGACTTAGAGAGGCAGAGGTAATGCTGTTCTAATACAAAATACTCATGGATTAAGGAGCTATTATGGTAAATCTGTTTTTTAAAGCATTTTATCATTCTCTACTACTCATTGCATCGGACTTCCTGGTATGGTTTTGCTCAGGCACAAGTTAAGGTTAAACAGAGAAAATATATGTTTCCGGTCACTGTATTCATGCTCTCCACTTCTCTTTAAACTGAGTGTGCACATTTTTCTGCATATTTTTATACTTGTTTGTACAGAGGAGTAGATGGAAAAAGGGAAAGCTGTTCTCTACAGAAACTCATGAGAAGAAGTCATGCAGTATCAAGAAGGAATTCTGCAGAAAATCAGCAGTGTAAAGGCCTTGAGCAAACCTAAATTTAAATTACATCTCTTAATGATCAGGGCAAAGACAGTCCTGGAAGTTTCTTTTGCACAATATCAAAGGTTTTTGTTGGTCATAGAATCGTAGAGCACCTTAGTTGGCTTAAGGATATCTGCCTATAACACTGACCTGAATAAATAGCTGCATTCTCAAAGGAAGGAGTGGGAGGAAGATTTTTTTTTCAATAGCTGGTGATGGAGTAAATAAACAGCAAAAAGGGGTATTTCAGTAAGGCAAAATCTGTTTTTTATAAATATGGCTTCTTGTTGATTTATTTTTGTCTCGAGTGGAAAAGATATGATGCTCACAATTTGGTGCTTGTTTTGGGGGACAGGAAATGATTAAGAGGAAGAACTGACTCAGCAAGCCAGGGCACTTACGGGTGGTTATCATTGCATCTGCAGTCTGACTGTTCCTCTCCCTCTACAGCCAACCTGTCACATATCACTGACCTGATTCACAACAAAGGAGAGCTCCCCTTGAGACTTCCTGTCTTTCCATTTCATTCAGGGCTGGATTGGCTGGAAGAGCCTCAGCCCCAGCCTCTGCAAGCCATCAAACCTGGCCTCTGAGGCTGCCACCAGCCTGCTGTTCTGTCTTGGGCTTCAGCAGATGGATCTTCTCAAGTCCTGTGTGTTTTCATCTGCTTCTCTCCATGCTTGGAAACACTGCCTTTTTTTCTTCCTCATGTTTATTCTTAAACCCATCTCGATGACCCAGCTGGCTCCACAGCCGTGTTGCGAGAAGTCAGGAGGGCTGCGCAGAGGTCTGCCTCTGAGGGCTCTAGCTCTTGCCTCAGGCCTCACTGTGCCTGAAGAATATAAAATGTAATGCGAGTTTTTATGTATTATTAAACTTATGTCTATAAATTACTGACCCATGGTAGCTGTTTATTACATATTCCATCTTCTGCTTTGATGCATTGTTGTTGTCACACCGAGGTGGGTAACGATGACTCAGCTTACTACTGTGATAATGCACTTAAAGCTTAGAAGTCTGTCACTGGTGGTATTTCACCACAGGCGCTATAAACCCGAGATGAAAAATTAAAGTAGCTGCTGTCAAGCTATTTCTCTTAAACTTCTTCTGTCTTCTGTTGTGGTTTCGGAAGATTTTGGGTACTATTGAATCATTTGACAGACAGTTGTGTTTCAGGAACGCTGTGATGCAGGACTTGCTCTTACAAAAATAGGTGGTAGTCCTGAATTTGTAGTGCTGAAGGTGACCTATAAAACGCTTGTGCTCATCAGGCCTTGCTAACAAAGCACCTATATTTGCATGCATTTTTAAGAGCCTGGCATTTCCGGTCTTAAGGCCCAGTGGAACACAGACTGAACATCACAATTTACCATGTTTTATCTCTGTGGTTTTTCTTCTTTTTCACAGCCCTTCTGTATGCCACCATTTTTGGTAACGTGACAACCATATTTCAGCAAATGTATGCTAACACAAACAGATACCATGAAATGCTGAACAGTGTCCGGGACTTTTTAAAGCTCTACCAGGTCCCTAAAGGACTGAGTGAACGTGTGATGGATTACATCGTTTCCACCTGGTCAATGTCCAGAGGAATAGATACTGAAAAGGTAAGTAAATTAAACTGCAAGGAAAGAAGTCACATCCTGAAAGTAGTCCATTAAAATAAACAGGAGGTACTGTCTTAGTAAAGGAGACAAATATTCTTTAAATAGTTCTAAGTAGTAGCTTCCCTCAATTTTAAACTTTCAAATACAGTATTTCAGCTATTCTATCATACTGACATATGCTAGTGGTAAAAGTATGTATGTTTTGCTAGTGAAATGGCATGGAACAGTATAAAAATTATAAAGGAAAAAGTTTGGTTTACAACAAATAAAAGTCATAAGTAAATAACAAGTTCCAGATTGTAACACAACCTCACCATTTTTCCAAATGAGATTTTTTTGCAGTATTTCTTGTGAGGTTGGTTGCAGCTCTGTGGGCCTGAAAACAAAGTAATTTTTTTTTTGTCACTGGAGAATTTGAATGTAATATTCTGTGTGCAGGTTAAAGATATTAATGAAAACTGGAAGTATTTAATAATGCATTGCTTGAAATCTACCTTATATGAGGCAAATGTTATCATTGTTTCACTGAATTTACAAGTAAATTTCCATTGTGTCTTTTAAAATAACAGATGGCCTTTCACCAGAACAAATGTACAAAAGTACATTTCTTGCTGCTTTCATATTAATTGCCAGCTTTTGTGGGGATAGACAGGTTTTTCTTCTGCTTGTAAAGCGACGCGATTTGTGGGCTGGATCATTCAGGAAATCATACCAATGCTCTGGTCACCAGCCTTCTGGTTGGCAGCTTAATTTAGCATTCTGAACTGTGGATGATGCAGTTAAAGAGCAAACAGTGTCATTTCTGTACAGCTGTTAAAGCACTGTTATGGAGGAGTAGAACAGATGTGGCCTTGCACTGAGCTGTCTGGGGACTGAGGGGCACACAGGGCACTGTTTGCTTTCCTAAATGGTCTTCAGCATATCTGCCATTTTTAGATCCCAGACATGATTCTGTAAGCACTGTCTGTCACACTAGCTTTCGGAAAGAAATGGTATTTTAGTGCTGGATAGCACTGGTTAGAAGCTGTTCTGCATGTTTTCTCACAGTCTGTCTTTGTGTGGGGTTGTGATTTGAGGTAGGTGCGTTTGGGGAAGGTGGAGAGACATCTGAGGATACATAGTGTAATGGGTGCTGGTGCTTTCATTCAGCCCCCATTACAAACTCCTGTCATCATTTTTACAAAACAACAACAAAAAACTGCTATGTAAAACAAGGGGGTTTTTTTAGCTTCTCTTCGAAGTTCATTCTTGGCTTCCTTTGATAAGGAGAGAAATGCTTTAAGGATGCATTTGGAGACAGCAGAATAACCAAACCAAGCACAACAATTCCCAGTGTAGCCTTTGAGAATTATCTTAATAAACAGGAAAAAAGTCTCCAATTCTCAGGACACCAAAGAGCTTAATACGGTGCTGTTTTCAATAACTGGTGTGTTCATAGCTGAGCTGCCACTGGCCGTGACTGCTAAACCAAGAACCCAGCTTTCATCTGCACAGCAAAAGCTGTGGTTGGCTGTGCCAATCCATAAACTCCCAGGTCTGAGCTCTGTTGGTTTGATGCCTGTGTATGACTTCTGGGATGCCTTGCCATGAATAAAACATGTATTGCTCGTGAGACGGAACAGCGGTCGTTGTGCTCCTCTGAAATGCAGCGCAGCTTCCTACGGAGGAGGCAAAGACTCACTATGAACAGCAGAACTGGTCTTAGCACTGTTTTGTACGCCACGGANTGAGGCAAAGACTCACTACGAACTGAGCACAGAACTGGTCTTAGCACTGTTTTGTACGCCATGGATTTGTCAGTTCAGTGTTAACTGCAGACATGCTAGGGAGTGAATAATTAGTTACAAGTCTAGAAAATGCCAGTACAACAAATTTAACCGAGAGCTACTGAAATGTTCTAAAATTGATCCATGAAGATGTATTTCTTACCTCCCATACAAATGGAAGTCTTCTTCCGTTTGTCTGTAACTCTCAAATGTCTTTAATCCCTTTCATTTTTGTTAGGTCTGGAGGCAACTTAACTAATTTTCCATTCTCCATTTAAATAACTTCCTCTAAGACTGCTATACCAAAAAGTTTTTGGATAAGAGCATCATTTAAAATATTCTCTTGTGTATTTGGGGTTTTTTTGCTGCTATTTCTATTACAACATTCTATTATTTTGTGTGTGACATTCAGGTAACTGCAAAGTGTGTGTGTAATTCCAGTAGCAAAATTTGGCAAGAATATGCCACTAGAGAATATTTTTGTCACCAGAGTAAATGAGATAATGGAAAAGACAGATATGTCTCCTGCCTGTAATCCATGTTAAATGCTGGTCTTTCTGCCCCAGCCCATTTCTGTGAGCCCTGAAAACTGAGAACTGTCTGGTTTGGCAGCTTTCCTGTACAGGGCAGCCAAGAAAAATCCATGAGTGCCCAACACCTAAGCACTATAGAAATATATCGCTTTTCAAAAGTAATATCTGCAATAAAAGGTCTGTTTGGAGGTGGGCCAAAGATGATGATATTGGTGGTAGAGTTATTTGTCTTTGGAGTACCAGGCATGGTGTCTGGAACCAGTGCCATGCACAGGATTATGAGCTTGGTTCTCTGCTCAGATCTTGCACAGAACCCCATTTCAAAGTGTAGGCATAGCCATAGTGCTTCCTCTGTTACCTACCTTTATGTTTTCCAGGAGTATTTGCAGTGAGACAGTCTTCTCTTTCTGTCTAGGAAAATGTGTGGGAGTAACTCTGAAGTTCAACCAGAGTGTCCCTTAATTGGATGGAATAGTTACTACTAAGAAAATAATAAAAAAAAAAGAGGCAGACTTAGACTACTCAGTGTTTTTCTCAAATAATATGTCCTGGATGTGCTTCATCATACACCATCCCCCAAGGATTTTGCTGTCCACAAACCCTGTTCATGTTACTTCTTTCCGCTTTTAGTCTGTACATGCAGCAGTGATTTTGTATTCTTTCCACTCAGCTGTCCGAATTATATTAAAACCCTTCAGAAATGGCCCTGGCTGGTACCCGCTGTGCTGAGCATCAGCTTGTGTTCTCTTAGGAGCACACATCATGAATTGCCTGAGGAACATTGCATTTGGAAGATCAAAAGCTGCCCAAAACAGCACCACACCTTAAAGTCCCTTTCCTGTGTAAACAAAGAACTTGTTAGTTGCCACTGAGGGGCAAAGTTGAATACCTGCAATTCTCAGTGTTATGAGTTAATTAAACTTGAAATAAGTTGTTTTAGTTGTTAAAACATAGAACTTGTGCAGGCTTTTTATGGAATCTGCTTATCAAAATAGTGACCTGCCCTCTAGAAACAATTCTTCAGGAAGCTTTTCTTCAACACTTTCTGTACTGCTGTGCTCTAAGTTTTATTGTCTTAAAAACCTGAGGCCTTCTGGTAATTCAATATCCAGCAGAGCATGTTGCTGAGATGGAAACAGTATTTTCCTTCAGATGTTATAAAGTAGACTAAGTTAGTATTGTGGCTTATGTGGATAAATAATATCAAAATAAACTTCCAGTGTGAGATCAGAAATTCTGTAAGAAGGAGGAAAGTAGTTCTTAAACCTTGTGTGGTAAACTAGCCATAGCAGGCACATGGAAGCCGTGCACAGGAACTGACTGCCTGATTCCCTTCTCAGGTTTTGCAGATCTGCCCCAAGGACATGAGAGCAGACATCTGCGTGCATCTGAACCGCAAGGTTTTCAAGGAGCACCCTGCCTTCAGGCTGGCGAGCGATGGGTGCCTTCGAGCCCTCGCCATGGAATTTCAGACAGTGCACTGTGCTCCAGGAGACCTGATCTACCACGCTGGGGAGAGCGTTGACAGCCTCTGCTTCGTGGTCTCGGGCTCTTTGGAAGTAATCCAGGATGACGAAGTCGTTGCTATATTAGGTGAGTTTCAGAGCTGGTAATATGCACTGTGCACAAATACAGATTTTGTACAGCATTTTTATAGCCTCTTCTACTCATTCTTCAGAAAGCTTCAGTTAAGTTTGTTTTACCACATCCTGGAGAGGTTTAAAGAGTTCTTCTCATTTCCAGATTGCTTCAACCCTGCTTTGTCTGGTCAATGGAAACTTTACTTTAGCATGGGATCCTGGTCATTCTTGCAGTTCTCCCTGTCTTCAGACATCTCTTTTAATTAGAAATTCCATTTAGGACTTGAGAAAACTTGTTTTTGAATTGCCTGGCTTCCCTACCTCACTGCTCCTCTCCCCCCCCCCCATAATAATCCACTTTCGCTGGAATTTTTCCAGTTAGATTTATTTAAGATTTCATGTTGAAATAATACTTATCTATTTTAAAGTCAAAGCAATTTACAACATTTAGATCCGATTTGTGTTAACTTGGAATGGCAGCTTTAGGTTGGAGGCATTGAAAAGAAACTGATAGGGGTGTGAACCCCTACTGATAGAGTATTCTGAGGCAAAGCTAACAGAAAAGAGTGGGATAATCCAGTAGATGTAGATGAATCATGGGTGGCTGGAGCACTGAGGAGTTGATACTTATCATTTGATTCTGTCAAGCCCTTTGGTGATAAGGTAAATTCTCATAGTGGCTTAATCCAGTACCTGTCACTCATAGCAGCCTGGAAAAAGAGAATAAAACAGCTTGATAATCTTACTTTTTTCTGAACACACACGCTCAACTCTCCTAAGATGAATGTCTACTGAAAAATGAGGGGGCTAATAAATATGCTGAATTCCATATTTCTCTACTTTTGAACAGCAGTGCATGTATAGCATAGGGTAAAGTTATAGTCCTGGGGAATCAAGTTGATGATACTTTGTGCCACACAAGAAGCTGAAAAGGTGAGAAGGTGGAGGATAACTGATTCCCTTTTGTTCTGGAATCACCTGTGCTGTTCAGTGCTGTATGATGTTTGTAACTTCTGCTTGTCTATGCTGCACATCAAGAACTTGCTGCCTTTTGCCATGTTGAACTCTGATGAATTAACATGGAAAATGTAGAACACAAACTAAGACCTCTCAGTTTGTGTGCCTTCATGCCACCACCTGGGTTTAGCACGAGAAGAAAACCTCAAAACGTCTTGCTGCTCTATTTGAATGTAGCTCAAAAGCACTGAGACTGAATTTTTAAAAAATGTACTTTAAAGATACCAATTTTCCCCTCATCTTTACTGGTAACTCCTGCATTTTATCATAACACTCACTTTAGAAAGCACTGGGCTGAGATTGCTCGAGGAATAGGTGTTAAGGAAACCTAACTCCTAATCTCTGCTGCTGCAGAGTGATAGCTATGGATACATGAGGCTGTTCCCTTGGTATCTGGATGAATAGAAGTATTTTGCTGCTGCTCTTCTCCTGGGATGTAACTATTGATCCTCTGCCCTCCACAACTTTTTATTTTCTTCTTTTTCTTTCTTTTTCTTTTTTAAATTTGGAGTCAGTTCCCTGGCTCTCACTAAAGTTGGTGAGCTCTGTCATTTTGTTTGTGAATATTGTAAATGGAGAGGAAATTAAAATGAAGTGGGATCCATTTGTGATTCTGTGAGATTTCATTCTGGATGTGTGTCAATTTTTGTGCTTCAGTTTCTGGACTAAGGAATCCCTTTCCTTCCACACATGTGTGTACCTTCCTCCCCCAGGCTGTGAAGACTTCTGCTGAAGGTTTCTCTATCCTGAAAAGAGATTACGCATTGAACTAAGTTTTTCACTATTCTAAATCAGTTAAACTTCTTTTTCCTTCAGCATTATGTAATTTAACCACCACACTACTGAATGATGCTCCAGGAGGTGGGTCAGGGTTTCCTCCCTAACTTCTTTGTGCTCTCAGTTTTCTTATCTGTAGAAAACAATGCTTTGGGATGGGGTTTTTTGGTTGGTTTTGGCTTTGTTTTTTAATTTCATATTTAGCTAAACTTACCAAGTTCTTGATGAATGTGTACCAGATAAAACAAGGTACTACAAGGGGGAAAAAAAGTGCATTGTACAAGAAACATTATTGTTGCTGATCGCTCAGCCAGAACAACCTATGCCATAAGTTTTGTTTACCAGTCACAGCTAAGCATAGCTGTGAACATCAGGCATGTAACAGCAAACCATGTGAGCAATTCCATGGGGTAATTTTAGTTAGCAGGTATGTTGCAGAGACTGTAATCTTCTCTCAGGCATTCTGGAAATGAAAATTAAAAGAATAAGTGCACAAATTATTCAAGGTGAATTGTTTGCTCAGCTCTGGCTGTCACATAATGAAGCAGCCTTTGCAGCTTGAAATGGAGCCTGTATCTTCCTTGCCATGGAGAAATGAATTGCAGCTCTGAATCAGTCTGTGCCACTGCTGTACAGCTTTACATAAACCGAAGGCAAACTGCACTTAATCCTTAAAGGATCCAGTCCGTAGGAAACATTTTTGAGTTCTGAAATCATTTAACCTTGTAGACTGGCATGTAAGAGTGTATTGTGTAGGCCTGGAGTGTATTGTGTACACTTGCATAATATCCTTCCAAATCAGTTCCGTGTAATACCCCAGAGACAGGTGTATTCTCAGTTCAGGCTTATGTTCTTAGAACAAAGTACTGACTTTGATTGACTTGGATTAATACAAGTACTGAGTTGGAAGAAATTGCACATAGGCCAGCAGTGAAAAAATGTACTTTTTTTGTGTGTCCCCTAAGATTGCCTTTCCCATTAATTTAAGACACAAACACAAAAATAAGCAAATTAAAAAAAAACTGAAACCCAAACCTTTGCATGCTTGCAGTAAAAATTTAAAGAAGTTGATGCATTTTGTATGAAGCTTGATTTGTTGGGATGAAAGATACATTTTTTGACTTCTATGCAAAATTTCTGCTAAAATATAGAAATTACTGATGTTCATGCAACACAATCTTTGGATTTGGTGTGTCAAAGAAACAGAAACAAAAAATGTAGAAAATGACCTCTCAGCCAGGTGATTGATGTATTTGTGATTCATTCCAATACAAATGAGTCAGAAAAAGAAGACTTGGCAAGAAAAGCCACTCTATTGCTATGTTTTCTATGTTAATGTGTAAGTATGAGAGTGGGATTATGTAGAAGGGGAGTTTAGCTGGTGGGAAGCTGCCTGGATGAGATACAATTCTGTTTTCAGTAGTTTGCTGTTCTTCCGCTGACACCGCTGTTACTGCGTAGGATGAAGTGCTGACGTACACTCAGCACTTTGGGGAAGACTGAGACAAATCACACAGTCCCTGCCCTGAAGAGAACTGAGTGAAGCACAGGTCGTGCAGGACTTCCGTTAAGAGAATGTTTTCAACTTGGCTTTGCTTTTAACTTTTCCAAGCCCTCCCACTTGGCCTGATGCTACTTTATCCACCTGAGACTGACAGTATCTCTTTGAACTACTCTTACTTAAAGACTGAGCCATTTATCCCGATGTGGTTAGAGCAAATGTGAGGGGTTTTTTTCCTCTGTTGAACAAACAATCAAGTGTTTATGTGCACTTCATTTGGCAGCTCTAGTTTCCCTGCTTTGGAGCAGATCTTTCAGGCTGAGACACTGACCATCTGAAAACCTGACTTTACTGCAGGTCTTTGAAAAGTTAAAACCTACTCATGCTTAGGAGATTGGCTGAGTTTTAATTTATCAAATAACTTCTTAAAAATACTCCTCCTGAATTAACTGTGTTCCAGGCACAGACCATAAGGTCTGACTGCAGCTTCCTCTGGAATATGCAGGGGAAAAGGCACTTCCCTCCCCTCCAGCCATTTAGTCTGAACCTTTTAAATCTCTCCTCACCATCGCTAGAAGAAGTGCTGGTTCCTGTGCTATGTCTCCAGTTGCGTGCGTGCTTGGATAATTTAATTAAAATTACAGAAAAGAATGTCATAGAAGCAAAAAATAACTTCTTGTACATATTTTCTGGAAATACATGGAAGGGCTGGATAGGAGACCTTGTTAGTACCCAAGCTGGTTCAAACCCTTTCTGCCTGAAAGTGGGGGAATTTTTGACATTTAGGAAAACATTCCAGTAAAAAGCTAGAGAGAGGAAGGAGAAGACCATTGAAAATTAGAGTGACAATTTTTTTTTTCTAGATAGCAGTGGGGAAAGCAGTGTCTTGTACTTAAATTTTCAGACTGCTGCAAAATTTGTCAATTAATGACTCATAGAGGGCCTGACTGAGCAGCAGATCTTCACTCATAGGAAATGTGCAAAGCTGCTGTAGTGGTCTTGATACTTCCTGCAAGGGGGCCATGTGTGTATGGAAGGTAAGACTGGAGGTTAGTTTTGTGGACTTGATTAAAGACAGGGAGCTTTAAGCTTTTATTTAACAACTGAAAACCAAAGCCCTGAAAACCACTGTGGACTCCAGAGCTGAGCACTGGATGAGAAAAATAAGGTTTACTAGAAGATTTAATTAAAAAGAAAAAACAACACCCTCCCACCAAACAGTTTGTCCCAAGTGTTACACTCCAACTGTTCTGCATTTATGTTCTTGCTATCTTCATTTGAGCTAAAAACTTTCAAAAGAATAAACCTTTCTCTTGACTGTTGGTTTAGCATCACAGAATATCCTGAGTTGGAAGGGACCTGTGAGAATTGCTGAGTCCAACTCCTGGCTCCACAAAGGGCAAGTGAAGTGAATGAGACAGGAAGGGAAGTCAAGGCAGGAATTTATTGTGAGCGAGGAATACAACTGCTCTCCAAAAGGTCAGTTTGCTGTTGCTATTCCTTTTGCTGCTATCGCAGCTGAAAGGCAGTAACAGAATGGAGATCTTATGTAAGTATCAAAGTATGCAGTAACATAAGAATGGGAATTTCTGGGGGGGATAGGGGTGGCAGGGAGTGTGCAAAGGATGCACGTAGATTTATGTTAAAGATGACACAGGAGCTGAGGAAGTGAAATTTGCATGACTCTGAAATACAGATCTTTTATTGTTATTTACAAAGCTACAAAGTTGACAAGATTGGAGACTGGTTTTAACATGATGTTGTAAGGGACCTTGGTGTGCCATGTTTTGTTTCAGCAGGATATTAAATGCTTCATTTGCTTTGTGTGGAGAAATTCCTGCTGATTTAATTTGATCTAATTGCAGTCCTAAAGAAATGTTATAAGAATAATCGTTTGCTTTCTTTACAATTGCTTTAGCTTACTCATTTAGCTGTAAGCATTTCGTTCAGATGTAGACACCAGAGGATTGATTCAGATTTTGGTGGGACAGATAGGACAGTGCCAAGTGCAAGGGCAACTGCGCCACAGGGAAGATTTGTTTTAGAGGAGGGACAATGGCAGTGCAGAAGCATTCTGTCTTACACCTTCTCCGTGGAAAACATTGCAACTTCCACACAGTCATGCGAAAACTGCTTCTCAGCAGATGTGAAGATGGCAGATAAATAATTTGGCCCAGGCTGCTATCTTTAGACTGTCCCTAGTACCTGAGCTAACTCAGGTTTCCCTAAACTAAACTGCTCTGTGTACTGCCCCATTTTCAAAAATTAGTTGTGTTATTTTACAGCCTGTTATTTAATTCCAAGTCTTTGAAGCAGTCCCTTAGTTCTCTGCTTCATTTTTCACCTGAATTTTAAATTTAGGTACGCCTCTCTGTGTTAAAAATGCCAAGCTACTGTGCTCTCAGGCTTAACAAATGGTTGCAGGATTATGGATGGCATTAAGAGTTTTCTGACAGTATCTAACATCACGGCATTGTTTGTGCTATTGAATAAGACTGAAACATGACCAGCGGTGCTTCGACAAAGGAATGACTGAAATTAAAATCCATCTTTATCCTCAGTAGTTCTATTGTGCTTTTTATAGTTGAAAGGCGGGGTTTTTTTAGATTGATTTATATGGGCAGGTTGGACAAGTTGCATGTTTCTATGAAGTGATTCAATAAACATCAACTGAAGGAACAATTTTCAGAGTCTGATTTGCTCAATGAGTGTCCAGGCACACTTAGCAAAAGCATTACAGATGGAGATCCAGCTAAACATTTTAAAAGGCCATGGCATAAAGAGGTCTACATGAATATAAAATTATAATTTCACGGTGAATGTAGGAGCAGCACTAAAACGCCTATTGGGAAATGTAGGTTTATCCCACGTGGTGGTTTCGGACAGAGAGTAATCCTTATTCCTGTCCTCCAGACATCTGGGGTGGGTTGATATCAGGACTTGCCATTTTTGAGACTTTAGCCAGACAGTGTTTGTTCTATGTCTAATTTCTGACAGACATTCAAAGCATGAATTGCCAAAACTCCTGTCCAGTGCTGTTTGTAGATGGTCTAAGATTGTGCAGGGTGTTGGAGAAACAGATTTTTAAAATGTTTGATGTCTCGTTGGAGTAACTGAGGAGGAGTATTCCCTGTGAACAGGCCTCAGTAGGGAACTTTCTGGCACGCTTCATGTTTCATTGCTGCGAATTTATACACCTTTGCATAATGTGCTCTTAAATAGTCCAACAGCATCGCTTGTGGAAGAAGTCCCCCTTGGAAGAGGGCAGCGTGTGGCAGGACACTGGCAACAATGATCCATGGCACTGGCAGCCAAAACTCAGATGTGGTGGAGATGAGACTCTCTGTTCCTGCATGTCCCTTGATATCTAAGGATATCTGTGTTAGGAGGGTTTGCACATCATGTTTGTGTGCATGCTCCAACCGGAGGTGTGAAGAGGTAGAAATTATAATTTAGCAAGGAAGTCAGCTTTCTGTAAAGAGCCTGATTTCTGCCAGGTGAACCACTGAATTAATTTTCATTTTTGTTTTGGGTAGGATTTTATTTCCATTTCAGAATTTTGGAGGAGGAAGAATAATTTTTTTCAGTGAAGAGACAGGTTAAAAAATAATTGAAAAAATTTTCATGAAACACAAGGTTTTCTTTGTTTTCTCAAAATTTCAAATTAATACATTTTTTAGATATGTTTCTGTAACATTGTTAAACTTATACTGAAGGAGTTACTAGAAATACTAAATAAAATTAAATACAAGATAGATGCAAACTTTGTGAGGTTCTCAAAATATTTACTTTCTATATTTCAGAACACAAAACTTACTATTTAAATTCTTGTGAATCCTTTTTGTCTGAAATAAAATGATAAAATTTGGGGGCTTTAATGTGTGTTTCAAGCAATATCTAGAACGTAAAGCCTGTCCCTAAGTAATCAGGGAAGTAACTCAGAGGATAATGCATTTTGAGCCTCTTATACACGTTTTTTTTTGGTCAGAGAATTAGCACTGCCCATGCAATGACAACCCAGATTGAGCTGTGGTTTTCCTATTACTTAACCAGTGCAAATACATTTGTGACTCCAGTTACCTGAGCTACTCCATATCCTCTGAGTTTTTACAAACCGGCCACATATTTATAACATTTTTATAGTAACCATTAAAATGCAAATAAGGATAAATGATGCAGATTCTGGTGAAACCTCCTGGCTTTTTTTGTGAATAAACCTGGTAGGGCCCAGCTGACATTTAAAACTCTTTATCACAGTAGTTGAGTGTTCACATAGTGAAATATAATCCATGCTGTATTCTGAGAGACAAATAAACACCTTAATTATAGCAACAATAATAGAAATTTTAGCTGCAACTAAATTGTGTTGCTGCTACTCAGCTCTAAAATAAATGTTTTTATTTTCTCTGTACAGTAATGTGCTCCAACAGAGAAAATTGATGCAGTTGTGTAGTAAACTGTCTGCAAAATGTTGCCAGGCTGTGGTTTACAACATGAACAGATACACTCTGTTTCTATTCGTGCACTAGGCACATAACTGAAAGTGCAACTTCAGTTTGTTATCTCCGTAACACTTACTTTGGCTTCTGTGGCAAAGATACTCAGGCTTTTCGGAGGTCTAATTAGAGAAAAAGAGCAGTTAAAACCTCTGGTTAATGAAAAATAGTTTATTCTCTGCAGTGCTGTTGGTTGTTCACTTCTCATTACGTCTCTCAGTTTGCACTTGAGAAATCTTAAGAAAATCCAAAGTAGCAAATCACATTCATGCATCATCTCCTGCCAGCTGTACTGTGTTGGAGGACCAAACTACAGGCTATTCAGTGGCTGTCAAGTTGTGCAATTTATCTGCAGGACAGATACTGAATACTCCACCTCAATGCCAAATGGTAGTTCCTTTCTTTTCCTGGCTGACAGATTTTGTTGCATTAAAACAGTGCACCAAGAGGAAAAGTTATTTTTGCTCTAGTGCCTTTACTTTCCTTGAATATTTCTCCTCTCTGTAAAATGGGAAAATTTAAATTGCGTGCCTTACTTAGGTTTGGAGGAAATGAGGGAAGAGAGGAGAAGGGAGGGGTTTTCAGTTGAAGCCAAATAATCATGTGGTGATCACAGAGGGAGTTTGACCCTGGAGAATCTGTGTGTTTGCTTTTATAGCGGTAGGCATCTCCCGCTGCTTGGAGGTGGAGAACAGACCCTGAGGGTGCAAGCCAGTGGGGATGCTCCAGGGAGCTGTGCTGGGGAAGTCGTTGTGGCAGCCACTGTGGATCAGCATCACAGATAACTGCATTTGCTAACACCTGATTGCCAACATAAGCTTAGTGCTGCATTGCCACTTGAGGCACCATGAGCAATGTTTGGCTGTTTTATCTGGTCTTTGGATCTTTGGTCATTCTACCTGCTCTCTTAGACTGTGTCGGATCCTAATTCTATTGTTCAAACATGCAGATGAAGACAAATCAGGAGGGGACCTGACCTAGATTCTGCTGTTGGCTGCTGTAACAACCATTGGTATTGCTTTGAGAATGATTCTAACATGAATGTTTTGTCTGATATACTGAAAACCCATGGATTCGTGTGAATGCCTTCAAAATCCACACTGAGTTGGAAGACCTGCAGCACATGAATCCATAGCCCATATCTTCTCCCCCAGCTATCACAGCAAAACTGCACCATGACTTCCAGACACCCAGAACCCAAAAGCGGACTGAGTAGGTTATTAGCCAAACACATATTCCGCATGAGTCATATTTTTTTGGAGTAGAGTGGAATATCCTCTGTCTGAGAGAAAAGCTCTTCAACCTTTCCTCTTGTAAGAGTGAGAAAGCCAAGGGTTGTTGTGGTATCAAGGCAATACAGTTGTAATGTGAGAGTGTGGTTCATTTCTCAGAATCAGCAGAACACCTGACTAAGCTGCAATAATCAGATCTTCATCACTGGTGCTGCTTTCAGGAGACAGAGTGGATGTGGCTTGACCTTATGCCTGACTCAGGCTGAATTGGCAGTGGTAACAGAGAAATCATCTTTTCACTTAGAAGATAAATAGCAAACTTGATGTGGAGAAGAAACTGGGAAAGAACAAAGATGGAAACAGAAGGTTTTATAAAATATTTCTTCACGGTTTAAATATATCGGGGTTTGGGGACTTGTTATTATAATCAAAAACAACAAAGAAACATAAAAAGCAGAAAACTATTTGGCTTTCCAATGCTTGCTGAGCTGATGGTGGAAAAGGTCCTCAGCCCACAAATCCAGCAGGGAATATACATGATTGATGGTAAAAGCTTAGATCATCCACTTTAAGTGTGATTGACAGATAATGTTCCTGGCAAACATCTGGAATTCAGCGAGCTGGGAATGAGAAATGCGAAGTACTGACAAACAAGCGGCCATCTGCATTTCTCTGTCTTTTTAATCTTTCTTCAGAGGTAAGGTGAAATACATAAAGCCTGGAGTTATATACAAAAAGAGGCTTTTGGCTCAGGTTCCCTAATATAGCCATTGGACTTTGCCAACCACCTTCTGACTCAGAAGTATCACCGTACCCTTCTTGCTTTCCAATTACAGATGGTTTTGATAAAACACCCACTTAGTCTGCCCCCCCTTTTTTTTGATTCCCTTTTCCACAGTGATTGATCTTACTTTGTGGAGAACATATAGACAAAGGGAGATGGTATGCAATTCCTTATTATGCATAAGAGGCCAATTGTTCTAATGCAGTGCAGGTAATCCTGGGTGGAATTTTAATTCCGTCTTGATATATAGATTTCTACTGCTCCTTTCCCCCATCATTTTTCTATAAATGTCAAACATGTTTTTTTTAGAATCTGACAATCAAATTTAATACTTTTGGTATGCATAATTTAGAAAATGGACTTGATAGAAATAAAGCAATGAGGTGCTTGCATGTGCCTTGCTTTGGAAACTGAAACACAGTGTAGGATTCATTTTCAACTAGATCACTTGCTGTTAACTTCAAGGAAGTTTTTTAATGAAAGAAAAGAGTACAACTTCTTCGGGGTTTTTAGGTTGTTTCTTAAAAACAGAGACTTCTGTGATCTGACTCAGTCTGTGGCTCGTGTGTTGCTTTTGCCTGGTTTGGCTCACTGGATACCCAGCAGACGCAGCTCCTTCCTGTGCTGTTCATGCCACTAATGGGAGGTGGCTCCCTGGGGTGGCAGGACACTGCAGCCGGGAGATTTTTTCGGAGGGAAAAGTTACAAATAGCAAAAGGCAACTGTGGTTGCTGCCGGAGGTGAAGGACAGAGTTGTGTCTTTCTGTGTTATGTGAAAAGCAGAACTAAATTCCAAAAAGAGTAAGACATAACTAACTTCTGTTGTATGTCACTTCTGAGGTAGACACAGCAGCACCATGCTGTTTGTGCTTGGATTGTACTAATTATTCATCATGTTACTGTGGGACAGTAACATAATTATTGTCATTTTAAGGTAGAGAAACTTGTCTGGAGGTGTTAAGCAATACACTTAGAAATGAGCTAGAATTCCTCTCCCTTGTGCTTGGACTACCAGCTCTAACTGTTGCTCATCAGTGATGGCACATTTCAATGCTTGATAGATTCCAGAGCGTTAATTAAAACAGTTGTTTAGCTAATTGCCTGGAAGATTGTGAGTAAAAGCATATTTATTCCAAAGGCAAACAATCCATTTTTACCCAGTGAAGCATATCAGTTTTTATGGAGCATAAAAATTGTTTCATTTCAATTTTGAATATATTGTGTATTTGTCTAAAAGCCTTGTAGATGACGATCTGTTTTAAGTGCATGGAAGCTTTTTTTCTTTAGCCGTTTTTAATATAGCTACTAACAAAAACCATAAAAATAATTGAAAATGTGAAAAGTCATTGCTATTAAGAAGAAAAGTTGTTTGCAGTACTGGGCTGTGGGACTAGCACCATGCTTGTTGATATGAAGCTTTTGTACTATTTCCAGATGTTGGCATTGTCCTATGTAAGGAGACTAGAGGTGGAAGAAAGGTTATCTTTATGATGTCTTTGCCTAATTTTGTGAAAAATGTGCTAACAGAACAGGTGGTTTCAATGTATATACACATTTAAAATTAAAATGACGTCCAAAGTGATCAGGGTCTTAACTGGTCCGTGGGAGGTGGATGGTGTAGGTCTTCTGTGGAAGACTGGGAGCACACCAGAGTTAACAACAGCTTATTGCACTTCAGGGTAGTTTACCATCAAGCTGATAGCTTCTTCTCAAAGAGAAAATGCTTATCATCTAATGGAAGAGATTAGATAAGGGTGGAAGTACAGCTGAAGGGCTGAGATGGGAATTCTGAGTTTGAATTAGAAGTTTTCTTGAGCTCTTTACTCCTGATAGTTCTCTTGACTTTCATATAGGCTTTCAAAAATGACAGTTTATTTAGGGAAGAAGATCTAAAAGAACCTGGGCGAAGTCAGTAAACTAATATACATTTTGGTGCTTCGGATTTAAGAATTGCTATGGGCAAGGTATTACTTATAAGACAAGGGACCATTCCTACCACAATTTGATAGATGTGAATGTATTTCCATGTCGCTGGTCTTAAGAGAGATGGGCAGCAGTAATATAGCACAGCAGAAGTTTGGGAGGAAAACACATTTCAAAACAAGAACAATATAGCTTTTCATTATCAAGGTAACAAGTGAATATTCCTTTTTTGTTAGCACTATGAATTGGAAAACAGAGGGGAAAAAAAACTATTACTCTTGTAAATGAACTTGTAACTTTCTCCTACACACTCCCTTTTGTGCCCAGCCTGAGCTCTGGGGTGTTACCAGTGAAATCCTGACTGGGGGCTGCTCCTCAGTAGATTTTGGTGTACATGCCCCGCATTGTAGTGCCCAGACTGGTGCAGACGTCCTCATTGCAGTGTTCCACAGCAGGGATTTCACTGGCTGCCCCGAGCTCGCAGAGATATGCACATGCGAAGGGTGTGAGGAAATGGCTGTTTTCTTCCTTCCAGCGTGAAACAGCTAAACATTCACGCCTTGTCATTGTTGTGGTGGGGATAACTAATCTGTACTCCTCTTGGCTTGGACTCTGTTTAGCTGCAGCCCATAACTGCACTGATGTGTTATACAGGATGGTTTTATTGACACAGCAGCGGGTAAATGTTAGCCAGATTAGGAAGACTCAACAACACAGATGTAAGAAACAGATCCTTTGCATGACAGTTAAAAGGAGAAAGGGAAAAACCATTTCCTCTTAATTAATTTCTTTGAAAGGGATCAGAAGAAAACAAGATGAACCACGAATGAACCACTTCTCTTGATTTTTGAAGAAAAACCTTTATTGATATTTAAAGGGGAGTTGTCACATAGAACACTTTTAAATTATGATTTATTCCTATGAAGTTTTGCTAGGCTGCTGTAATTAAGAAAAAGATAATGGAAAAAGTTATCAATTAAATATTTCAAAGGTTTTATTTTTCAGACAGTTTTTTCTTCTGAGCACAAAAATAGAAGAAACTTGACTGCATGAATGAGATGTCTGTTCTGTTATATTTTTGATGGAAATAGTGCTGTTACTGAAAGAAATCCTGTTGATTTTCTGTAGGCAAAGGAGACGTTTTTGGTGATGTGTTCTGGAAGGAGTCGACCCTCGCCCAGTCCTGTGCTAATGTAAGGGCTTTGACTTACTGTGATCTTCATGTGATTAAAAGGGATGCCTTGCAGAAAGTGCTGGAGTTCTACACAGCCTTTTCACACTCCTTCTCCAGAAATCTCATTTTGACCTACAACTTGAGAAAAAGGGTAAGTAGCTGTGATTTTAACGTACGTCATGTAAATGACTCACTTTTAACGTCTGGGTGAAAAAACTGAATGGCTAGAATTCTGGCATTTTTCATGGACCCCTTTTATAAGATGACTTTTCAGAGCTTGCCTAAGAGACCCTGCTAACATGTAGAGTCAAAAGGCTATAAGCATTTATTCCAGTGCTAGCTTCAGAGGGAGCTAGACTGTGTGTATGTGAAAGTATTATACATTTCTAGGAAGTAGGCAGGTTCCAGCAGATGTGAAAATTGTCATGCACTTGTGATAAACAGTGTTCACTACTTAATGCAACTTTAGTTTGTAGAGCAGCTAAAAATATTTTAGGGGTGCTGCCTGAAATAACAAGGAAAATGACAGGAAAGATATGAAATCTGATATATGGAACGAAAGTCAAGTACAGTAATCACAATGGAAAAGTAATATGAACATGACATTCTATCAAGAGTTGTTTCTTTTATTATAAATCACATTTTGGAATTACTTTGCTTATCTATAATATTTCCATTTTCTTATCCTTGATTTTTTGGCTCTTTTCATTCCTTGCTGCGCGCCAGTTCAAGTTATTTTGTCAAATGCAAGTAATCATAATCTAATAGCCCAGCTTAAATCCTCTGTGTAATCTTCAGTGAACAACCTCTGCAGAAATTTATTAAAACTGTAGTAGGTATAATTCAGATGATATGATTTTATGATGCAAGGTAGAAGACAATATTACATTCAATATTACATTGAAAAGAAATACATTAGAGAACATGTACTTGTACTTCATAAGGGTATTTGAGATCAGCTAAAGAAATATGTTTGATAGGACAATTTTTTGTTCCTAAAAATGGTTCTCCATAGTAATTTCAGGTGCCAGGTAAGTCCTAGATAATTAAACCTGAAAAAATTAGAAATCTTTTAATCTTTTAAATCTGTTTTGTAAAATTAGACTTTACATCTAGACATTTTAAAAGGTATTTTATTTTTTATGTATAGAGTTGGCATACTGAAAGTAAAGTAGTGTGATGATATTTTCTATCTGCATATGTTATCAGTATCAAGGAATTCAGCTTTTTAGGGTTGGGTGGAGAAGAATGTGTTATCCACACTTTGGTGAAATAAATCAAAGCTCTGGCAGAAAATTGATGTAATTAAAAACTAAGAAGCAAATTTATACTTGGGGATTTCCTCCTAAGACATTTTTTCAAATGAAGGTACTCAGCTGCAAGCATATTAAGAGAGATGTCCTGTTAATAAACAGCTCCTTATCCAGTCTTAGTTAATGCAAGAAATAAATGAAAGAATTTGACATTGATATCACCTAAAGAACCTGTATCATTGAGTGACATATTTTATAATTAACTCCATGGCAAATATGGTAAGATGCTCTTACAATATAAAACTACTTATTTTCTTTTTTAACGTCTGTAGAAGTAGCAAGCTTTGAGGCTTAGAAGGATCGCATCATTTTGGGCCTGCTCTGAGCCAAAAGGCCTAACTTTAGAACCAAATAGCTACTCCAGAAGTGTTTATCAGCATTGCTCTTCCCAGCCCAGGTTCTGAAACATTTTTTAACTGCACAACTCCTGTGCTGTCAATTTTCTACGCACAATGTTCCTAATAAAAATGTACATCATATGATAGCAATTTCCATCCAGTTATTCAAATAATTGGATTTTAATTGAGTTGCAGTCAGAAGAAAAGTGGCATTGATTGATAATGGAAGCGAGAGTTTGATGGTACTAGGTTAACAGACTGTAACATTATTTATTTTATTAAAAGAAGGCTGATTGCAATCAGAATGCAAATGTTAAATAATGTGAATAATATATGCTCTTGGAAATGCACGGAAGGTACTATACTTTAGAGATTTGAGGTAATGCACATTAAAAGGCAACTTTTAGAGTTTAGAATTTAATCTGGTTTAAATATCTGTGATTTTTTTTTTTTTAGAAATAGCTCCCCAGCCTGTCACTTCTAACACTTCTCTGGTCTATTTGTGCAAATGGAATTTGGTAGAATTAAAATGAACTGGTACCTTCTGTTAGTTACATTTGTGATGTATTGCATATCCTTTGGAGTATAAATACCAGAATTACATTCTTCATTTCAATAAACAGTTTCATCTCTGGCTCCAAAAGTGTTCAACTAGTTGAAATATAGATACTGTATATTCCTCCCAAATATATTCATACAGATTCCAAATACATGAAAAAGCAGCTTTGGGGATTTTTTTTTTTTGCAGAAAGATCTCGTAATTTTAGACTTGGTTATTCCTCTGAGGTGTCCCCATCTTCAGGGTACAAATGCCTTCACCTGGCCATGGTACTGAGTCTCACTACGCAGTGCAAGGTGCTTTGTAGCCAAGTTTCACTCAGCTTAAGTGAGCTCTAGCACTGATCTGTTTTTTCACCGTATTCACATATTCCTTGGGTGCTGGGTCTCCTCTAGTGATCCCTGGTGGAGTTGGGACTCCCTGTCCCAGGCCCTTGAGTGCCAGTGATGAGATGTTCCCCTCGTTACTGGGTCTGGATCCACGTGCTGGTGACTGTGACAGAAACAAGGAGACGTGCAGGTACATTGGAAAGTACCCAATCTGGTCAATTGGTCTTGACCTTAGCTAAACCTAGAGCTGGACTTAGGCAAAGTAAAAGGCAACATTCCTTGTGCTGTTCTTCCTGCTTGTCTTGAATGTGGTTTGAGCTGAGCTGGAAGGGCAGGACACTTCTGGTCCACGTATCCCCTTTACGCCTTCCATGGAACAGGCCTGCAGGTATAAAATGTTACTGCCTGTGATGCTTGAAGACTTTGTGGCCAAGGGAAGAGTTTCCAGTGCTCTGTGCCTGGCATGTCATTATTGTCCCTGTCTGTGCTGTGAAAGCAGTTTCCTTTCCCTCACTTTCTCAACAAATGCCAGTGAAATATGCTCTTTTCTAAAAGTGTCAGCTTGCTGTCAGGTGACTCCCTGAGCAGTTTCCTCAAGTGACTAAAATCCCTGCTGAAGTTATTAGCTATCTAGTTACCTCAGACTGGAGCTCAGACTTAGAGAACTTTTTATTTTTCCTAAAGGAAAAGCAAAAGCAGACCTTTAATTAACTCCTTCTGCTGCCAGTCATTGAAATTTTCATCTCAGTGGGAACAGGGGGAGAATCATCTGCTGCATCTCTCTTTCCACCATCCTCAGAAACTGAAACTGCAGTCTGTGGCTGCAGGTGGCTATGTGTTGGACTTGAAGACTTTGCAGCTGAAAGGAAGCTGATAGAGGTTTTTCAGAGCAATACTTGCTGTAACAATGTTCTGAAATTCAGGCAGGTTAACTTGATGTTTCTCTCCATTTTTGGAATCTTGGAGAGGAACCAGAGTGTAGACACAGGGGGTATTGTGGGATAGTCAAGTGACAAACTCACCCTCATGGGGGGTATGCTAGACGAAAGAAATACTGCAGGTTAGGAGGGCAGCAGGATTCTCAGGCTGGATGGAGGTCTGGTTTCTCCCACCAAATATTTAAACACTTCTGAGTTTCCAAATTGCACATCATAGTTCCAGGTTGGTAGAAGCATAGCTACCTATCATTGTCTTTGGCTTGTGATGGGATGCAAGTTTGCTGGCACCTTCTTTAAGAATGGGAAAGGCCTTTGGCAAAAGTTCTGGCTTTGGCAGTTGCTTCTTTCCATGTGTACGAGCTTTGTGACCAATATTAACTTACACTGGGTTGTACCACAGTGTATTTGCTCATTTCATTCTGCTGCAGCCATAAATGATGTTATAGCTCAAATGACTGCTCGCACTACATAAAAGAGAGAATTCTTATACATAATTTATTAAGCTGAGATTTCTCTAGTAAGCCATTTTAGCCTGGATGGAGATTAAATGACTAATTCTGAATACTTTGGAGCGTCGTGATAGAAAGCACAAGTAGCTTTCCCAGAAGCTGAAATTTGTAACCGGATATAAAAGAAGGAAGGCAGTAGGATCTAGGTGTGTTACTGGGATTTTGTTGGAGTGAAAGAAGTGGCAAAGAATGTTCTGCGTTTTTACAAATCAAACATGATTTAGTGAGTTAGAGCCAAAGCTCCTAGTCGGAACATACTTGAGAGAGCAGTGATTGTAACAGAATAGTCTCTCTCCTTGGCAGTGTAAGATTACTTGCTTTTGTACATGTAGTGGTGTGTTTATTCTCTGGTTTTCCAACTGTGCCAGTGGACAGGATGCCCAACATCTCTTTCAAAAAGCAATTTTAAAATGTAATTGTGCTTTCCTCTTCAGCATTAGCTTAATCTTTCTTCTTTTGATAGTGTAAGCTCTAACTAGAGAGAGAACCTCTCTCAAATCATACATTTCATCTAGGAGTGCCTCAAGCCCTGATTGTAAATCTCAGGGGGCGTTGGCAGCAGTTTGTTTTCAGAGAGGCAGTCCACAGCCTTATATTCTGCCTTTCCACATGACAAGTTTTAAAATTCTTGTTCATGATAGAGGTTCAAAATGGTATCCCAGAATTCTTTCTGATACACAAAAGCCTGCATCGCTGGAAGGTTTCAACAAAGCTTTCTTACACTGAGACGAGAAAGGTTTTAATTTTAGAATATTGTCCCATTTGATGATGGATTTCGTAACGGTCAAACTGACAGCCTGCTTCTTTCTCCTGTGTTTGTACTCACCAAAACAATCCCACAAGTCCTGTGGGAAGAGGATTTTGATGTTTGACTGGCACGCATCTTATAGCACTGAAAACCGAGGACACTGGACATGACTGAGATGTCTGGAAGGGCCTGTGGCTTGGGAATTATGCCAAATTAGCTGTCCAGCAGGCAAAGTTGTCAATTTCCAAAAACACTGTCCAAATGTAAATAAACAGTTAAGCACTGTATTCTTTCCTGTGCTGCTTTTTAAAAGCTATTCAGAGAGTTGGATGTTCTTATATTCACAGTTTTTCCATGTCAATCTAAAAAAAAGGTATTTTATTCTGTTTCATCATTGGTAGATTCCATAATGCATTTTTGCATCTTTTCTCTGGCCTTGGACATCTTAACTTCTATCTGTCTCTAACAGAGAACTGTTTAGCTAGCCCACAGATTTTTGGGCAAATACACTTTACACTCTGTAGCAAAAGTGCTCTGAGGCCTGCTGTGTGTTGTTAGGGTTGCACATCTTCTGGGGATGATTTTAGTGCTATGTCAGTCAATGAGTTGACACCTCATGCTCTCAGGAGGACTTGCCCTTGGATTTCTTCCTTCTCCTCCTCTGTAGTTTGTTGGACCCCTCCAGGAAAAGCCTTAACACCCAGACTTGGAAAGGATTTGACAAACTGCAAGCGTTTAACGTTGATACGCCTACAGTGATTGTTGAAATACGTGATTGTGTTCAAGCCAAAGCAACTCCATTGCCTTTCAGCTGCATCATCCTAAATTTTATTTTCCAGAACTTCAAAATTCTAAACTTATTTCTGTTCTATTTAATGAACGTGGCCTGGAGCCTTAGGCTCCTATGCTTATAGAGAGGAAGATCTGGCTACAGACAAATAGTTCACATAGTGGGGATGTGTATGTACCGTAGAAAACATAATTAACTAAGCAGTTCTAAAACAGTGTGGTGGGTTGACCTTGGCTGCTTACCAGGTGCCCACCGAGCCTCTCTATCTTCTCCCTTCTCGACAGAACATGGAGAGAAAAATAAGATGAAAAAATTGCGGGTTGAGATAAGGATGAGAGGATCACTTAGCAATTGCCATTATGGGCAAAACAAACCTGACTGAATGAAATTAATTTAATTAATTACCAGTTAATCAGAGTAGGATAATGACAAATAAGAAAAAAAAATCCAAAAAACACTTTCTGCCCATCCCTTCCCTTCTTCCCAGGCACAAATTCAGTCCCAACTCTTCTATCTCCTTCCTCTGAGCAGTGCAGGGAGGTGGGGAATGGGGGTTGTGGTCAGTTCATAACGCTTGTTCTCTACCATTCCTTTCTCTTCGCACTCTTCCCCTGCTCCAGCGTGAGGTCCCTCTCATGGGAGACAGTCCTTCACAAACTTGTCCAGTGTGTGTCCTTCCCACAGGCAGCAGTTCTTCAGGAACTGCCCCAGTGCAGGTCCCTTCCACAGGGGGAGTCCTTCAGGAACGGCGTGCTGCAGGGCTGGTCTCCTGGGGAGCCACAGATCCTGGCCAGAAGACCTGCTTCTTCCTAGGCTTCCCCTCAGGGGCCTGTAGGTGGGTATCTGCCACACTGTGGGCTTCCATGAGCCACAGGGGGACAACCTGCAGCTCCACAGTCTCCATCATGGTCATCACCGTGGGTTGCAGGAAAGTCTCTGTTCCAGCCCCTGGAGTACCTCCTCCCGTTCCTTCTTCTCTGACCTTGGTTTCTGCAGACTTTCTTTCACTTATTCTCACTTCTGTCTCTCAGCTGCTGTAGTGCAGTGTTTTTCACTCTTTCCTAAATACGTTGCCACAGAGGTGCTACTGACATCGCCGGTGGGCTCAGCTCTCTCCTGTGGTGGGTCCGTCTTGGGGAGAGCCACAGCTTGCTCTGTCCTACATGGGGACAGGTTCTGTGCCTTCTCACAGAAGCCACCTCTGCAGCCCGTCTGCTATCAAACCCTTGCCACATAAACCCAAAACAGACAAGAAAACTGTTGCTTTTACTCACTACATGATCTCTTGTCATGTAAATTTTAGCTGTGACTTAAATAAAGCTCTGTGGGTAAGTAGCAAAATGCTTCTTCAGAATGCTCTTAAATGACCAATCCCCTCTAAACTGATTTAATGAATTTATCACGTTTGAGATGCATTCTGCTACTATGAATAATGACTAATTTTCATACATTTAGGTGCTGTAGTATAATGTCTGTACAGTTGTTATAAAGAGGTACCTTAGTATGCCATACAAAGTAAGCTGTGTTTTTCTTCATAGAAGTATTAAGTTGTTGAAATTTTGATAGGCCATTCACTAGCAAATCCATTAAAAGTAACACAATCATCAAAAGGTATTAATAATCATCAATGAAACTGATGGAAGAGCTCATATGGGTGAAATTCAAATTCCAATTCATCTTAAAATGGAAGAATATGCTTCTTTTATGAAGCTGATAGTAAAACCATAACTGCCTTGAAGTATCTTCAGTAAGAGAATAATTCCTGCTCTGTGCTATTGTAGATTTAGAGGTTTTCCCATGCTGGTCACTAAATTCTTAACTATCATTTGCATTCTGATCACTGAATTAGGAATTAAATTTGTGCAGACTAAATTTGTAAACTCAGAATTTTGGCTATTTCACAATGTGTTTTCTAAGTATGGAAAACTATGTCAATGTTATGTCAATAAAGACATTCCATATATGTCAGTACTTGGAAGAAAAATGCAGTAAATGGAGTGAGTTCTGGTCAACCAGAAATTGAGGTTAAGCACTCCATTCATTAATCCAGAAACTGAATTGATGTTTTGTTTATCACATTTTGAGGACACCTGCTTGAGTTGTTTTTGAAAGGGTTTTTTTTCCTCAGTGACCTATAAAATACTCAGTCATAAATATAAAAGCAAAATTTCTGACCTTTTTGAAATCTGTAGAGTGTTCATAAAGTCTTTCCATATATGGGAAGGCTGTTCCGAGTAGATGAAAAATGCACTTAACAAAGTTGATGGTGAATTAAAATAAAATTTATTTTCATCTCTTTTAATCCTTAAAAAAAGACACATTTGGCTTTTGTGAAACTATTTTCAGAAGTGTAATAGAAAGTTGACATTAAAAAAAGCTTTTGTCTCATTTTAACATGCACAACCACCCACACCAGCTTGTTTATCCCAACAGAAGAAAATGCATCACTTTGATTTTTACCCTCCTCCACCCACGTAGACTAAAACGTAGAAATAATTTTAATACAGAGAAAGGTTATTCACAGAGAATGAGGATTCCCCAGAATAGCTCCCCCAAGCCTTTTTAAAATAGAAAATGAATTTCCTAGGAACTGAGGAAGTTCTAAATGTTGGCCCACCACCAGGGACAGAAGATGATAATCCAAAAGACAGTGTAGCTGCTCTTACACAGTCTGGGAATCCAGTCTTCCTTGTGAAAACAGTGAAATTCTTGCTAGTATTTTTACAGTAGGAAGGATTAATCCCAAATTTAAACTCATGCCTTTTCTTACTAATGTGTTGATTTAGAGGTATAGAAGTGTAATATGTGTAGTCTGTCTGCGTGGTGTGTTCAGTATGCGTGTGGCACTCCACCACCTGCTCACAGTCAAGTGTAATGAGGTGCCTTAGTCCAGTTCTGCACCATGCTTGCAAAGAGGGGACGTTCCAGGGGAATTCAAAGAATTCCTACCCTTTCTCCAAAGCAGTCTTCTGCTTACCGTGACTGAGTGGCCAGAGATTGAACATTTTTCTATATTTCTAATAAAAAAGAATAAGATATGGGGTCTTTTTGGTGCCTGCCATCTCTGTCTGTGTATGTGTGTGTGTATATATATGTACAGTTACTGGCTTATTGCTGAAGCTATCAGTATTTCCACTGTCACACACTCTTTCTAATCTATTCATGCTGTTACCCAGGTTTTTTTGCATGTGTGTGCCACATTCTATCATGTATTATAACTGCACTAATTATGTCAATGCTATGGTAACCTCTGTGGCCTGGTGGCTTTATTTTTTGGTATAACCTGGTGCTTCACTGGGGAGCACTACGGATCAAGCAAAAGACAGAACAGTGACTTAATACCCTCCTGTATTATTTTTTTTTTTCTAAAAATGATCCTTCTGGTCTGGGAAGCAGCTGGGTCCAGGACAAACTTATTAAAAGGGAACAATTTCCTGGTAGGATAACAGCTTTGACCTTCTGGTCTTTTCCAGGGTTGCTAAGAGCTGAACTCATAGGACTGCAGATCCAAACACAACGTGTTCAAGGTACTCCATGAAGGAGAGAGGATGTAGATAACTGTGCAATATGAAAGCCAAGTTACATTGGCCAACCTACATCCTTGAGCAATCAAACTTTATAATCTGTGATCAGATTGAGCCTTTCCTTGGCACTGCAATAACTCCTTGGCACTGCAAGCTGAAATAACTGCCCCCTATGGGAAAACAAAAAAGAAAGTAAAAGAAAGTATGTTGTGGAAGTTGCAGCTAGTGTTGTGTTCTGCTAGTTGCAGCTAGTGTTGTGTAGAGAGACTTTGTGATCCTGGCTCCAGACCAAACTCTACCTACAGGTCCTCTGTTTTCTTGCTTAAATGTTGAGACTTTTATTGTAACTATGAGCTCTTGGACAGTGAGACAAAGGAGGTCCTTTCCCTCTTTGTGTGCATCAGCCAGGTCTCCATAGTTCCTCTGAGGGCTCTATTTGCTATGCCCCATGATGGGCATAAAAGAAGTAGATTACCTTAAATCTAACAAATCCTGTGAAGATTTTGCGTGAACCAAAGCAGTTTCCCAGTTTGATCTGGGAAAAGATGAACAGTAAACACTGAGAGGTCAAACTAACCTGTGTGTATAGACAACTGATGTTTTTCCTGTATCCATCCTTGAGAATCAGCCTTTTAGTCGCCTCTGAACGAGCATCTTGCTGGGAGCATGCCACATTCCTTAGTCTCAGGCCTGCTGCGCGCAGTCACGCAGGTAATACAGGGTCTGATGTCAACCTGCTCGACAGGCTGCTGCCCATTCCAGTGTGACACTGGAGTGTTTGCTGGATCTGAAGTGCAGTAACAACGAGGTGTGGCCTTGTGAGAGTTTCTGAATTTGAAATCCAGTACGCTTTGCTAGCATGGGAATGAACCGATTGCAAACAAAACTTGATAGGGCACCTTGCCAGGCATCTGCTATAACTGTAGCTACCAACTATTCCTCCAGCTAAAGTCAAGTGCTAAGGAGTGTGTTGGGCTGTGGCTCAGTATAAGAACTTGCTTTGAGAAATACTTTGAGAGTAGGATTACAAATCCTCCCTTCTCATTTGGTATTAATTTTGCAGCCAGCAACTGGGCTTTTGCTCAAACTGTGTATGATTCCTTCCTCAAAAGCAAGTGCACTGTTATGTCAAACACCTGTTTGGATTCAGATTTTCAAACAGAAATGTGATATCTGACACTGATGTAGAATGTAAAATCCCTACACAAATGAATGTACTAAGTGTTTTTTGTGTAATTTTTCTAAATTAGCAGACTGCAGAGGGGCCTTGCACTCAGCTTTACTTGAAAATATTAATATTCTCCCTCTTTTAATGTTTTTTTTTGTTGTTCCCATCAGTTTTCTCTTTTGCTTTTTACATTACAAAATGGGGCGTGAACGTCAGCATCTTGTGTGTGTATATATGAGAATATAAAGACACACATATATACACAGTGTGTTCAGTAATACCTCCCTCAACTGAAGCAGGAGCATACGGTGGTAGGCTACTCTCAGTATACTCAGTGTCCCAAAATGCTGTCCTTATAGGACTTGGAGTGAGAATTTCACGATCCACAAACAGCCATGCAGCTGGACATGAAGAGATCTTAATTAACCACAGGTCCAAATCCATTGTCTCTCTATGCAGCTGTGAGACTGCATAATGTTTTCACCAGATTTTTATCAGGAGCTAAGTCTGCTAAATCCATTTTTAATTATGTGCAGCATTGTGAATGTGAAAACCCAATACCCAATTAAAGAAGTGTTTGGACTTTAATATTTTGTGCTTTTAATACCATATACCTTTGTGTTCTTCTTTTTGTCACCATCTCCTGGCATCTTTTCCAAACACAGAAAGAAAACACTCCACATGTGCACTGTTCCAAGTCTTTGTGACTTTGGCAAACCACATCTACACTGTTTCCCCAGCATTCCCCAACCTGGCTTTGCCTTGCAATTCATCTAAAGGTACTGTGCCTCCATCTTAAAATTTCAGAGGATGTGCTTCCACCATTCTGATATACTTCATGGTTGGTCATTTCTCTCATAAGCTCTGTAATAAATATACTATACAACAAAATTTTTTCATTATTCATTTACACAGCTGACATCAGAGAACCCAAGAAAATTTCTGCCACAACAATTTTGTAATACATTGGATTATTTACTTTTGTAAGCATTGTCTTTGTGTGAAAACACACCATTATGTTCCCCGTTTAGAACCTTCTTTTTTACCTTGATTCTTAAAAAAAAAAACACCACCAAAAAATAAACCTAAACCCAGACAAAATACTTTAAAAAGAACTAATGGTATACCCAGGTTGACTGGAATAGACACATCTGTCTCTCCCATCTTCAAGGTTGATGCCTGGATTTTGTATAAAATTTAAATGTCATGTAAATTCCAGCATACTTTGTATCCAGTGCTGCAGAAGTGAGGCACGTTGCAGTCTTCCTCTAAGTAGGGGGACGTGCAATTTGTTGTTTTTCAAGGTTTCGCTGTTACTTCACAGTAACTGCAAAGATGTTATTTATGGCCAGTTATTATCTTGATTAATGAAAACAAAATTGCTGTTGACTTCCATCACATACTTGATCAGATAGTTGGCTAGAGTGGAAATACGAGGATGCTGTAACCTTTGGTCATGCTAAGATGCAAAGCAATAACAGATGAAGAAAATAGCGTTAACTCTAACAAATGGATATTTGCTTTGCCATTAGAAATTTGGTGTAGTCTAGAAGTATTAACCTTTGGTTTTCCTTGCTTGCATTTTTCAAAGCGCTCAAGCAGCAAGTCTTGTAGGAGTAAAAGTTTCAGTGGCTTACATGTTCTTAGTGATTATCCTGTACCCTTTCTGAAAGAGGAGATTCACATTTAGTCCAATGACAAATTCATGGGAGTGAATAGAAGAAGTAATAATGAAAAGCTTTTATTTGGGATGTCATTTGGGATCAGTTATATCCTGTAACATAAAAGCATTACAGTGGTCTTTTTCAGCAACCTTGAAAATGGTCATTTGTGTTTGACAATCAAAGTAGTTCCTAAATGACCTTCAGCATTCATACCCAAACCATTCTGTAACAGAGATGCAGCCATGAAGGGAGTCTGGAAAACTTGTGGTTTCTGGTTTGTAATATATTTCCAAAATTTATAAAAGTTCATTAAAATTTGCAGTTGCTCTGTTATTTTTATATCTAGCATATTTGTTAGAGATTTGAAGGCATAACTTCAAAAATATAGAGGGGGTGTTTCTTGGTATGCTCTCTGAGAATCTCTCATTAAATATTGCATATTGCTTGTTTCACCACATTTTCCAATCAGTAAGATTTTCCAAACCCCATTATGCTCTTCAGAGAGCAGTTCAGAAAGGCACACTTTGTAGAATTACAAGGCCCCTGCCAAATTACCTTTAATAATATTGTAATTTTATGACATGTTGGAATTTCTTTACTGGACATTTTAAGGTATACAAATGGACAACTTCATCCAAAGAGCTCATATGGGGCTATATTTCTTTTTTCCTTTTTTACAAGATTGAATGCTTTATTGTCCTTATGTGAAGGGAAACTGAAATGTAGAGCATTAAGTGACTTGCTGTCTTGTGCAGTGATCCTCAGTGACAATGAGGAATGGAACCAGGACCTTCTAGTCATATATTCTATTCTGTGTAGAAGACCTTTGAAGGTCTGCAGCATGTGGCATAGTATGTTGAGTTATGCTTTGTGTAGTGGAAGAGCAGGCTCTATTTTTGTGCTGCAAAGGGCCTTGTGTCTGCTTTGAAACAAAACCCAGCCTGTAAGTGTTTAATAGTACATACGAGTGTGCTAAAGGAAGCAACTGAGGGAGCAAAAACAAGGACAAGGTTGTCAGGAGAGGCCAGAAAAATGATATTTGAAACACAGGCTTGTCCCTCTTCCCCTTGTTGAATGCTGCATGTGCCAAGAGAGCCTCTCAGTAGAGAAGCAAGTTAAACAGAGAAAGAGGCAGGAGAGGAGTGGAGCATCTGGTGTCTCTCCATGGAGGCGGGTAAAAAAAACCTGGATGAATGGAGCAGCTGGTGCTCTGTGATCCACAAGGCTATAGGGCAGCAGTTGGTGACTGGGGATAGAGACAGCTCAGTGTCTCAGTTTTACTACACCAAGTGGACACAATTAAAACAGTAAAGAGCAACCTCAGATTGTCTCACCAACGTTTCCCATAGCTGGCCCCCAGAGAAACCCTTCAGACTGCACCGTTTGATAGCCTATCTGCCACTCCTTCCTGACAACAGAAGTTGCAATAGAGCAACATCTACATCTCATGATCACCAAGGAATGTTACTAAAGCAGCCAGCAGAAGAAGATGAAGAAGTCAGGAGCATCTTCTGGTGACATAACTGCACTTGAGGTCCTTTTTCAGCTGTCTGTATCCAAGGTTGCTCTAGTACCCAAGGCTTAACCTACCACCACAGTGCCTTCTAGAAAGTCTGACATGAGACCACAGTGGTACCCACTGCATCATGTCTTACGGCTACCATAACACATCCTTGAGCCAGAGGGAGCCAATACAGAATCACAGAATAGTGAGTGTTGAGAGGGACCCTTAAAGGTCATCTAGTCTGACTGCACTGCAGTGAGCAGGGACCTCTTCAACTAGGTCAGGTTGTTCAGAGTCCCATTCAATTAACCTTGAATGTTTTCAGGAATGGGGTATCTACCACCTCACTGGGCAACCTGGACCAGTGATCTACCACACTCGTAAAAAATGCTGCTTCAAAAGCTGTGTGGCATGGATATGAAGCCCATGTCTCCCACCGGACGGTTCATGCTGCTGGGCCTCCGCCATGGTGGTCATCAAAAGCAGTCTTAATTGGTATTTCCACGTGGTACCCAAATGGTGCATGATTGATCCTGATGCTCCTGCTCCTCCTGTGTGAACATGAGCGACAAAGCTGCTTTAAGGACCAGAATAGATATAAAGCTTGCATCCTGCAGCCCTCCCACCTTAGAAAAACAACATGTGATGAAGCTGCTGCTCCATGGTTGCTGGGTGAGTGCCAACTGTGGGTTGCTCAGACTCCCCAGACTCACTTAGCAACTGTATGTGCTTGGGATCTGAGACTGGCTCGTCACACCACTGTCGTGGTTTGACACTGGCCCAAGGCCAGGCACCCACGAGAGTCGCTCGCTCACCCTCCCCTGCCACAGCTGGGCAAAAGGAGGGAAAAGAGGAAAAAGGGTTAACGGAGGCTTCATGGGTGAGATGAGCGGGAGAAATATTTCAAGGGCAAAACAGGCTCAACCTTGGTTGCTAAGTGAAATTTATTACTAACAGAATCAGAGGAGGGTAATGAGAAGTAAAATAAGCCCTTAAAACACCTTCTGCTACGCCATGCCCCAGCCCCTCCCTCCTTCCCACCGACAGCACAGGGAGGCAGGGCAGGGGGGTTTGGT
>VXAZ01003030.1:1489112-1668089 GCA_013399875.1 Gymnorhina tibicen
GGATCTCTGCATTCCCCATGGACCCATGGGCTGCAGGGGCACAGCTGCTTCACCATGGTCTGCACCACGGCCTGCAGAGGAACCTCGGCTCCAGCGCCTGGAGCTCCTCCTCCCCCTCCTTCTCCACTGACCTTGGAGTGACCTTGGTGTCTCCGTATTGTTTTCCCTCACATGTCCTCACCTCCTCCTCTGCCCTGACTAGAATCCAAAATCTTGGGACTTTGTTTTGATTTTCTTCTTAAATATGTCATCACAGAGGCGTGACCAGCCTCTCTCACTGGCCCAGTTCTGGCCAGCAGCATGTCCATCTTCAGAGCCATCAGCCACTGGCTCTGCCGGACATGGTGGGAAGCTCCCAGCAGCTTCTCACAGGAGACATCTCAGTGGCCCCCCTGCTACCCCAAACCAGGCCGTGCCAAACCAATATACACCACTCACGCTGCCTACCCCTGCCTGAGCACAATGCCAGGTCATGTTTTCCTTTGAGATTTGCTCTGCATGTGTGATTTGCTGTGTTCTGCCCACCAGCAGCTGAGCCCCACACCTTCTGAGCAGCCTTTGAACGTGACCTGGGCCAGCCGTGTCCCCTGATGGGCAGGACATCTCACGCTCCATGAGCCATGTCATATTCTGAGTTGTGGGAGCACCTTCTCAGGAGACAGTGGTGGAGAAAAAAGCCTGAAGAAGCAGGGAGAAGGGTGGTTCTGCTCCACGTGAGCAAACAGGTCTGCTGGAACAAGCAGCCAGAGACCAATGGTGGCTGGCTTTTCATGTACAGTCCTTGATGAGCCTAGGGAGTCTGGTAAGGAAGGCTGACCTCTCAGAGATCTGGATCTCTCCTGCTGCTGCTTTCTTTTTTCATTTCCCTCACCTTACCTGAACACATGCTGGCAGGTAGCAGAGCTAGGCAGGGCCCCTTCCATAGGACTGCTTTGTATTGTGGGAGTGGTGTGGACAACCAGTGTGTTAATAGAGGCTCGACAGCCTTAGCTGCCAAGGGATGGTGTCTGTGGCAGTGGGTCCCCTCTCAGGGATGCAGTGAAGACCAGGTAGAGCCTGCTGGAGACACCAGGCTGGGCAGCAGCAGAGAAGACAACATTCCTGCTCCAGCCTGAGGCCATCCAGCATACACAGTGCTCAGGAACATTCTGAAAGGGCAGCTTGAATATTGAATATTGGTGAATATTGGTCGTTTTGCCATAGAAGCATCAAAGCTAGTTGATCTGGATGAAAATAAGTTTTTACAAAGGATTACTGTTCTTCTGAGCCATTTGGAGGTTGCTGGCACAACCTGTTCAAAGCAAAAAGTCTTGCTTTGAAATCTAGAGAAGTTCAGTGCAGGGTATTTCATGGTTCATGGAGCTGTGCAACAAACAAACAAATAGGAATAGTTCTTATGTCTGGGAGCCTCCTAAAATGGATCTGACACCAGTGGTGAACACTTCTACTGAAGAAATTCCTGATCCTTCTTTAACCAGAGGCTTCTAGTCTCTTTACTTTTGTAAATGCTGAATATGATTTCTGCATGGCCAGGAAGAAGACCGAGCAGATAGGAGTAGGGTATGAAGATGCAACAGTAATAATGATAATAATAATGATAAGATAAACAAATTACCTTTGTAATGTAAAGGAAGCTAATGTTAGTCATTATTTGGCTGTTCCTGGATCCCTGACTCTTTAGTTCCCACATGCTTATCTTAGGACATACTAATCATGATTGCATTAGGAAGCTTCCCATTTTATTTTTTGTTTAGGGTATTGATATGGCAACTTGCATTAAATGCAGAAAAAGAGTAACACTTTAATAGCATAATAGTAATTGTTTAAGATTGTTTTGTGATATAAATATTCTTTGTTTCCTATTAAAAAGCTTCAATTGCCTTTAGACATCCTAAGTGATTTAGAGAAACAGACAAATGATTTAATTTTGATTTTGTTTTGTACTCCAATGAAGCAAACAACAGATTTGGAACAAGCTGCTTGCTAGACATTGGAAATTAAACTGCTCTTTTTATTGGGCACTGGTAAAGCGTCTCTGCCTCTCCTGATGGCAGACAAGCATGAAATACATTGACTCATGCTTGTTAGGGTGCCATCAAGCTCCTTTTATTTCCTTGATTATGATTCTAGTGCTGCCACCCAGGCAGGAGCTCCCACTTTGATTTCCCTTGAAACCTGTGCTTTCCAGAGAACATCTTCCCTCTACAACCTGGCGTGAGTTACGTTGTGAGGGACTGAGTTACAGGGCCCTACAAAACTTGTAATTTAAAGCTTGTAACTGAATGCAGAACACCAAAGCTTTTTCTTACCCCTTTAGGTGGGGATCTGCATGCCTGCAGCATTAGGTGAGACTGGAGCAGGGGCTTTGGAAAACAACAATAGCCTAAATTTAACAGATAAACCTGTTTTGATAAGGCCATTGTTGAAACCAAGGTTTTGATGACTGAGTGTGATATTGTGAAGCACTCTTGTTCAGGTCATTCTTGGGCCTTAGTAAGTCTTCTCAGAGCTGGGAGCCAGCAGTCAGCAGCTTTTTGCAGAAGGGTGGGAGCTTAAGGGTGAACGAACCACTCACCCAAGTGCCTTGAGCAATCATGAGTGCTTCTTATCTGGCTTGCTTAATTCGATCCAAGATTAAACGTTTAAAGGCAGGTTTTCTGCTTTTGCACTTTTTCAGGCTCTAAAGGTGCTATAAAGAACGTGTTTTCACCTGATTCGTTTCAGTTCTTGTACCACTAAAATATTTGCTTTTTATTTTTTTTCCTAGTTTTATCCAGGTTGAGGAAGACTCACTGCCTTTATCATTTGTTAGGTAACACTGTGTTATCCCAGTGTCTTTTGGTGAAGCACAAAGCAAACTCACTAACATCTGAACATCTGCCTTATATAGTTTATTCTTTCTCATCTCTTTTCCTTGGAGAAGTAAATATATGTTCAGTATCCTGGTTTACTTTGGTCAGGTTTTTTAGTACATATATTTTAAAGAAGGTGGAGCCTATGCACCAAGAACAGCAAATGGTAATAGCTTCTTAAAAGCAAGGTGAAGTAATTATACCTAATTACATTTTCTTGATGAGATGCATCTTGTGGGCAGTATGGTTATTTTCCCTAGGAGTGAAGGGCTGAAGAGTTGTTCACTGGAATTACTTCTGTCTTTTAAAAGATGAACTATGTTTCCTCTCTTTAGTGTTTCAGGAGTGTTACAAATATGACTGTGTAAAGATCAGCAGACATTGTGGCAATCCAATGGATTTCCTTTTTTTTGTTTGTTTTAAGAAAATCATACAATAAAAAATATTTCAATCTTGGTGTTTCATAGGGCATTTTATTTGGTATTTCTCTTGATTTTACAAAATTTGAGTAACTCTGTTAAATCTAACTTGTGTTCTTCCTATCAGTGCTACTGAAGAAAAAAGTATATTTCCTGGCATGAGAAGATTAATTATTGGGTGGTTTCTTCAATTACTGGTGAGAAAAGAAAACTGTTACGTGTTCCAGAGTTGCACAGGGTTTGAAGATCCAGTTGCCACAGCTGATGTATTTTGGTAATGAACTGAGAGCGCTGCCTAAATCTGTGGGGTTTTTTTAACTGATGTTCTTACAGCTTCTCTCCTTTTTGCTCTGACTCACATCTTGGATGCTGTATTGTGTAACCTGCCAGCCAATTGCCTGCTATGAAAAATTTAGCTGCAGGGATTATTATTAAGTATGTCTAATAATTTTCATATTTTAGTGATCTATTTTTGGATCATTATGCAGCCCACTACTCAGTGGGACTAGGCAGAAAGGATAGAGCAGGACTGGATGCTGATAAGCAGAAACCACTTGGTGTGCTCAGCCAGGCAGTGGGGGTCCTCTGGGCACACAGGTGGGCTGTTTAAAGCTGTCTTGCTTTGCAGCAAGTTGTCATGGTCTCCCCCCAAAAACAAAGCCATTCCCTCCCCCTGAAATCTCTGGTCTCTGGAGATGGGGAGGCTGTCAGCAGCTGCTCTGTAGCTGTTGGTAGGACCCTTCTGCTATCGGGTACGCATGACCCTAAACATAAACCACACGTATTTATGTTTTTGTGTGTAGTAGGGAAGGATTTAAGTGCGATTCAAAACAGTGTCAATACATGCTGGAAACTGCATAGTAAATCACCATATGTTCCAGAGGAAATGCCAAACAAAGTCATGATTGCTTTATATGTGCACAGCTGACTGGCAAGCATAAAGGCAGACTCATGATGGGGAATGCCATCATATGCTTTTCTTCTCTTTGCTATATCAGAGCATGATTAGAGCCCATCTGCTTCCCTTAGTGCTGGGAAAGGGTAGGAAAACAGCCTGAAGTTTTGCTGCTGGAGCATTCGCATCAGGAAAAAGGAGGCTAAACCCAAGGAGCTCTCCTAGATGTATTTGTTCTCGATTTCCTTTGAAGTAGAAAATTTTTTAAAATTATTTAAAATTCTCTTGCTTCTGCAACTCGTACTGCTCTGGCTTTGGGCTCGTGTTGTGACAGCCCGATGTTTTCTAGGTGTAGTTCTCAGACCAGGCATGTCTGGGAGCAAACCTCAGCCGTGTGTGCTGGTTAGGCTGGCTAATACAGCTGGGGACGGGGCAGCAAGCATCTCTGTTCTTTTAACCTGTGCCAGCACGGAGTGTTTAATGCCTCACTAAAGCCCTAAGTGCAGGTGTAAGAGCTATGGTATTTGCTGACATGTTTGGCAATCTGTTTGCGTTCTTTCCAAACTCTTCAAGGATACTTGAAATATCTGATAGAAAGTCATAGAAATGACTAATGACTTATTTTTTTTTCTTTAATTTTAATTAAAGCCGATTTATTTTAAGTACAGTAATTTAGCGTTCTCCAAGCTAGACACCTCTGTGGCTTGGAGTCGCTGTGCACTGATAGCATTGACTGCTGTGACACCTACTGGCCGAGCCGAGCAGGGAGAAGCCTCAGGGCGCTTCCTCCATCCCCTTCCTAATGCTAATTTCATCTCCTAATGAGTTTGGTTCCTGCGTAAGCACAGCAGTGGTGGTGTCTCTTGGAATGACTTCTTTTAAACGTCATCTTCTTTCAATACATGTCCCGGTACTTTGTGCATTAAGAAAGCTAGAAAATCACTTTCCTTTTTGCTTATAGCTCCTGTCCTTTCCATTTCTGGTAGCTCTTTAATCTTCACCCTCTTTGTTTCATCTGTCTTATCTTTACTCAAGTTTCTTTTTTATCATCCCTTAATAGTATTGGGAACTGCAGGAAGTCACTTTGAAGCCTACTCGGAATTGCCTTCCTCTGCTAGAACAGTTCTTCTTCATTAGCTGTGATCATTTCTTCAGTGCTTGAGACTTATTATCATTCTTATTGCCCTGTTAGACATTCCACTTTTCTGGGAAAGGTAAGGAGCCGTTCATGCAATTCCTTCTATGAGATCTCATACCTGAGGAGCTTTTGTGAGTATTGAGAAAAATGGGGTTTTTCTGTATATATAGAAATAAAGATCTTAGTAATTCACAATAAAAACAGCTTTGCATCTCCACTGACAAATGGATTACATTTCATGACTGTAGGGAGATTTTCTGTATTCTTTTTTGGAGGGATAGTTTTTCTGCACTCCAGCAGTGCTGTAATCTTCTTAAAATGCATTCTCTTCCGTGTGATTCTGGAACATACCACCAATGCAAAAAGTTATGCTGAGGCCTTCTCAGGTTGTTCTTTCTTTGAAAGACAATTTATATTCTAAAAGCTTGAGTAGTTCCAAGTAATTTAAAATTGCATGAGGTGACTTGACTGAATCTGGTAGATCTCAGTGGCTGAGAGCAAGGAATCCCTGCTGTGTCCTCCTTCCTGTTTCTGGTGCACACTTTCGTCACTTCTTTTGTGTCCAGCATCTCTGACACTCTTCAGACCCTGTCTGCAGCCACATTCAGTTCACTGACGTGGCAGAAAGAGAGAGGATGGGCCATGGGAATTCCAGTCTGGTGAGCACCACTGGCTATCAGCAAGGGACAGGAGGTGGCTGGGAAGCAGGGGTGAGGAAGCTGCTGGAGTGGAAAGAAGGTTAGTGAGGTTCCTCCCTTTCTGGCAGCAACAACCTGATAGGTTCAACTGTTGCAGTAATTTTTCCCTGTGGAAAAAAAAAGGTTTGTTATCTCTTGCTGCCTTTTCCTCCTCTGTGGTCTGCCAGCTCTGTGGAGTCCTGCAGTGAGCTATGGGTCATGCTGCCATTCCTCTGTCTCGTATTTTCTCAGGTTCTGGGCAGCTTCTTGCATTATGTTTTTAGTGCAGGGTCTGCCTCCTGTCTAGGCCATCTGGCAACATGCCCGACATGCCTCCCCTCTGTCTTCTCCCTTGGGGGAGAGTTGAGAGCTGATCACAGTACAAAGTGATCCCATACCAATAAACACAAGATTTTATGAGCATTTTTCCCTAGAACTGAGATACTTTTAACATACTTCTGGAAGTTACAGAGCTGGGGAGAAAATGGGAAACTGAGCAAGGTTTTACATTCCTTGAGAATTCAGTGAGAAGTTGAGATTATATATGCTTTTATCACGAAAGATCATGGTACTGAGGATTTGCATTGGTGGTCCACAATAATAAGAAATTGTGTCAGTCTATAGCCTAAATTAAGAATGAACTGAGATGAGTAAACAAGCTCAGCATGAGAGAGGGAGGGATAGAATATCTGTCAGACAGCTGAGATGGTCAAAGTAGTGTTGATCACAGCCTACTCCGGAGCAGATGAATTGACTTTGCTATGCCAACCACCACAGACTTACTTTGTTTTTCAACTTGAAGAGATCTGTTCTAGAACACAAAATATGCCAGTGGTGGCTATTTTACTTGTCTGACGCTATTCCAACTCCAGATTTCATTTTTTAAAAGTTGGGTTTGGGCAGTGATGCATGTTACTGCAAGGTGCTGAGAAGTTCCTGCTGACCTGTGCCCTCACTGAGGGCTGAGGCAGTGGTTGTGATGGTGGTGTTTCATGATTTCAGGTCAGCAACAGTAAAATGTCCTTAGCAAATTGAGACCCTCAGACTTGCCTGTTGCAGTCAGCATGTCAAAGATACTGCTCTGAAGCAGAACTGGTTGAGGCAGAGGATGCATGATTCCTTTTGCAGTGATGGGGAATTATCTCTCTCTCTGAAGAGTTGGAAGTTACAAAAGAGTTCAGTACCTTGTGGGATTTCCTAAGCCTGTCAGGGTCCAGTTGCCCATAAAAGTCACTTAACATCATTAATTGTTTTGCTCTACATATTTCCCATTGTTCATCCCTTGTCATTAAATGACCTGCCGAGGTTCCCACAGGAAATCTCTGACAGACCCAGGTGCTAAACCCAGATGGCCAGATTCCCATTCCAGGTCCTTAGGCACTTTCTGGAGTGGCTTTTCTGTAAGCTAGATCCTGAAAAAGAGACTGTAAGTCAAGTGGCAGTTCTAGCAAGTCGTAATGCCTCTTAGATTAGAAACCTACAAAGTAGACCTGCATTTGTAGCCATTTTTGCACAGTATTAGTGTGTCTTTTAATGACACATCTCTGGAAACTGCCATTTGAAATATTGAATTATAGAAATCTCTGAGTCTAATCACAATCCTAGGCTTAGCTGGACAACCCAATGTAGAGACGATTGACCTTGACTACATTCACAGTGACTAATTTGTGGTGATGTCATTTATCTGACGGTAAAGTTTCAGAGAGTGAGGGACTGCAACTTAATTTCACTTGTACCTTGTGCTGTTGTGGCAGTTTGACTTTAGCCTCAAGATGTAGTGGGGCACTGTGTCCTTTAGAGGTTTCTCTATGAGCTGGCTGGAACTAGAGTCTCCTGCCAGCTTTTGGGTACAGCTCAGACCATGAGACAAAGTTCTGTCACCCTAAAAGAGCTCCAAGCAACACAGTTTTGCTGTCTCCAGTGCAGCCACTAAATTAAAATACTTCTTAAAAGAAAAGACTTGCTATGAGATTGAAAATCGATTGCCTAGAGCAGGAGTGTCCAAGCTGTGAACCTCCAAGGACAGTGTGGTTGGTGCTGTACCCAGCTGTTTCCCATAGGGCCCCTCAGGAGCAGAGTAAGGGCTGGATGGATTTTCCCCATGTTGAGCTTCCACTCACCACCTTTCTCTGGGGTGTGAAAGTGCCTTCAGCTGCATCTATGATAGCAGGCTCAGATACAGCATATGGGAATGTGCTAACATCCCTTGTACCTTGGTGACTCCTCTCAGTTCTGGCTTTTCCTTCTCACGCTTAATCTCCTTCATGGCATTGTCTCTGCAGAGCTACAGCAAAGAGTTTGTCAGCATGCCTGCTAAATGTTTTCAATCAGTAAATGGTAGTTGTTAGGCTTACATGCACCTCATGTACTCAACGTCACAGAGACCAAAAATAGAAATGTGATTTTCTTTCTAGCCTTGTGCATCAGCCTGAATAGTGGAGGATTCTGCACCTTCTATTGCATTATAGTAAAGATGTCTGATTGAATACTAAGTATTTCTTATTCTATCAAAAATCACAATGGGATGCTCCTGTAATCTGTCATTGTTATGTTGAGCCTCTTTTTTTGTGGTGCAAATAACAATTGATGTATAAATCTTGTGCCTCTTGCAAGCATCTTTCTGCTTTTCTCTCAGATCTTAGTATGATGACAGTGCCTTGCCTATGAGCACTGAAGTAAGGAAGGATTTTGACAAAGGTTAGCAGGCTGCACGTAGCTTTTCAGTAACATGTTTGCTTAGTAAGAATTAATAGATCTGTAAACTGTTAGAAATAAATCACATCTCTTTCTGGCTTCTGCTTCTGCACAGAAGGAATAGGTTTGGAGTAAAGTCTGAAGAGCTTGAAGGGACATATGCTGTCCACTTCCAGCTCTTGTCTAGGATTTGTGTTGTTGTATTAGAATTTCAAGATTACAAAGCAACATAATAGAAGCCATTTTGCATGTCAAGATAAAGTCTGTTAAGTATAAATCCCCGACTTATAATTCTTTCTTTTCTTTTTGTGACTATTTGGAATTTTTAATTTACACTGCTGCTGATACTGATGTCTGTGGGTTTTATGTTAGCTACATTAGTCAAAGCTTGCATCCTGTTGTTAGGAAATACGCACTCTTTGTTACTAAGTCCGAAGTATATTGTCAGTTGTCAGTTATGCAGAGTAATGGTGCCTGAACACAGTAAGTGCAAATAACTATTTGCCGTAAAACATCCAAAGATGTACAGACTTGGGCCTGGTGAAAAGCTGATGTACAATGTTGTAATCTAGACTTGGTGCTGGAGGTAGCTCCGGGGTTACTCCACAATCCTTTTCTGTCTGCAAGCACTGCCGTGCATGGCTTTGGTGCATTCCTGCTCCAGAGCTGTGCATGCAGTCATTCAGTTTGTCCTGATAAATGAGAGTGCTTATGCTTGCGTTTTTACCAGCACATCTTTTGAGAATGTATTTGCATGCTGTGGTTTCTAAACCTTCATCTGGGGGGGAATGCAGTTTTGCAAAGCCAGTGGAATTTCTGCTTTTCTCTCAGTTATGTAAAATGGGGGGAAACAAGCGTGGTCCAGGATAGTAACACGCAGTTATGGGGCTCAGGCTGCGTGGGTATCTCGCAACAAATATTTACTCAGCCTGCTTAGGAGCACAGGTGCAAGCACAGAGAGATTGCTCCCCTTAGAGGTCCATCTAACTGGGTGTCTGGCATGAGACAGTGTCCAGCGGTACTGCCTAGGGGACAGCACAAGTACAGGAAGGAAATTGTCACTGTGCTGTTTGGAATAATCTCCTGACACCCAGCCAATTAGGGGAGAGGATCAGAAGCACTCTGTTTGTGTTTAGTAATCCTTTGTGTATTTTTCTTCTGTGGCTTTGTCTTGGTGCCTTTTGAGTCCTCTTAAAACTAAGACTTAAAAATTCGTAAGGTCCATGGCAAGGAGATCTAAAGGTTAGTAGTAGTCAGCTGTGTGAGAAAAGCTGCCTTTCTTGTTTTGAACCTGCTAATACCATTCAATACCACTGAATTCTTCATCAGAAGAGAGAGTCAGCAACATTTCCCCTTCCTCTAATGTGACACTAATGGTTTTAGGGCTCTCTGTAGAAACCTTCAGGCTTTCCTTCTTCTTCTTCCTTCTCTTCTCTTCGTCTCCCCCGCCCCCAAGGTAGGTGTGTGACTACTTGTCATTCACAGCTTCATGCTGAATTTGACTAATGAAGCGTGATGAGACAAAATTATGATGTAAAATTGTTTTCACATTTTCAAAGTCAGGTGTTCATTTCATAATGGTTAAATTAAACCACAAAACACATTAAAACACAAAACAGTATAATTAGGGGAAAAAACCTTGAGAAGAAAATGAAGCATTTTTCTTGACTCAAAGTACCTCTTTTGAGGATGTTTTCAGGAGCCTACTTCCATGATAAAACAGCATTTTTTGAGTGCGCATGGCAGATAACAGGGATTTTCTCTTCTGTTTTGAAGAACTGAATTGTCTCTCTTTAGTCCTTGTGCTGCCTTGCAGCCTTTCAGCTATCAGACCTCCACCTGTTCCACAGTGGGAGCCAGGTCAAACTGGCAGCACTGGCTGGCTCCACCCCAGCTGTGGGACACCATCTTCCAGCCAAAATCCAGGATGCACAGGGTCTACACAGAACCAGGTGTCACTATGAAGGAGCTGGTCTCCCTGCAGCCTTTATGCAGACCTTGGTACAAGAGTTTTCGGGTTTGCCCTTTCTGGTTTGTATGCATACCTCTTCTGACTGCTTTAACATCTAACTGTGATCTAATCATCAGTTTAATTCTGAAAGTTTCAGTCCGACTGCTTCCTAGAAAGTTAAAAATAAAGCACAAAGAGCCCTCAGATTAAATGTTTTCTCTTTTTTTCATTTTTCATTTTTTTGCTACTACTACAAAACTCCAGACAAATATGGACACAAGGCAATTTTAGTTCTCTTACATCTAAACTATCAACTTCAGAAACTCCAAGTATGTTCACTTAGCTTTAATCTGTGTTTATAGCTAAGCCGCAGAATCATAAAACCTTCTCTACTATTCTGCAGAATTAATTAACTGTGATATCTGATTTTTCTCAAAAAATCTGAACCACTGAGCAGTTGAATACATTATTTGGCTCCTAGCTACTAAGGCAGAGGTGTTCCTAAAGATTGCTTGGACACTCACGGCCTGATACTTCTAATTTTTGGGTGGCAAAATCTTTAATTGTCTGATTGGAATATTTTGGACCTTGTTTTCAGAGAAACTTGAACGTATCTATGCCTGTCTCCAATCAGAGGTCTAAAATGGTTGAAGCAGAGATCGCTGTGGAAATGTGGTGTTATCAACCCTGTGTTCAGCACAAATCCGAAACACAGCCCCACACGAGCTACTGGGAAGAAAATCAACTCTTTCCCAGCCCAAAGCAGCACAGGCATATGAAAGAGCTTACAGTGGCAAGTCAGAGACCCCTGTTTAAAAGAAGAAAAAAAAGTGGTCAGCAGCTTCTAGAGAAGTTAGTGTAAGAAAAATGGGAAGAAAATCTGAAAATAGCACTAAATGGGGGATACAGGTATGAAAATTATGGGCTTTTGAAACTTACTCTTAGTTATGTGCTTTTTTTAATGTGTAACTTGGGTATATCATGAACCTAATTATTACTTTTAGTTGCTGGCATGCTGTTGTTATTAGAACAATGTAGGAAGACAAACTGAAGGAAGCTCAATAGAAATTCAGTGTATGAATTAGATGGATGGAATGTGCCAAATGATTAAATACTTTTAAACAGTTTCTTTTAAAAAATATGGTCTTTCAATGTAGTATGCATTAAAATACAAATAGTAAACGGGAGTTAAGAAAGAACACAAAAATCAAGCAGCAGAAAATAAGAGCAACAGAAGCTGCAGCTTTGAAGTCTTTTTGCTGTGGAGAAATGTCACAGAGTAGCATGTTTGATGTTTTATTCTATGTACCACAGAGTAAAACTGGAGAGAGTAGATGAGTCTTTGAAGCAAGGGGAATATTTTACAAACTGACAATATGCAGCAGGTGAATTGGTTAGGTGGGTAAGTGCTAAGTGCCTGTAAGCCTGGATGTATTTTGTCCCCTTCTCAAAAAGCAGGAGTTAGACTTCTTTTCTTGTAACCCAAGAGAGAAAAAAGGTACAAGTGCATAAATGTGCGTGTTCGTGCCACACTGTTCTGTGCCTGAGTGTTACCTGGGTCCAGCTTAGATGCCAGCTGGATTTGGGAGTCTCTGGCCCAGCCTGCTGTCCCCTGGCCTTGCTCACATGCACTTCTCTGAGAGGAAGGCACAGAAGGGTTCTGCACAGTGTTGTGAGGTGAAAGGGGTTGATGTGCTTGGGTGTCATGGTGCTCTGAGCCAAGCGTGGTGTCCTGCAGGGCTGTCTTTCCCTGCTGCCCTCCCCACAGGCAGCAGGTTTCTGTGTTTGCACCAGGGGGCCAAGCTGAGCTGGGGGGAAGAGGAGTAAATGTTGCTGCTGGGCTGAGCCAGGCTCTGCCTCCTTTACTTCTGCAGAGGAATACCTTGCTCTGTTAAAGGGAATGGAAATATTTGCAGAGTAAGGTACCACTTACTCGTAATAAAACAGTGTGAGTCTAGCCTTATATTAATATTTATTTAACACCACAATGTTAAGTGAATAGTGCTGTGGAGGAGGGAAGCTATTTATTTTTCACACAGCAGAGGCATTTTGAAAAACAAGAGATGGCAATGCAAAGTCACTCAGAGGAGTGAGCTGCTGAATGCTGGATGTGCGTGTAAGAAATTCTGGAAGAGCGTAGTGCTTTCAGCTCACTGGGTGGAAATTAAAAACAAATAATCTGTGTGCCAGCAGGATAACAGTGAATAACTTTGGAACCCACTGTTGTTTTCAGATTTATGTTTTTATTAATTTACTTCTTGTTTCTAAACCCAAAACATGGGTAGTACAACTGTAGGCCTAGTAATACTCTAGAGTAGAGCCTGGCATCTTTAAAAGGGTGGGAACACAGAGGAATATTGTAATCGGGTTTGGGATTATGCCTGTCTGACCTTCAGTCACTGGTTTCCTATCTCTCAATAGGAGATTGAAGTGTCTGGTGAGATGTGTGTGTAGGTCTGTCAAAGAGGAGACTTTGCTTTATATTTCGTAAGAACTTCTTACAGTTCTTCTATCTTTCTGGAACATTTGGATTTAGTTTCTTTTAAAATACTGAGATTGATTTTCCAGTTAAAAAACATTTTCACTATTGCCTGAAACCTTTATAACCAGTATCTTCTTAATCACATGGTTGAGACTAAGTAGCTCATTTTGCCTTTGAAGTGAATGTAGGGAATCAGATCGGTTTTGCTATAGCCGAGGAAGGCTGACAGACTTCCTGAAAAGTACCTTTTAACCAAACCCTTTCTACTTTTTTTCATTATGAGGTGGCTTGCAGAGAGTCCACTGACTACAGGAACAGCAGAGAGGGTGGGGTGTTTTTCGCAGTAATTCAGAGAGTGTTCAGTAAAAGCAATGTGATCAAAATAAGCAAGCCACATTTGATGCACACACTAAATTTTGAAATGCTGCTGCCTTGGAAAAGTCATCTTTCATGTGGTTATGATTCAGCCCAGAGATTAGTTCCAAGAAGAAATGAGAAATAGAAATGCACATATTGGCTGGTAATTGTGTGAATAGCAATGAGTGGGTAGTTCAAAGCCAGCAGATTGCAACTACTGGGTCTCTCCCAGTTTGTTTTTTCACAAATAGCAGTAGTGGCAAGGGAAAAGCACTTTTGCTTGTTACTTTGTGGGCCATATTTCAGCGCAGGTCCAACAAGAAAAAAAAATCTCTTGTTTTATTATTTTATGCAAATTATTTCCTGTAGCAAGAAGAATTTTGAGCACTATCTAGTTCATTACTGCTAGAATTAATTAGTTCATTAAAAAGTATTACGAAAGAAATGTAAATCACACTGCCTATCTATTCTTGTAAATCACATTGCCCATCTATCTATATATTCTGAAGTATATATTGTAAAAAAAACCACCCAAACTAAGCAAACAAAAATGTTTCCTTGGCTCAGAAATGGAATAGGTGTTTGGGCAGTTCTCTCCCTTTTCCATTTTTAACATCATGATGGCAGCCAATGTAACTTGTTTTGTATATATGAAGGCTGAAGTGGGAATATCACAGCTCTATACCAGAGTTGTATTTGCAGAGAATTGAAATTATACTGAAGACGTGAACCTCAGTTTCCACAGCATGGTGACAAAACATGTGAGAGGGTCAAAAAATAAAATATTTGTTTCCTTGCTGCTGGTGATCTTATTCTTGGTGAATACAGTTACCTGTATTTAAAGTTTGGCACGCTCACGTGCTTTTGACACAAATATATGGCCGATGGTGGTCAGGTTTAGCAGCCATTTGACTCTGCTTACTGCGTGTATAGGAGCTGCGTGTCCTCGAGGCAGCTCATCCGTGGTGGTAGCAGTGGAAAATGCTTCCCCGAGGCCATTCTGTGTGCTTCCTGCTGGTAGAGCCTGAGTCAACCACCTCTCCTCCTTGCAGTGGATCTGCACTGCTCGTGGATGGAGGGACAAGGAGGCTCAGCTGCCATTGCAGTGACCTTCATTTGTGATTCCACATCATTTTGCTTTGGGCAGTATTATGGGGTTTTTTTATGTTGAAGGGCATAAACCGAAGAACTTACGTGTACAGATGTTCTGCCCCCATTCATTTATTCCTTTGCTGTAACCATTCATTAAATTGAAAGCTCAATCAGCACTTTGAGAATCTGTGGGATGACCAACAGTGTAATGCTGGGAAGTCAGTGCTTTATCAGCAGATATCGGAAATCAGACTTGGTCTGAGCTGTGAGAGGAGCTGTTGCTGTAACCTAGCATTTCCTTCAGAGATTCAATACTCCAAATGACCAAAAAGGTTGCTATCTCCTTAGAAGTTTCCTTTGGAGAATTATCTTGTTATAGAGAACAAACAAAAGAAATGCTGAAATAAAAATAATTTGGCAGGAGGAAAAGGAAGTGTCCTTCCCCCGCTTTCCATAGTTTTTCAGTCAGTAAAATTAGGGAATGAGCCAATTTGGAAAAGTACTTAAAAATAAATCTTACTACTAAAGTTAGCACTTAGAAGTGCAAGACAGTGCTCTGTACATTAATCTTCCTTTTGTCCTAAAACCCCACCAATCCAGACTCCTTTTGTAAATCTTACAAGAAGCATGGCAGAAATTTTGAAGGAAATTACTGACAGGGAACAACTTCCAAAACTACAAAAAATTTTGAAGTTATAGGATTTTTTTCCCAAACATGCTCATGACTTCTAAATGAAAAAAAAATTATTTCCCTACTTGCCCAAATTAATTCTGGGCTAATTAAATTTTAAACAGTGTTTTTGAACATATCTGACATATTTAATTTGCTCTGTTCTGAAAAGTACACGGCCTGCGAAGTGACACAAAATTCAGATGATCATAAAATATTCATGGTAGACAAATTTATTTCCCATGTTTCTCTTGGTTGCATCTGAGTTATGCCATTGAGTGTTTCAGAAACAAAAGCATCAGATCAGATTTCTGCCTGTATTACTTTGTGCTGGGAAGCTAAACGTGCTGCAGCTGAGTGTCAAACTTTTTGAGGTGATTTTTAGAAGTCTTTAATAGGGAAACATTTTCTTCAGTATAGAGGAATAAGTTTAAGAGCCAAGCTCATCCTCAGCTCTTTGAGAATACGAAAATACTTTCTGAAACATATCTGGAAACTGATGCAGAGAACAAGGGGCTCAAATGTGAGTATTTCAGTATAACCTGATGGTGCCATTTTGCACTTTCCTCCCAGCATGAGTTGCTTCAAGTCTTCTGGGCTTACCTATAAAAAGGCAAAGTCTGCTTGTTTTTCCTTCAGTTTTTAGTGCTTAGGTTACAGTTTTTCTACTTCTGACAGCAAAGAAAAAATATTTTATATTGCTACAATGTGAATAACCATTTTGTTTTGAGACACTACTGTTCTTCTGGAACCATATTTCTTGCCCCAGTGTCTTCTTCTGCCCCAGTCACTTCCAGACAGAGTAAAGCACACAGTTGTTTCATAGTTATGCATGCATTCTAATTAAATTGCCCATTTATTGCTGTTCTTACCAATTTTTTATAATTTGCTTGCAATTTTGTGACCAATTTATATGTACTATGATTTCCAAGCAGAACATTCCAGAAAGAAACAAAGTTTTGTTCAGAAAAAGTAGAATTATTAAAACAGAGATAATGAAATCTAAAGAATCTAATAACAAGTTGGTTTTTTTCCCTCTCATTTTTTCAGGATAACTAGTCACAGCAGGCAGAATTTTCAACTTCTTTTTTTTTTTTTCCAAATGTAAATGCAGTGTCATAGTGCAGAAATTAAATTAGAATTAAGGGTGATTGTTTGGTATTTATTATGCAGAGTATGCCTACTAGTTTAATGACAGACTTTGACATCTACAATTAACAAAATTTGTACCTTGTCAGCACTGAAAAAGAAGACACTCTCTGTGTTTATTAATTTATTTATTACTTCTGAAAGCATCTAAGAATGTAAGAGCAAAATAGTTATTTATGAAATGAAATCTGTAATGAATTCATTGCATTTGGTTGCAATCAGTAATGTTATCATCAGAGTTATTTTGCCAACAATACTGAAAGAAAGGGTACAAAATGAACAGTGACCTGGACTGTTTCTTGCTGTTGTTAAACCAGGAGCTTTGGGGAGCTGCTGAACACAGGGAAGGGGGAGAGATGAAGTGAACAAACTGCTTCAAGCCTTTTCGGAGAATAACCTGAGTAAATTAGTTTTCGTGGTGGAAAATGATCAGGTCCCAGGCCCAGAGCTGTGTGGAGTACAATCTTGTTAACACTTTGCTGTACAACCAGAAGTGTCAGGGGAGCTGGTTGGAAGACTCTGACTGAGAAGTGCTTTACTGTTTCCCCCACAGCATCACTGGAATACACTCTTCATTCAGATGCTGCAGGTTTCAGATACAGGGCCAGTGACCCTTCACTACCACTGTGGCCTGACCCTGCTCTGCCTCCTTTTCTCACAATGACAGCAATTCCAGTTCTGGCTCCTCCATTCCCAGCCCCTCTTCCCTCCTTGCATGTCTGTCTTACTTATAAGATTCTCCATGGTGCCCATAAGTTAGATTAGTCTTGGGGAATGGGGATAAGCACCTGGTCTGAGTAATTCCTGTGAAGGTTATTCATTGATGTTAATAGAAATGGCTTTAATTTGTTTATTTTCCAAATGTACCTCACCATGGTATTCAAAAGCAACATGCTTTTACTCTGTTCCATTCGTTGTGCAGTTCAGTATTTCAGCATTCAGGTCATTTTTCAGGTGCTTAATTGACTTCAGTTTTCTACAGTAAAGCCCATGATTTTCCTTATATCATTGTAATTGTCTCTGATATTGGTTTAAAAGCCTCAGTACTGAGAACCTCCCAAAGCAGAGAGAATAAAGTGAAAATATTGCAATATAAATGGTTTGCTTTTTGGCATGGGCTTTAAATTTTTCATTTGAAGGAAAGGTAAAACATACTTGGAATTCTAGAAAAGTCTGTTCCTAGCTGAGATCTGCCAAATAAATGGTGAGGCAAGCAGACACTGACAGCAGCAGTCCAGCAGCATGGCATAAAGCTCTTCCTCATTTCCTGCTCTTCCTTCTCCATTTGCTTATGTTGCCTGCCACCGTTTTGCCTCTGGGTTCTGCTGAGATGGGAATGCTGCATGGAATCTAATCCTAATGCAGAACTGCATTTTGCTCTGAACAGCCTTTAACTCCAAAGTGCACCTCCCTTTTCTAAACCCACTTGAGGCTGCATTAAATGAGGTGTGATGAAGCTGCAGACGTACTCCCCAAACTATTTCCTTTTTGCTCGTTGGTTGCTTTGAATTTTTCAGATTCTGAAGCTGTGAAAATTTTCAGTGGTTTTCCTGTTTTATGATGGGCTTCTTTTTTTTGCCTCTGTTAGAAAAAGCATGTATTCTTTTTCTCCCCCTTAATTTTCCAGCACTCTTTCTGTCCGGATGATGAATGCCTTGTATTTGACTGGTGTGCTTCCTTTACTACAGTGTTAGGAAAACAAGGCATATTGATGACGGAAGAGCTGGAGAAGAAAAAAGTGCACTGGCCCAATGTTCAGCAGCACAAACCTCTTTGAGGTTGACGGTGGGGATAGAGCTGCCTTCAGGAGAGAGGAGAGGTAGAGCAGATGGTACAAGATGAAGGGGTCAGGATGTGCCAGAAATCTCATTTCACACAATGGTGAAGAATTTTTTAACCACGTATTTAAACTAACACTTCTGAGTGCCAGCCAAGCTGCTGTTACAGACCAACAGCAAGTTCCTTCTTTCTGCTTATTGAAAGTATTTTCATTTGCAGACACCGTTTGGTTCTGAGAACTAGGCTATTACAACAACCCCCACTTTATATTTTAAGATTCACAATAAAATAGCAAGAGTCACAGTGCTTGCCAGCTCCTGTAATTTCATGAAAAGGCTCCATTTGGTGTTTTTTCCCTGATGGCACAATTCCTGGATACAAGCATCTATGCAAGGAACACAACTCATACATTTAGGAATCCCACAGTTACAAATACTTGGAAATGTGTAATACAAAACCTAAAAAGCAGGGTATTTTTGGATCTTAATCTTTTGAATTCCAAACCCATTTGCATGATAAGCAATACTAGTGTTGGTAACATGGTCTCCTCCCCGTTTTGAAGAAAAGAGGAAAAAAGCAGCAAGATTATTTTATACCCATCTTAGCATTACTTCTCAAGGTCTTATATTGATCCTCTGTTTTGTATATAACCAATATATTTTAAATCATCGGTTTTGTTTTTATTTAAATTAGGTAGTAATTTTAAAAGCACTAAAATAATAGTGAAAAATTAATTTGTTTGCCATAACATTTATAAAATAGCTACTTTGTTGTAAAATGAAGGACAGGAAAAAGAATGTAGTCACAAGACAAAGGACTTTCATTAAAAATTTCGGATATAAGAAGGTTTTCACAGAAATGTATTTTGTTGCTATGTTCTAAAGATGTAGGCATACACTCATATAGAAGAAGTATGTTTTATGTATTTTATGTATGTAAATATATATATATTTATGCATGTGCAGTTAACATTTGTAGGCATCTGATTACAGCACTAAGTAGAAATTCCACTTACTGAGATATTAATACTCAGTAAAAGGCCCTAAACATATTTTTTTTTTAAATTTCACCTACTGTATATACTTAAATAACAAACAAACATTGTGACAAGTTGGTTTTATATGATCCTTCTTTATAACTAATGAGTAAGAATAGTGCAAAAGCAAAAAAAAAAAAATCCTGAAAGCTGCCTGGAGAAATTGTGGAAAATTCCCAACAGTTTCCAAATAATAGGAAACAGGGTACTGTTTCTTAACAGGTACAGAGCAACCTCTCAGCCAGCTGGAAGCCTGCCTTTGCTACCAAATTTGGCTTTTGAAAACATTTTCCTGGCCACAGCGAATGCTCCATGGGCTGCAACAAGGTCAATATGATATCCATCATTAATCATTGTTTTTCATATGCTGGGCTTTTAAGACATACTGTTCTTCCAACTCTTTTAGAGTTGGTGGTCAAATTGTTTTCTGACAATATGTTTTCTTTAATTTGAAAGCAGAGAATGGCGGAGTCTTACTTTTGATATATTATAGTGGTGAATTCCAAGAGGAAATAAAATGGGACTTAATGACCACTGCTTACTAAAAAAAGAGTGAGGCTTATGCCAAATAGATCTACATTGATCATGGATAAATTTAGATGGAATTCAAAATCAGGTTTCTTATTATGGGAAGCATGAGATGTTGAAACTAGCTTTTAAATATGAGTAAAAGTCAAATTAGGTCAAACAGAACTTGTTAAGCCAGTGAAGAGGTTGGAGTTGTCCGTGACAGCACAGGATTGGATTTGGAGGAGGTGTCCTTGCCTTCTAAGCCTATGTTCCCCTGTCCTGCTGGCAGGAATTGTTTTATTGCTCTGTTTATTCTATGTTATTGGAGGAATAACACGGGCACTTAGGATGGTGCCTGCATGAGGGTATTTATGCTTGAGGTGCAAAGTCTGCAACCTGCTGAGTCAGTTCCGTGTTTCACAGTATTTCCCAGCCAGAGGCTCTGGCAGAGCCAGAAGGGACCAAAAGCTATGCCTGGCATTTCCCTTCTTCACCCCCCTTCCTTTGCCCTCTCAAATCGTGCTGTTGTTACACAGACAGGTCTCAGTGTACAAATGTTTACACACTTGTGCAACAGTCTTAGGCTTGGGATGTCTATGGCCCCTCCACTTACAGGGCTTATTCCAGAATTGCTTTCTTCTGTTTATGTCTCATTCCTTGTTTTTGTCAGTCTCGAGACACCAAGTCAAGTGACTTATGCAGCAAATGTCCTGCCTGTGTTTTTGCATCCATCACCCCTGAATTATTGCATAAATGTATCTACCATCTTTCTTGTTCTGCTCTTAGTTAAAATTGCTTCTGCAAGTAAGCAATTTGTGCTGAAGCTTCTGCATCTTCTGCATGATTATACAATAGTGAGATGTCTGTGAGTCACTGGAATCACCCCTCTGTGCTAAATCTGCCTCTTGCCAATGGACTGTCTGGCCTGGACATTGAAAATAGAGTGAGAGGGGAACACTGATTTGTATCTACCTCTAATGTGATTCTTTGCCACAAGAAGAATAAGCTAAGGGATTTTTTTATTTGTTTTCTTTTCATTTGAGACAATTAAATAAGTGAAATCTTTCTCTTACCGAATAGAAAGGTAAATTACCATGTTTTGAGTCTGTGCCATTTTGCTTTTCAAGTCTATTCTGTAACCTGGGCTAAATTTGTATTTGATAATAACCTAATAAATTCTTTAAAGCAGCATATTAAAATGTAAAAATAGGGTATCTTGTTTTAAAATGGTGGTATTAATGGATTTCAAACAGTAAAAATAACAACTTAGTAAAAATTAGCTTTGTTGTTAAGGCTGTAGTATTGCAAAGTGGGAATTTTTTTTATCTCCTCTTGAGAAAGAAGAGTTAGTAGGTTTGGAGTAGATATTAGGAAAAAAATATTTACTGTGAAGATGGTGAGCCACTGGAACAGGTTTTCCAGAGAAGCTGTGGATGCCCCATCCCTGGAAGTGTTCAAGGCCAGGTTCAATGGGGCTCAGAGAAACCTGGTCTAGTGGGAGGTGTCCCTGCCCATTGCAGGGGGGTTGGAACTAGGTGATCTTTAAGGTCCCTTCCAACCCAAACCATTCCATGATTTTATGATTCTATGGAAGAGTTGTGTTGCTAGCTAATTTTAAACGTGGCTTTATTGCAGTGGGATTCAAATATGTCCCAGAGAACAAAACTACCGCAATTCAGCTTTTAAGAAAGCCGACATTTAGGAGTTTAAATGATTCTTTGTCACTTACCCATGACTGGAAAAGTCGGTGTGAAAGGAATCTCAGCTTTATACTGTGGCTTCCGGTAACAGTGTCTTTATCTTGGTGATTATGCCCTGCTAAAAATCAATCTTAGCACAACATTCATTAAAAGTGGCAGGTTTTGTTTGCTAACTTTGAGTGTATGCTTTAAGGTTTTGTCAATGCAGAAGTATTTCCAAGGAAGAGATGATAAAAAAGATGTTTTGTGATTTAATCTCCATTGATTACAAAATGAATTGACTTTTATTTAGCATATTTAAAGCATGACCCAGCAAAGAAGAGTGATGTTGTTCCTAATCCATTTTTAGCAGTGATCTTGTTAGTGCTCCCCAAAGCATGGCTGTCATAGATAGAAAGGCACAGAACTGTTTGCTAGGGAACACCTCTCCCTATTCCCTCCTCCATCCCTGCACACCAGATCTGCCCTTGGTTTCCATTCAGTTTGCAGAACCTGTGCTCTCAGTGCCTTGGAAACGGAACATTGCAGGAGCTTGCAGGTGCTGGGAATGCAGAGGCATTTAATGCAACAAGGAGCTGATGATTAGAATAGCATTCAGGATTGAGAAAAGATGTCTGTGGGTAATTAAACATCAAAGGAAACTGAAATACTCATTAATCATAAATGTCATCTCTGCTTCCGTTTTTCCCTATGGTGGGCCACTGTCAAGGAACCTCAGTTGAGGACCATGCACCAGCAGCCCCCTCAAGCCTGTGATCCTTCTACTTTGGACTCACTGATGGTATTTTCCCGGGAGAGCATAGAAGAGGAACAGAACTAGGGAGAGGCCAAGAGTTTTTCCAGGGGGGTTTTGGAAGTTCTCTGCTGCTTTGTGTTTGAAATGTTCCTTTTCCTCTGAGGGAAGGGCAAAAGTGCATTCCTGTTCCAGTTGACCTGCAGGGTCACAAACAGGGTCATCCTGGAGCACATTACATGAAAATGCATCCAGAAGGTTCTTGAATATCTCCAGTGAGGGAGCCTCCACAGCTTTTCTGGACACTCTGTTCCAGTGCACAGTAAGGAAGTGGTGTAAAGGATGCAACACAGGCTGATGACAATGCAGATCTCAGTGCTGAGCTGGTGTAAGAGGGTGAGGCCCAACATATGTCAGGTGTATTTAGCTAAAATTGCATTTTTGAACAGAAAAGAAACCTTTATAGAATTATTTGGGAAATCCACTTTTTAGATTTTTGTTGATTCTCTGTGTAGTGTTTAGGAAAGCTGGTGAAGGGTCTGGAGAGTAAATCCTATGAGGAGCACCTGAGGGAGCTGGGGATGTTCAGCCTGGAGAAAAGAAGAAAGGAAGAATGTTTGGTTTGTGTCACATCACCAGAGAAGATCAACACAGGTGATGGATGGTGTGGGCAGTAACTCTAAGTTTTGCATGGCTCTAATGGATAGGAGGATGAGTAGAAAATGTTACATAGAGGAAGAGCAGAAGTCAAGATCTTGTTTTAAAATAGAAAAAAAAATGTAATCCCAGAAACTTTAAAGGAGTGAGATCCTTCTGGCTCCATACAGCACAGAGAAGCAGACAATGTAAACCCTTGAGTCTACAATAACTGAAATATTTCTGTTACCTCATTCTAGATGTTCCATTCAGGATCAAAGTAATTTATAAACTGTACTACAAGTAGGTAAAAAGAATAAAATTTCAGCCCAGACGAACAATCAGTCTAAACAACTTTAAATATTGAGAACTTCAACAAATTCAGTCAATGATAGAAAATGACACCCTCATCAAGACTTCATTTGCTAGAAGGGTGCTTTATTTCAGCTAATCAAAAATGTTTTCTATTACTGTGTAGGACTGTCAGCAGTCAAGCAAAATAAATGGCTCAAATGTAGATGCATTGGAAATAAATGTGTTTGGATCTTCATGCAGTTGTATTAGCTACATGAGGGTTACGAATGATGAAAGGATAAATTTGATGGTGCTGAATTCAATAAAGAATAACATTAAGGTAGCTGCAGACACACAACTTTTAAGATATGGCAGTATAAAAATCCACTTTTATGGCTTTATAGTATATGCCTGCAGGAGAACTAGTTAAAAGGCAAATAAGCATTATAAAAGAACTAAGAGAAAAGCTTTTTCTCGTAGCAATTGAAAGAAATCTGTTATGAACTGTTGAACCTGCAATGTAATTTAAATATGTTATTTCCTTCTCAAATTAGAGTCTAGGAGTTGCTGGCAAATTATCCTTGTTGAAGATGGTGACACTGTTACTGGTTTGCGCTTTCACATTTATATCTCAGAAGTTTTATTTCTAGAAAAGAGATAGTCACAGGGAGATCTGTAATTTCTTTAAAACTTGCTTTTTGGAAGAACATATACTGTCTGCTGATTTAGTGTAGGTGGGGTCAAGTGTTGGCCTGATATCTGTTCTTCCTCCCTCGAGTGGTTCAGAACAGACTGATTTCAGGACTAGGCAGTAGGCACAAGACCAGCAACAAGATCAATAAAATTAGCAACAGTTTCTCCCTTTTTGTGTGTGTGCTCAGCACCCCTGACCAGCTACGCTCCTCTCTGGATGTCTGCTCCACCATGTAACCAGACTCTTGGCACAACCATGCCATTTGTTCCAAGCTTTTGATGAAACCTGAGCAGGACTCCTAAGTGACACAAAGTTTTCCCTTTGGCAAAGCACCCCAGCGATCACAGTCTCCTCTTTTAAAGGACCAGAAGAACAATACCAACGGCCCCTTTTTTAGGGGAAGTGTATATCCCAAAACAAGAGCCACTAGTTGGTTGTCAGCTTAAGACAGAGGCTCTTGATGGATGTAGTTTGTTGTCAGAGAGGTTCAGCAGACAGAAATACCACATACCGTTCTTCCAAGTCTGTGTAAAGTCCCACTGGTAGGGCACTAAAGGAGAAAGCAGTGCCATCACATGAATTATACCATAGATCACCAAAGGACAGAGTGCTTCTCTACCGCATCTTCACTCAGAGCAAGGGTAGAGAACACGCTGTTGTGTAGGGGGTTGCAATGCCACATATTTCCGTGTGTGGTTAAAAGGGAATTGTCTAGTCAGACTGGGCAATTATCTTTTCCAAAGACTTCTTTGTAAGTGGGAATCGATATGGTTGTTAATGATAATGGTTTTCCAACAGTAGTGTGAATGTACCTGGTAATTTCTAGACAGCTGAGTGATAAAACCAAGTTCCATTATACTCAACTGCGTTCATTTTCTTGTCCTCTTCATAAAAGTGGCTGTAGGAAACTCTTGTGTGTCTTGGATTATTGAGCCAGTCTGGTTTCAACCCTCAGGTTAATTGCAAGGTAAAAAGCTGTTCATTGTGTACATAATCCACTTCTGCTTTTTTCTTTCTGGATATTGGAAAAATCTATAATTCAGGCTCTGCAGATATGTATCACTAATTTCTGGAACCTTGCACCAAGTTTATTTTGTCACCAGGAGAAAAGCAAAGCTTCTGTGGGAGATAATCAAAGCAAATGGTGGAAAATAACCATTTCCAGTTAAATGCTCACAATACCGTGATGTTTCTACAAGACTGAATTTTACTTCAAAGAACAGACGGATTAAAAAAAATCAACCAAGACCTTTAATTGCAATTTCTATGTATATACATTCATAAAATTTACTTATTTATCTATAAAATGCTTTCAAAAAATGCTGTAACAAAGTATTTACATGCTCCGCTTTGATATCCAGATCAGCCTCTACATTGTTTACAAAACACTGACAGTAAAGGTGTCACTCTAAAATGGATTTTAACACTGCTGTCTTCAATTCATCAGAGCATAGCACCAGTAAATTGGTATGAGTTTTTGCAGACAATGGCATTTAAAGCAACACTTGACTCAGCCAACAGCTGTGATTTATTGTCACTCAGTTGGAGCTGCCAAAACACCAGAAGCAAAGAATTGCTTTGGAAAAGGCTTGTATGGGTGGTGTGCCTGCTTTCTGCCTCTTTGGCAGTTATCAACTCCAGTAGATTCCAGGAGAGAATTTATAGGAGAGCAGTGAGGCCCAGGTAGAAAATGAACCATCAGTGAGATGGGGTTTTTCACTTACATCGTGGCACATTGGTAGATAGGTCACTGGCAATGCTGTTGCTGCATTACTGTTGGCTCTCCACTCTCTTTTGTCCTGTATGTCAGCTCATATTTGTTGGCCTTGATCATGTATGTAGCGCTAGACAATGAACTTTCTTTAACTTGGTGTGTCTTGTAGCACTGAGATGCTGTTTTATCGTGGTGAGGTAAAAATTGCAAAACTGAGGCTGTGTTTTTCCCATTCTTCCACGAAAGGTGTCAGCATTTTCCCCTCTGACACTGTTCTTGGAATGTTCACTGGTAGTCCTACAGGCAGCCCCACCAGTGAATCAGTTGCTTGTGATATTCAGGGCATTAAGGAAAAAGACTAGCAAATGGAGTTTTCACCGTAACAGCCCCGCATGATTATTGCTGTAGACATCTTTCAGTGATTTAATCTGTTTACTAGAGACAGAAATGTGTAGCCATTGCAAACTGTCTATAATAATTAGTTCATGATAACAAAGTTATGCCTGGATGATTGCAAGGCAGACTCCTGAGTGCATTTTTATGAAAAGATATTAACAGTGCTGAGTTAGATGAAACTGAACTAATCCTGTTGTTATCTATCCTATTTATATTTTATAAGCAAGAGCTGTCAGCTTGACTAATGCAACAGAAGTGACGTATATACAGTTATTTATCAAATTATTTGAATGAAATCTCAGTGGCAGGTACTGACTCTGTGCTGAGGTATGTGTCAGTGGATGTTTCCTCCAGACCTTTCAGACAGAGGTACTCAGTTTTCTCCAGCCAGGCTAGTTCTTGTCTTCCTTGAGGTCTGCACTAAAGGGATAGCTACAATTTCTCATACAAATGGATACTGCCTATCATGGAAGGTTATCTGCTGTGTGTTTTTTCCACTAACATCCTCTTTCTTCTTGTTTTGCCCTTCTCTTGCGAGCTCACTGTGTGCAGCTTTGCCATACTAGTGCCATGGTTCTGAAAATGCCTCCTGCGAGAAGCAGAAACAAATTTTCATCAGAATTTTTCATTCCTTTTTTGAAGTGAAACACATGAGTTCTTAGTTGTTGAGAACATCTCTGTAGCACGTATTTGAGAAGCCAGCATGTGGGGAAGGACACTGATGGTCCCTTCTGTTGTACAAAAGCAGTGTCTAAAGCCTCTTCATGCTCTAAAACCCTGCCACTGAGCAGAAAAAAAGAGCTTGCATGTTCTGTGGGAAGGCTGGGAAGCATCTCACCAGAGCCTACAGAATGGTGTGCCAGAAATCAGGGACATGCCTCAGGTTTTTTGAGGGGACACACTGAAGGAAGTGTTTTGCCTCATGGTTAGATAGATGCTGCAAGCTTACACAGGTGGCATGAGAGATTTGCCTCTGCTTTTCTACAGGCATGAGTATTGTTTGCTGTTGTTGAATTCAAACACTGATGCTGCTTTCCTTGGAAACAGAATGAGCCTCTCCTGCTTTCTGAAGAGGTGGGAGGGGGTGTTCAGCCAGTGGCTGACGTGATGAACTGCACAAACATTTTAATGAATGTTGTTTAGGACAGTGATGGTCACTGAAGTCACAGTTTCTTAACTTGGAGCTCAGTGAGCATTTTCCCTGAAAAAGTACCTTCTGGAGAAAAGTACATATGCATTATAGACTTACCCTTTCACATGCACAGGTCCCAAAAGAACACAGCAGGTACTGCAATACTCAGCCCAGGGCTTTACAAATGAGACTGAGCTGAGTTTCTCTTTTCTGCTTGCCCTTATTCTGGTGACCCTTTGAGATTTCTCCAATGGTTCCCCAATCCAGTAGCAGTTTCTCTTATAGCAGTGATAGCCAACTGCTCAGTGTTTTCTTACTGAGAGAGTACCTGGAATATTTCAGGCTTTGTCTGACAACCATGTGGGAGATGGATGTTCCTAATTCAGAAGAGCAGTACACCTTCCAGCAGAGGAGCCAGCTCTGCTCCAAGAAAGCTGCTGCAGGACTGGAAGGAGAAATAAAGAATGAGGGCCCATGTCTTACAGCAGTGGCTCACAGGAGAGGCGGGTGGTGCAGGGCAGAGGGGGTTGGAAGGAGCGAGGGGAGCTGTGGAGGCTGCAGAGCTCCCACTTAACGCAGCAGATGCTCAGCTTCGGTCTCTGCTCCTCTTTTTGCTGCAGCTCTGCTCCTCTTGGAGCTGATGCTGGGGGAAGGAATTTGCATGTCTGACATCTTTCAGCCAGTTTTAAAGCAAAGCCAGAAATAGCTTTTTGGGGGGGAAGGGAAGACTAAAAAGTTTCATTTGCCCTATTCTAAAACTGCCCCTTTTCCGACTGTTTGTTTTTCTTTAATAATTCCTTTAATATGCAAAGTGTAACTGCAAGTGGATCATCAGGCATTTGCTGCTTATATCTGGTTCAGTTGCACAGCAGTTTTAGTCTTAACAGAGAGAACAGAGGTCAGGCACTGCCTATGGCAGAGCATGTGCCTCCAAGCCAGCTCTGTGCCTAGGGTGTGCCATCTAAGGGCATTCCCTCTTTTCTTACAAATGAGGGGTTTAAGACCAAGACAAATTAAGGCAAAATGTTAAATAGTGGTTGCAATGACTACTTCCATCTATTTATTCCATTTTTATTTAGAAAATGCATTATTAATACTTTTCCCTGTAATGAAGAAACAGTACATTCCCAATACAATAAAGTTGCAGCAAAGTTTAACTGTTTGGATATCTTAAGTTTCACAAATCACTGCAGAATTATTATTAACTGAGTAGCTTAGCCAGACATTTAAGGCCAAGAGAAGTCTTTCTCCGGTGTCTTGCTGTGTGCCTATGTGCCTGTTACCAGCTAGGTTTGAAAAAAGATTATGATTCCCAAATGTTCAAGTGGACTGTCCACTCAGCTAAGCAGTTAACTGCTCTAGATTTTATATTCATTGGTGTCATTGCTCATTCTCTAGTTGCATCTGCATCTGATTAGAGGTGACAGAGGATTTACCTTTGTCTTCTGAAGTACTTTAATATGCCAAAAAAACATATTTCCTTTGAAAATAAAGGAGTAGATGTGTCCATTACATCCTTCTGTTGCTGCATGTTTTGCACAAAATAGGCTTTTCCATTTTATATGTGATAACTTATGTGATAACCTATCTCTGTACAGCTCTGCTTTTGTGGAGTAAGAGATACCTGTAGCTATGGCCAGTTGTTATTTCACATTGTAACTGCAGTTCTGCCCCACCTGGGGGTCACGCTTGTCTGTGCTGACATGAAGCCACGCTTGTCTTTGGAGAATGACAGGAAGCTTCGATGGAAATCCTCAAGGCAAATTTTATCCTGTGCTGTGGGATCTCAAGAACTGTTTGCTCTCACACCGTTTCTGTAGCGTGTGGAAGGGGCTATATCTTTGCAGCTGAATAGGTGAGATTTTTGGCTCTCTGAGGCAAAAGTAATCACCACGGCTGTGGTGAGCATAGGAAGCTTTCCTGTTCCCCAAATCATGGGTTAAGGGTGTATACACACGAGGGGTTTGGTGCAGGTTGTGTCCCTTTGTGCTCCTCTCCCATGCACCTGGAAGGGAGCAGGCATTCAGCACAGGGACTGCGAGGAGAAAGCCTCCTGGAAAGCCTCAGGCCTCCATGCAGCCCAGGACCCAGCCTGTGCTGTTGCCACAGCTGCCAGCCGCAGAACTCTTCTCAGGGGTTGTTGGTGCTTTTCAGCTGCTTGCTGGGCATTGCAGTCACCTTTCCTTTAGCCGGTCTGTGGCGTGTGGCAGCCGCCAAGGAGCCAGGTCAGGCTGCCGGCACGATGCCTTGTGCTCAGCGTCCCTTGCTGTGCCTTCCCTGGGCAGACACGCTGTCCCTGGCTCTGCCGTGGTGCCGCCGTGGGGCTCCTTTGGTCCCACTCCTTTGAACCCCTTGTCCATCCCTGCTCACACAACACAGGACTCTTGTCCATGGAATTGCCTAATAGTCTTTATAACAAATGGTGCAAACCTGAGGTGCTGCAGGGTTCTGGAAGCACTGAAGGTATTTTGCTTGCTGGCACATTTGTGTGTGTGTGTGTGTGTGTGTGTGTGTGTATGTGTGTGTGTAACATATGCGAGGATTCAAGGCTTAGTTCTGATCCTGCTAAAGTAACATAAGACCAAATCCTGTTCCTACCGTGGCAGATTTATCAGAGCATGACTGCTAACGCTCTAAAGCTGACTGAGAGACAGCTACGTGCTGTGGACAGACAGCAGCCAAGAGTTCACTCCTACAGCTACCACGGGAGCAGGAAAATAGCGATGAGTAATAAGAGTGAGTGGAGGATGTTCAGCAATTTAACAGCTAACAAAATGAATGTAAAATGATACTGTGTTCCCTGCATTAATATTAATAATTTCTCTCACCAAAATAAAATGAAAACAACATCGTAAGCACTCATTTTAAATTTTTAAGACTGTATTATCGAGGCACTTATATAATGCATTTGGGACCCACTTTCCTGTTTTGTATGAGAAATAAGAATTTTGGAACAAGATAAACAAGTGAAAAGGAAGAATAATGCTGAGAAAATGAAAGTCATGACAATTGCTCTTTGTAGGCTTTCTTCCTTTTCCTCTTCCCATTTGAGATGCTGCTCTGCCGCTGTACGTTCTGGGGTTCTAATTCTATGAGAATGTGATTGCAGTAGGTCTCCTGTAGAAGCAGTGATTTAACCTGGGGAGTATGGGCTTTGGTCACAGTTCATCATCTTTCTATTAATTGCAGTATGTAGCTGTGCTGCTCCTCACAGCACCTTAGAAAGAATTTGCCATCCAAAAAAAATTATCACTTCTCCTCTTTGTTCCGAGTAAATTGTGATTTGCAGCCTCCAGGAGAAGCATTGTGTTTGTTACTTGACCCGACTAGTGGAGTTTTTCCCTGTTGTGTTGGGTGGCTGGTTTCATAAGAGTAGGAGGAAGGGAGTGGCTCCCTCATGTGTTGCCCCTGGTCAGGTAGGCAGGTAGTTCATTTCTCTACACTTGTGCTCAAAGATGTGAGGAGGCAATTCCAGGCGGCCTCTGCGTGGTAGCTGTATAGCACAGGCCAGCACGCTGTCTTTTATACCGAGGATTTTTCTTTTTGCATGCCTGTAGAGCACACAGCAGGTATTTAAACAGTCAGTCACGATGGTGGCATATTCAGATGAAAGTATTGCAGATCCATCCCCATGAGCTGTTAGAGATGGATCGTGCTTCCCCTCCATCTCCCCCCATATTCCCACTGATGTGTTGTTGGGTGCTGAGCTGTGTCTCAGGTGCATTATAACCCCACTCCTACCACCAAAGTGGATGTGTGACTGTATTTTGGGGTGTAGGAAAGCACAGAGTCACCTGTCAGTGCTGGGCAGTCATCCCCTGCAGCTGTTCCCAGTCTCTTCTGGGGAAAGGATAGTTGCACAGGTAGAAAAAATCCCGAAGAATCGATGTGGCCTACGGAACTGCCAGCCGGCCCGTACGAGTCTAGGCTAAGGTCTAAGCATGCTGAAGTAATTTTCAGTTTTCCATTGCAGAGAAGGAAAAAAACCTGGAAAATCAATATAATTTCTGTTTTCCACAGGAGACAGTGGACAGATTGTATGCATTAAGGTCAAACAGATGTTTCATCTTGAAGCATTTTTTTAATCCCTAAAAACAATGGGAAAATATATAAAGAAGAAAAATGGTTCAAACAGATTAAGGGTATATTTTTGCTTTATTGCAAATATTTTAAAGCATCATCGAGAAAGAAAAGCAATTAGCTTTGATTTAGCTAATAAAGTCCAGTCATTTTCAAAGCCATCTCCTTCATTCTTTGTTTTATACAGAATCAGAACGAATTTTCTAGGTCACAAGTAAGGAAAAAAAGAAAGATGATTTAATTCTTGCTGGCAATTTTCAGAAGAAGACAAATATTCTAAAATGGCTAGCCTGTTGATGTTTAACATCAGGTCTACTTCAAAAAATTGATAAGCCATTTGCTAAAATATTTGGGATAGTTGTGAAAACAAAAATTCTGATGCTACTCTTTAAAATTTCTCTGCTAAGGGAACTAGTGAAAGCAAGTTGCAACATTACATGAAAATTGCAATGTACAGGTAGTGGCATCAGAGCTGTCAGCAGAATGTGTTCACGTTTCAGTTTCAGGTGGAGCAGCGTATGGGTTTAGAGTATGGACATACGGAGTTAATATTAGCCTGATTTCTGATAAATATCTGTGTCTGCACTGTGGTGATAGAAGGTGGATCTTGCTCTCCCAAGCATTTAGACCAAAGCTCATTGTGAAAAACACAGGCTCTTCTTCTGTGCTGGCACAAATTGTGGTGTGAAAGCGCCGCCATGGGAACCCAAGGTTTCTCTCTGGCTCTTGAGCCCAGCCTAGGCTGTGCCTAGGCTCAGCCTGTGAGCTGGGAGCTGGGGCGGCTGAGCTGCTTTGCGGTGGATCTCCGCTGGGACCCTGTGCAAGCCGTGCCAGGGACCTGCCCTGCTGCAGCTGAGGGAATGGTGCGCCGCTCTTCGGGGTTGGGGTGGAGGCAGCACAGTTTAATTCTCTCTGAGCTGCAAGGTTTATGAAGACTTTATTCAAAAAGCACTCTCGTGTGCCCTCTGCATTTTCAACATCAGATAAGAAGCTTTATAACCCTGAATTATTTATAGGTTGGTAATAAAGTAGATCTGACCCTTTTATAGGGTAGCATCGTGCAGAAGCGAATGAAGTATTTTTACACGAGGGTCACGCACGCAAGGCATAATCTTGTTGTTTCAGTTGTGATGTCCCCTCACTTTGCTCTGTCCTAGCCACTTTTTTTTGCAATGGCATTTCTTGTGTCTTACGTGTGAATTGAGGACAAATCATGCAAAGAACACCTGCTAGCTTAAGCATGAGAATGTTTTTTTCAGCAGTGATTGAACAAATGCAGTGTCATTAAAAAAAAGTTAAAAAGTTGTGCCCTTTCTGCTCATCTCATAAGGATGAGCAATAGGCCTGTATTTCCCAGTTTATTGAGCCTGAGCAGTGTCTTTTACCTGCTTAAATGCCAAAGCATTGAAACGAAGAAAATTGGCATTGTATTCTCGTGAGTCACCAGAACAGTAGTGGAATAAGACTTTATCTACTTCATAGGAAATCCAGTGTGTATCTGTGAGAAGTGTTTTCATATGGTCTTTTGGATTCTGAACCCATAATCCCGTAATAAATCCATATGCCTCTCTAGTGCTGTATTTTGGTTTTGGACCTGATTTCCAGAGATACTAAACCCCAACAAAACAAAAACAAAACCAAACAAAACCCCTCCGTGTCTGCACTTTTAAAAACTCCAAGGAAACCCTCATCCAGATTTTGCACATCTGCATCTACCCTTTGGACCAGCAAACCTCAGAAAAGCTCCTTTCTAGAACGGGAAGAGAGGTCCAGAAGAGCACTTGCGTGCACGCACTTGCCTTCCTCACCAGCTTTGATAGGATTTTAAAGGCAGGACAGAGTGGTAATGGGTTAGGTGGGTTGTGACCACTTCTCACTCCCTAGAGTCTCCAAAATGCAGGCTTGGGCTGCATCTTAGTGTGCTAATTTTGTAGCAGGTTGGCACTGCAGGTCTGAGCCTAGACTGATGCTTTAAAGCATCCCTCAGGTGAGGAAGATAAATTAAAGATTAATCCAATAGGCAGTAGTATTACTCATTTGTGCACTGCTATTCAGTAGGACTTTTTAACTTATCTTGAATGGTAAAATAGGGACATTTAAAGATTCAGACTGAGCAAAATGCGAATGTGAAAAGGCTATGCTCTCAGTGGCTTTAAAATCCAGCACAGTAAGGAAGTGATGTGGGTCAGTGAATAAAGGCAGAATAATAACTGCATGGAGGCAACTTTTGAACATCGCTGTAAGATGCTGTCAGATACTTTAAATTTTTAATCTTTTAATTTGTCACAAAACCTTTTTTCTTCCTTTCAAAGCTTATGCTATAAAGGTATGTAGCACTTCAACAGACGTGCTGGTGACTTGTAGGGAACTTAATCCTGTAAGTGCTGCATCTCAGGTGTCCTCAGACCTCCAGTATGGCTGTAACTGCAGCTGCTTGCAGCATTTGGCCTCCCAATTCCAGCTGGCTGTGGAAGTTACTTCAACTAAAGCTTTAAAGACGTTTTGTAACATTTATATTTGTGATAACAAAAAATATTGTGAAACTTCTTTAGAGAAATTGGTAAGAGAAATGTGATGATGCCAAGCTCTGAAGTGAGGTAAGGGTTGAATATCTTCCAAAATTACTCAGGTTTTTTTTTTAATTGATAGATTTTGTATAGTTTTATTCTTACTACTGGAAGGGGTTTCAGTTAGTTGGGTAACTGCTTTCCTCTTTAGAGAGTTCCAGTAATTTCAGTGAAGCTATGCTGAGCTTGCACCTCTGAGGGATTTGATTGGGGGTTTGGCCTTCCTAAATTGGCTATTTCAAGGGCAGGAGAGGGCCATAGTGAAATTTAGCAAACCTATTGCCCTATCTGTGTCATGGCAACCTCCCAGGCCTTGTACCACCTGTAGCAGCATTGTGTCCTTCACAGTTTTGTGTCCAGAGCAGTTTTCTTAATGCAAGTGGCCATGCAGGAAGGCAGCCTGTATCTTCTGTCACAGCACTGTCACTGGAGGAGACCCTGCTCTGCTGGCAGCAGGTTTACAAGCCCCTTTTCAGCATCTTCACTCTTCCCACAGAATAAAAGAAGTGAAGCCAGGGCAAAATGATCTCCTCTAAAATTTTTATTGTAAAGAGCGCTTGAACCAATGGAGAATAAGTTCTGTTTTGGGCAAAATAATTAAAAATGTATGAGGTAACTGATTTCAGTCTAGCAGGATTTCAGTCACACAGGAAAACCAAAACAAAGCAATGGCATCTGTAAGGAATTAAATAGACTTCTGAAAATGAAATTCTAATGCACCAAACAATCAAGTTGCCATCTTGATATGTTGAGGATCAGGTATCCTTGCTTCAGCCGTTTTGTCACACATTTAATTTCACTCTGGCTTAAGAAGCTTGGCTTCTGTTCCATACCCACCTTACTGTTTTCTTTTAGGAGTGCTGCAATCATGTTGTGATGCTTCACAGAGACGTTCCAATTATGGTTTCCTAAAAATAAGAATAGGAGAATACGAATAGGGGTCTATAAGATGGAGACAGATTTTTTAGTAGGGCCTATAGCAACAGGACACGTGTTAATGGTTTTACTAAAAGAAGGTAGATTCAGACTAGATATACAGAAGAAATTTTTTGCAGTGAGGGTGGCGAGGCACTAGCACAAGTTTCCCAGAGAGATGGGGGACGCCCCATCCCTGGAAAAATTCAAGGTCAGATTGAATAGATCTCTATCTCTATCAGATTGGATAGATCTCTAAACACCCTGATGTAGTTGAAGATGTCTCTGCTCATTGCAGGAGGGTCCGACTAGGTGACCTTTAAAGGCCACTTCCAACCCAAACTATTCTACGATTGTATGATTCTATGAATGCCCCTGGTGGCGGAACAAGTCCGGAGACTGTGGAAACCTGTGGTTCTGTGTGGCCAGTCTCAGAAGTCTGGCCTTTTGGTACCATCTGAAATGAGCTGACTACAGTTTTTTCACATTATGTGATTAAAAAATACCCCCCAAAACTGGGAGTTTTTTCTCAAAAAATTATTTGTCCAGGATATTCTTCCATTATCCTGTCATCAGCAGTAGAAGTAGCTCCTTACTGGAGCTCAGTGGTGTCTCACTGCCTGTTCTGAATTAAATCCCCATTAGCCATCTCATCTCCATAGTGCAGAGTGACAGCAGGTACCTGCTGGAAAGCTGACAATTCCTCCTTTTCAGGGTGAGAGTGGCTTTACACAGTATGGGCATGTCAGACTGTTCTTCGCTTGGTATCAGCTGTATTAAAATAAAATACAAATGATGTTTTGCCAGTGTAGGAAAGCTTTCTTGCTCTGATCCCATGAAATCGTGCACACAGTGTGAATATTTTGTAGCATTTAAAAATGATATACAGATTTCCATACACATATGCTCTGTAAGAACAATGTAGCATGAATCATCTTACTATGACTGCAGGGCTTTTGCAAAACACCCATTAATTCTGTCTGGTCAGTCCCCACTGTATAGATTGAAAAAATTATAATCTTCCTCAAACTGCTTACGTCTGAATGCTTCTATGTTTCAGAGTTTCTTCAAGCTCTTTTAAATCAAAAGAAAGATGATCCTGTCCTATTGCTGACTCATGCCTCTTATGTTTCTGTTCCGTTGCACAGGGCTTTTAACATTCTTCAATGTAAATGCATCAAACTGGTAAACCAGACATTTCGGAAGCCACATTTTCTTGAGTAATAGCTATGCTCTGTCTCAGTTTTCCTTAGACTTAGGGAAAATTTCTACTGCCCTAGCATGCAAAGGTTTTTGGAGAATGTTTTTTAAATTATTTTGTTTTCAAGAGCTGGTTCTCATTACAAAAATAAAAAAAGGTCAATGCACATACAGTTTTATTTCTTTTGGATGTTTTTAAGATTTCTTGAAAATAGAATTCTTATTCTCAGGAAATCCCTTGCTCCCAACTGCTGTTTGTTCCCCATATCTCGCTCTTCCTAAATAGCTGCCTAGACAAAAGACAAACACCTATCTTACAAGAAGACAGATCACAGTATAGTTCAATGGTTTCTCCCTAAATTCTTACTTATATATATATAAAAAGGAGTATGGGTTGAGGTGTCTGTGTGAGTGTTGCATTGCAGTATGCTTTAATCATTTCCCCAGTCCTACTTAGTTTCTGGCACTCCTGAGGGGTGCACTTGCACCGACACTAGCTGATGACATTTCCATCCTTTTCTGACTACTTGAAAATGTGCAACTTTCCATGCTTTCGACAAAGTCATCCTTCAGGCTCAATAAAATCCATACAGCTGTTCGCAGACTCTCTCAAACCTTTTTTTTTTTTTGCATAGAAGTCATAACCTATTTTGATCCGAATTGATTTAAGTTAAAGGATGAACTGCATGTATTGGTATGACAGAAACAATCTGGCTTGATTATGAAGCATGAGTACATACTAGGAGCAGACGTGCAAACCTTCTTCTGTGGGTAAATGGGTACTAAAATGTCACAGAGCACTGCAAAGGGGAATTCATTAATCTTTGGAAAGGATAAAGCTACTGTAACACAGAAAGTCCATGAGGAAATGGCTCTGTTGGCGGTGCAGGGTTTGGATGCTGCTGGCTGATAGACAGGTCATGCAAAGCCCTATGAAAAATAGCACCTGGTGAACTCAGCACTGCTCATCAGCACAGGAGCCCTGCACTGGAGGGCTCTCATAAGAAACATGGCAGACAGGAGGGTTGTCAGAGGCAACCAGAGCTTGAAGTTTCTTAACCAGGTCTGCCTGAGCCTCGCCCCAGTGCAGTTTCTGAGCCTGCCTCCATGTGTGTGTGTGAGAGAGGGATGCCTGGGGGTTTTCAGAGCCTGAGAAACTGCTAAAGGTCAGTGATGAGCACTCTGTGTAGCCACTGAGCAATGGGGAGATTGAGGGTATTCAGCTCCATTGAGAATTCAGCTGTTTAAGCTTTTAAATCAAACTGGATTTGATTTTGAAGTTGCTGGGATGCCCCGGCACTCAGAAGCTGAAGTATCATCTTCTGGTGATTGAAAGATAATGCTTGCAGCTCTGGGACCTCCAACATGGGAAGGACTTGGACCTGTTGGAATGAGTCCAGAGAGGCCACAAAGATAATCAGGGTGCTGGAGCACCTCTCCTGTGCAGATGGACTGAGAGATGGGGTTGTTCAGTCTGGAGAAGAGAAGGCTCTGGGAGACCTTTGAGCACCTTCCAGTAGCTGGAAAGGGACTTTTAAAAAGGGCAGGTAGTGATAGAACAAGGGGCAGTGGCTTCAAACTGAAAGGTGGTAGGTTTAGATTAGACATTAGGAAGGAATTCTTCACTCTGAGGGTGGTGAGGCACTGGGTCAGGTTGACCAGAGAAGTTGTAGATGCCCCATCCCCAGACTTTCCAAGGTCAGGTTGGATGGGGCTCTGAGTAACCTGGTCTAGTGGAAGATGTTCTTGCCCATGGTAAGGGCTTTAGAACCAGATGACCTTTAAAGGCCTCTTCCAAACCAAACTGTTCTATGGTCTCTGAACTTGCATGCTTCATAGGTGCAGTATTTTCTACCTGAGAAATTTAATGTTGCAATATGAGCTTCTTTACAGTAATGGAAGTTTGTGGGACCTGCACACCATTGTGGGGTTGATATCCATTTGCATTTACCTGAAGTGGCTTATTTAACTGTACGTAGGTCTGGTAGCACATGGTTGAATAAATGTCCTTGGATAAACTAACTTTTCCATTACGATGTTTGGTGCTCTACCACCAGTTTGGTGCTTGTATTGCTGGTCTTTGTTTTTGCCTGGAAGCAGCCCATCACAGTGAACTAAAGGTAGGGACCCCTTATTCCTGTTGTGTTACACAAGCCAAAGGAATTTATTTACTGCGCTGGTAACTCAGTGCTCTATCTATAACTGTTCTGCAAGCATATATGACTCCTTCGAACCTTTTGTTCTTACAATGAACATCCTGTATTGCTGGGAAAACAAGGATTGCTTTTCTTTCTACAGCAGGCATCCAGTTTAAAGTCTAGGCTGATTATTCACTCTCTTTACTCTCCAGTCAGGCAGCAAAAGCAGTGTTTTCCTTGCTTCAGAAGCTGTTACAAAGTTGAATCTACTTAAGATTCCCAGGTTAAAGGTGTTTGAGAGACTAAGGCTTATTCTACAGCCTAGATCAGTAGTAAAAAAAAAAAAAAAACAAACAAAACCAAAAACCAAACCCCAAAAAACCCAACAAACCTGCAAAAAAGGTGAAATTCACTGCTGTTGGTGTTGCTTATAAAATTTAGATCAAATCCTAAAGTACGTATTTTACTGGGATTTTTTACTGATTCTCATGTGTGCAGGAAGATTGCTTTTTGGCAGTGCTTAGTTTTCCAGTTGGAATGAAGGGCTTCACATACACCTTCTGTCTTCCTCCTCACTGTCACTACATCAGTGGGAACTTTGGAATGCTCTTGTCTTTGGAATGCTCTATTCTGTGAGGAGGACAGTGACTGCTGGAGCTCCTGGAGCATACCCAAACATCTTTAGTGAGCTAGACACTGTAGCTGGACTTAAATCTAGATCCAATCTTTAAAAAAATTCTTTTTAGATAGGGAGACAAGACCTAAAAAGTTAAGAGATATGCTGTAATTGTCCTGTGGAGGGGTTTAAGTATGGTGATTCATCTCAGTATCAAAACTCCTGTAAAAATTTGACACTTACTTTAATTGAATTATTTGTGGGTTTTTGTTTTATTTTTCTTTCTTCTGACTGTTATTTTTGTGTTGATTTTGGGACCATTTCCTCTATATGACAGAGTGCAGGAGACATTTCGATTGCAGATATTTACCAAATTGATAGAAAGTGGGCAGGAAATGAAATGGTACGGGTGGTTCTTCAGCTGAGGCCAGGCTTTGATTTTCTGAGCCTTTTGCTTGTGACACATATTTCCTGAGGGTTGTGAAGCAGAATTTGTTATCTGTTAAACACTTTGGACTTCGCCTCTATTCTCCTTACTTGGTTTTGTAATACTAATACAAACTGGAGATGTTTCCAACAAAATCATGATGATTCAAAGCTATGTCCACCAATGTGTTAGAGGCACGGTGACATCTGCTTGTTGCCTAAGACTGCCAGTGCTAAGAGGGTGCCATCAGCTATAGTTAGATACAAAATTTAGGGCTCAATCTGGCAGCAAAGTGTGGGAAGAGGGAAGACATGCAGCGGAGTGCAGACCCTCTCAGCTTTGAGAACATAAAGGAGAAAGTAGAACTGTCACTCTCACCTGTTCAGGCATTTAGGTCTCCTTTTATAACCATCTGAGTTTAAAAGCCTCATCAGAGGTGATGAATTTTCCCATTGCATCCTGCTCTGCCCAGGAGGGCTTGACCTTCCCAGTAGTAAGCACAGCTCAGTCCTGACTCCTGACCCTCGTGCCTTTGGTCAGGGCAAATCAGCAAAAACCAAAAATAGATGAGATGCCGCCATCAGCCACAGGGAGTCTGAAGTATCCCAGTCCTGGTTCCCTTACATGCAAAACACATCTCAATGCAGTGTGATGCATTTGCAAATTTGTTGCCTGATTTGTTCCTGTAGTCAAAGTAAGGACACAGGCCAGTCAATATTCCACTTGGGTGTTTGGTCTGTGAATTGTGGCTGGTTTTGGTGGCATTTTGGTTAGCCAGAAGCCTTCTGAGTTTACCTCCTGTGTGTGTGGCTATCTACAAACCCAGTGAGGCGTAGCTTAATCATCCTATCAGTGCCTCAGTCTGGAGACACTATGCAGCACTTAGGTTCTGCAGCACCTCTGCAGTGCCTGGTATCACTAAGTGCCTGCTGTCATAGAAAACTTCTGATCACTTAGTCCAAGTCCAAGAGGAAGAGCAACCTTTGTGTAGTGTATTAATATGAGACTTGGGAGATACTAGTCCACATCTCTGCAAAAAGATGTCTCTGGCAGCCTTTAAGAAATAATTTATTTTCTTCTGTCTTTTGTTCCCTTTCCATAAAATAGATACGTCATCATCATGCCAGACTGCAGCTAGGAGAATTAATGGTCTGTGTGTAGAGAAAGGATAATATGGTCTGTTTGGAGTGTGATTTCATCTCTTTGGCAGGTGTCACCACTGCCATCAAAATGTTTTCATGCAGTTCAGGAGGCTTCTTTGTGTCTCCTGAGGTACCCTTGCCATCATACTGAGCAGCCTTGCCATCATACTCCCACTTCACTGGGGCTGAGTAGAGGTTCACATCTGAGATGTGGTGATTGGTCAGTGAATTGCTGCATGAACCTGGCAGCAGAGTGCCTGCACTGCTTCCTTGCCCTGCCTCCCGTTCAGGGTTGTGAGCCCAGCCCAGTCCTGGTTGCAGCACTAATGGGGTAGTGCTCAGCATCTGACACTGTGAAAAATAGAACCAACTACAAAGCCAACAACAAATTTTGGGGTGTCTCAGCACTGCTTTGCTGTCAGTAGTTGCTTGCTGTAGGTTTGTCCTTGAACAGGTCTGAATGTGAAGAAGCCTCTCTGAGAAGAGGCACAGAATGCTGTATTGAAGCGTGTAAATGCCTTGGAAAATCTCGGGCAATCGAGAGTGACTCACTGCTTTAGCACCAGTGCTGGAGATCATTTGGCAAGATGCAGTTTCAGTAACCAGTGCAGGCACCAGGACCAAGTGTTTTCAGAGCTGGATGTGATTGCAGAGATAAGCCTAGATTCTCCCTGCCCCCAAGGCACAGGCTAAAAGTATTCTCCTCTTTATCTGAATTGAATTGTCTGCCTGATGACTGCTTCTTTAAAGTTCTGATATGGTAGATGTATCCAGCAAATGATGTATTTAAGAAGATAATCAAATGCAATATGATATGCCAAACATCTATTAAGGCAGGAAAACTTCTGCCTTCCCTCTGGGGAATCTTCTTCTCTTGAGTTGGGCAAAGATGAGGTTTGTGTGCTGATTAGTTACAATATGCCCTGTGAAGTAATTTGACTCAGCTAACAGGGAGGGATGGCAGCATCCTGTGCCTCTGCTGAGTCCTTCTGGGTCTGCACATTAGAGCAGCAGGCAGCCAGCTGTTCATGGGCGGCTCTACACCCTTCGGCAGCAAACCTGGGCCTCTCACAGGGGAGAAGTTCTGATAACAAAGTTAAAAGGATCTTCTTTTAATCACCCCTGCACCTGAACAAGATCGGAAGGTTGGATGCAGACGCTATAAATGTATTAAAAAAGAAAAAAAGCAAAGCAAGAAAGGTCAGAAGATGCTGTTGTAACTCTTACTTTTAGCAAACTAAGTTCCAGACAGTGTGCTGGGGGCAGCTGGGTTGCAGAGCAGGTGATGATACATAGTCATATTTAAGATAAAAGCTACAAAATTGCATGACTTACTGAAGCAACAGCTTTTCAATTTATAGTATTCTGAGCAGGGTGATTTTGAAGAGCAGCATTTTGAACTTTAGCTGGTTTAATGCAAACTAATGTTCTAGAAATAATCTTCTTTATTAATAAACCACATTTCCTAAGAAGTCATGTATGAAACAGCAAATGCTAAGTAAAAGGAATATTAAAGACAAAATCTGTTTCAAATGCCAGATCTGGCAAACTCTCCTGTTAGAAAAATACCTAATAGCAGCTGGATTGGGCTTTTTCTAACTGAGTAAGAGATTGTTTGAGGGGGGGGAAAAAGTGAATTTGCAAATATAATATAAAAGATTCCTGAGCGCCACTTGTTCGAAGGGTGTTTCCATTTAGTCCAACTTCACGAGTAAACCATACTTTATAGCTTGGAGCTGCTGGGGAAGTTATTGCATCTGTCTGCACGGGAATGCCTGTTAGCAGCTGAGCTCGTGTGCTGCCGAGGTCTGCACATCTGCCTGCAGACCTCCCACCACCCTGCTCATCACGCCCATGCAGGCAGCTCCTGCTCCTCCCAGTGCCCATGTTCAACAGCATAGGACATTTCTGACAAGTCTTCCCAAGGGCCTTCTAGGATTTGAGAGGTCAAATATATTTATTTTAATTATTATAGTTTTCTTTTTTTTTTTTCCAAACTCTTCTAAGAAGTTTCAGGCCTGGCACTGTGTTAGAGATAAATTGGCTGCAGGTGAATTTGGTGATCTCTAGCATTCCCTACTGTCTGTGCATGAGAGAGGGGCCTTATGGATTCAACTTTGTGTGCTGGAAAAAGATTTTTGTGCCCTGCCTGTTCTGCTTCTGCACTCTGGGGAGCAGAGAGAGAGAGAGAAGAGGGCTGTTGGAAAGTATTTTAATTCTTGACCTCCTTTGGTGCAAGACCCGGCTTTGAGAGGGCAAAGGCAGGCAGTGTATTTACTGTTCTCAGACGCTTTTTGGAGGCAGTGAGAGCCCTTGAGCATGTTGCCTCCCCCTCTCCATGTTGCCCTGCAGGAGGACACCACACTTGCCCTGCATGTTGATGTGTCACCCTCTGCTTGTGGGGCTGGTGGTCGTGAGGACCCTGCTCTGAGGATGGGGACAGGCACCCAGGCGAGGAGCACAGTGGGGCAGCTCATTCCCCACCACTGAACTGGAGAACAGCTTTTCCATGTAATGAAAGCATGTGGCACATCAAGAGATGCTCCAGTACTGGCATCCTGCCAGGAGGACTCTTGTCCTCAGAGCTGGCATCAGATCCAAGTTATAAGTGAGCAGGTTTTGGAGTTTAGGGAGATTAAATGATCTCTGCCAGCATTGCCATGCCCTCCTTGACAGCATTTTCTAGAGCCTTCTGTCACTGAAGAACAAAAGCTGGATCCAGCAGTTGCCTGGTGGTTCCATCCACTTCAGCCAAACAGGCATTTTGGGCTGGATGCCCCTATAGCACAATGAGAATAATGGAAATTACAGCTGCTTTACTATGCAATGATGCTTCTGAGCCAAATGGTTTCCATCTGAATATGAAGCAAATTTGCCAGTGTGCTGGTGTAATGAATGTGCACCATCTCTTTGCCCCTTCTGTGCCTTTGCAGTCAAGTATTTGCTAGAAAGTGCAGCATTAGATGAAAATCATGAAGGGAGGGTTGGAAGTCACATCTTTAAAGTTTCTATAGATTTTACTTAGTATGTAATAGTAGCCTCAAGTGTTGGGAAATGGACAAATGAAAAGCATGCAAACCTGCTTTGTGCAGAGTAGCCCAGGTGTGTGCACGTGCCGTAGGCTTGCTTCAGCAGGGTCAACGTGGACTCCCCATGCCAGGAGTTGTAGGAATTGTGCTGCTTCATCTCGAGATAAAATGTTTTGTCCTCTGGACTTTTGAAAAACCTGCTGGAAGTCTGAAAGCACTGTAGCTTCCTTTTATGAATCTGGTGCCAAAACCTCTGCTGCAAGACCCCTGTGTGATCAGTAGCACAGAGCCAGATAAAGCCTGATATAAATCTATGTTGTGGGCAGAGTGCAGATAAAGATGCATGATGGGAGAGTTCAGGGGCATTTGAGAGGACAGCAGGGGTGGAGGATGAGATGTATCTTTGACAAGCCTCTGAGTCCTCTAAAATCTGTTAGTCCTTCCCAGTCCCCGGATAATGTGTGATTAGAATGACATGACGATGGCTCGGGTCCACCTGCTCTTGAGTTGTGATTGCAGCAGGGAACTGGGCATACAGAAGTTAGGTGGCAAATTCAAACTGGTGGATGAGTTCCCATGAGAAATGGGGTTATTATGCAGTAAGGGAGATGGTCTTAAAAGCAGTTCATTTGATTAGGATGTCATTATGTGAAAAATTAAGAGCACTTTTCATTTCTGTGGGATGATGAAGCTATTGCCAAAATCCAGCTTTCAGTTGCTGGTGCTGGTTATATAATGATGACTGCTTTGTGTTTCCAAGGATTGTAACCTCTTAGTTGAAAACAATGTCAGGAAGAGATTCTTCGGCATGGTTTGCTGTTTGTGCAAACACTTTTTCTTTCCTCTGAGCTCTCTGTTAGATTGTCCAGCTGTGTCTTTGTCAGGTATGCACACATAACAGATCGATCTAAGCATAGTTTACTCAGATTCAGGGGGATGCACTGGGCCATATCTCGTGTTGTCTTTCCTTGAGTTTAGATCCACAACTAACATTGTTTTGGATGTTGGACTCTTTTTTTTGCATCTCAAAATAGCATTTTCCATTAAATTACTGTTTCCACTGTATTGCAATACTCTCTTTGTGGAGTCTGGTATTATTTCTATATGTACTTAACTGCTGAAGTGTCTGCTGCACTCTTCAGTTGCTAAGGAAATAGTTTCCTTTTCTTGATATAATTTTTTAATGTCTTAGCCTATGCCTGTGGTGTAGGATCATCCATCTTTTCACCTGTACAAATTAAAGTGAATTTTGGGACTAGTAATTCTTGCAGATTGGATGCCTTACAAGGGCATAAGAGAGAGCAGAAAGGACAGAAGAGCTCTCATGGAGACAGGAAGAGAGGGATTTTTGCCTTTGTTTGCTTAATTCTGAGCAATTAAACAAATCTGTACACTGTAGGCAAGTACAATCATTGTCATAACAGAAAAACTTTACAGCACCATTGAAATGTCCACTCTTAGGGTATGCTTTGCATTGGGAACTGTTCCCAACTGGATCTCAAGTGCCTGAGGCCCTGGCTGTGTCCTCCAAGTTGTATGAGGGAAAACCTCATTCCTCTCCTTTACTTCCTCTCCTCAAGGCCAACCTCGCAACGTGGTGGTGACAAAGCAGAATGGCACAGCACCCGCCGTGGGTCTGTGGCAACACGGAACCCACCTGACTTCACCAGCAGCTTCTCCAGCCTCTCTGTGGCTGCCCTTCTTCCCTTTTTCAGGAAAAGGAGAGTATAGCTTGCTGCTCACAGACTTTATTTCTGATCAAGATGATGGTGTTTTACATTCCTACACTTGGGATAAGAATCAGTTCATGTGAAAGATGAGATTAGAAAATGGGTAACAAAACATAATATGACAAGTTTCTTGAAAGTTGCCTCTCTTCTTTTAAAAATAAGAAGATTATGCTGTGTAAATATAAACCATAAATGCACATGGGGAACTAAAGAACCTGTAATGCAGTGTGAGGAGGAATTAAACTGAGATTACAAAGCTTCGCTGCACTCCTAATCTGAGATATGGCTTTGGTGGTGGCTTCTCCTGGATACTAGTACAACTAGTACTTTTCTCATTGATTTGAGAAGATGAAGAGAATGGTGAAACTGCTGTCCAGGAGGGGTTCTGGGATTTGGTGTCATTGTCTCTCCAGATGAGATTTTTCTGTTTTCAATCAGTGGTGAGGGTGTTTACTGAAGGTAAAATATATCACATTTCGGTCATGCTTAGAGGTTAAGGCTTAATGTCCCAGTACTACCAGTGGAAGAGAAGCAGTTTGCTCAAGGGTGAGCTCTGTGTCACATGTGTCTCTTATCTCAGAATGGGGGATCAAGGAGAAAACTGATTTCACAATGCTCCTTAGGAGGAAGCAAGGAGATGTCACCTGAGGTATTTAAGTTTAGCCCAATGTGACATTAGAACATGGAAGAGGTAGAGATGGCAAAGCACGGTAGTTAAACAATCAATATTTTATTGATCACTTAAAAGCATGTAACCACGTCAGCGTACACTACGTGCTCTGCCTCACTTAAGCTACTGAAGCTGAACTCTTCAAACCTGCCTGCCTATCAAATGAAAATTAAATGTTTTGCATTGTCTCAGTGAAGTGGAAAAATAGGAGAAGAAGAGAAAGCTTAAATGAAAAGCTGTAAGATGAAATGAAACATTTTAGTTCGCAGAAATGAAGGGTTAGAGTTGCAGAGCAGAAGGAGGGGACTATTCGATAAAACTGAGATAGTTTTCAGGTTCAGGAAGTTAATTTTTCTCACTGATTTGAGAAGATGAAGAGAATGGTGAAACTGCTGTCCAGGAGGGGTTCTGGGATTCGGTGTCATTGTCTCTCCAGCTGAGATCTTTCTGTTTTGAATCAGTGAGGGTGAGGGTGTTTGCTGAAGCAGGAGCCAGAATGTGGGGATCCCACCTCCTGGTGAGGGCCTGTGTCTCCAGGCTGGAGTTCTGTCACCTGCGTGAAGGAAGCTGGGGGACCTCAGTTCCAATTCAAGCTTTCAAAAGCAGAACTTCCTTCAGCCCGTCTCGTTGGGAGCACTGGCTCTGAAAGTCTCTGTAGCGTGGAAGGCAGGATGCCCTGTTGTGTGTGTTTCCGAAGTGAAAGCTCAGGGGAGACTTGGAACGGCTTTCCCTGAGGTAACCTCAGCCATCCTGGCCTGTGCCTCGCTTGCAGTGGGCGGGCATCTCATCACCATCACCTCATCTCATCACAGGGCAACGCTCTGGCAAGGGAGGGGAGGGAAGGGGAGGAGAGCTTCCCTCACAGCGTCTGTCTCTGTGCACATCGGAGTTTGAACTGAGTTTTTGTCCCCGTAATGTGATGACAAGAGCCATGCTCCTGAAAGGGGCATTCAAATCCTTTTGGCAGAGGGGAAAAGGGACTTTGCTTTCTGCTGTCTATGAGTACTCTCAACTACTCAGGAAAGAATAGGTAGACAAAACCATGACCATGGTGTCCAAGAGTCAGATGCAATCACATGCTTTTTCTAAACAAAATCTTTTAACAAAACTGGTTGCAAATGCAGCCCGAATTATGATTGAAAAGGTGTTTGGGGATGAATGAACCGCTGTGAATGTGTATCTGCCCGTATCTGTGTAAGAGGGAGAGGTGTGATACAAACGAAAGCTGGGTCAAAGGCAGCTTTTAGATTCCCATTTGATGGTCTCAGGGAGTCTGGAGTTTTGAGGTTCCTATTGCTCCTGGTAAAAGGTGTGTAGAGGTTTTCAATATTCAGATCTAACTTTGTCATTCTTTGAATATAGATGATGGAAAATATTTTAAAAATGAGGGTTTCGGTCTGCTTGTGAAGAAACAATGCTCTCCTCCTGAATTATCCTGGTTTTCCTCTTCTAGAGCAGGTATTTTCTTCAGGAGAAATTAATGAATGTTTAAGTTAAGCATGTCTGAAATCACTTAACAAATTGTATTGAAGGTCTCTTATCTGAAACTTGTAAGGGTGAACTCTCACCAATTGTATCAGAAAGGGATGTCTTGCACAAGTAACAGTTCAAACTGCTGATAAATACTTGTGTGGCTGACATGAGACACTGCAATATGTGCTGGGCCTATGATGTCTTCCCATGAAACAGGCCATTTTACCTCATTGAATAATGACATTTTGCTCTGTGTGTATATAAACTGAAAGCCCAGTACAACCCTAAGCATTGCTGCTACGTAAGTAATAAAAATAATGGCATTGGTCATATTGGGAGGATTGAGAAATTGTTGTAAAACTCTTGGAGATGTGTGAATGAAATATACTGATAAGAGAGAGAGCACCTACCTCTGCCAGTATTTGAATCTACATTCACCTTGGGACTTAAGTGTCTGCTTTCACAGAACTAAAATACCTCAACCAAAACCAAGAAATTCAGTTCTGAAGGATTCTCTGTGAAGTTACTTGAAGGGATCCGTCAGTCCTTGGCTATTTTAATTAGCTCACCTGTGGATTTAGCAGATGGGAGACAGCTATCAGTTTTGACAACTGATAAGGAAGACAGGGCTGTCACTTACCATCGCCAGCTGCAACTGGACCATGGGAAACTGGCAGAGAGTGTTTCTAGGAACTGCGAGTTTAGAGGAGCTCTTGTAATGAGAAGGTCTGAAACACCTCACTACAGTCAACTCTTGTCTTCCCTCCAGTGTTTTAAGCTCCTGGCTGTTAGTTAGGGCTGAAGGGGTTTGACAGCTGCTTTGGGAAATGGTAAGCAATGCACTTCTTCCGTTGCCGATTCTCATTCAGTTATAAGTAGTTTGTTTCCTTCTCACATAATGTCATCCAAGCTCTTGAACAGGGAAAGGACAGATGAGTTGAGAGGCACTGGGTGCTTGACTGTGCATGGCTGTGCATGCTGGGCCACCTGCTCGGGTAGAAGATTTATTCCCTTTTTATGCAGAGCTGCAGGTTAGTTTGCGTTTCTTCAATATTAGAGCTGAACGTTAAGCCTGTTACCTCAGAGAGAGGCACATAACAGAGAGTTCATGTTATCTTAGGCAATTTATGCAGGGAGCTTTCATCTGAATGCAATTCTCAATTTATAATTTCAAGAGCTGCACAAACCTTGTGCATTGGGAACATGGAGCATTGTATTTGTGTGGATTGGTTTGTGAGTGGGCATTCGAAGGTAGCTGAATGACTCGTAAGCTCTTGGTAAGCTCTGATTAATTTGAATACATTTGAAAATACATTTGATTACTCTCTTGGAAAGTAAAATACCTGTCAGTCACTGTAAGCCTAATGACAGAAAGCAGATAAATGAAAGCAGAAGGAAAAACAAGTGAATGAAAAGAAGACATAGGCTAAGAGGGAGTTATCTTAATGGCAAGCTGGTGTCTGAAATGTAATCACAGAAGGCAAACTATACAATTTAACTATTCCCTCAACACACCATTGCTTTTCTCAGCTCTACAACCTCTGCATCCATTTCACATCTCAAGTGAAATTGTGTCTGAGTTAGAGGTGGGGAAAAAAAATCCCAAATCCTTGACTCTCACAAATTGCCTGGTTCCTCCCAGGAAACGCTTAGTAAATGGCAGCAAGCCACAGGGAGCTTGGAGAAACAGGCTCTGAGTCCTGAGAAGGCACGTTGTACAGATTATATGACATTTTGTATAGTTGTAATTTAGGTGACAGAGAGGTGAGTTCCTGCTGTGCCTTGGGCTCTCCTTAAAGCAGTTTTCGGGGCAGTGTTGTCTGCCCAAGAATGCAGGTAGTATGTTGATCTGGAATAAAAGATGACACTACATGAACTGTTAGTGTGTCTGATGTCTGCCCACAGCTAGAAAAGCACCCCATGTGCTAAAAAAGAAAAGAAAAAAACCTGCGAAGAAAGCCCTCAAACAAGCATGAAAATAGTATTTTATAGGAGTTGCTGCTGGATACTGCTGACGCTTGGCTGTCAAAACCCATAAACATTCTTCTTTTCCTCTTTTACTAGAAACAAGATGTTCCTACAGAGCATTTCACATTTTGGTGGACATAGTAGTTCTCAGGGGGTATGACATTCCACCACTAAGATCTGGCATAATTTCCCTAAAGCTCTTGTCTGCACATTAGGTATTTGCTTGTAACAGCTACTCTTCATCTCAAAATAATGAAGTTCTAGTAGATCTTTAGCAATATACATATTTGAATGGTTTCTTTTTCCCTATTTCTCTTCCATTCTTTCCATGTTAGTGGAGGAGGTTGCTAATGAGCTATAATGTGCTGTAATTGTGTCTATCCAAACCAGTGTGGTTTTTAGTTGTGCAGTTGTCTAAGTTTACTGTTGAGAGTGTTTTAAAGTCTGTTTTGGGGAAGAGATATCTCTTAATGCCTCGAAACCTGCTAGGGAGTCTGCTGCAGATCAGGCAAGGTTTTTTTATTATTTCCACTAATTGCTTTAGACATAATTCTGTCTTATTTTCAGTAGTATTTTTGTAAAAGCTTTTCCCTTTTCTCTCAACACTAGCACAGCCTGCAAACATGAATTAGAATGAGGAGTTTGACATAGAGGAGTAGAGCCTTGAGTTGTGCAGAACTTGTAAATAAGTAATAGTGACATGATTAAACACTAATATTTGAGTTGGTATTTCTAGAATTTGTAATTAGGCTTCAAAGCAGGCTGTCACAGAGAAGAGCTTCAGCACTGTTGAAGCTGATAGTGCTCATGACAGTAACATTTAGCCCAGATGTTGTTCTGTAGAGACTGAAACCCTTGTTTCCTCTATTCATCTGGATAGCCTGGATGCTCATGAAACGATGAAGTTGTGTCTCTTCCGAGCACTTGTCTATTAATGAAGTGCACAGAAGTCTGGTTTTTGGAAAGTAAGTGGGTACTGCTCTGTCTGAAGGGCAGGATGATGGCTCCCCACAGCACAAAGGGCTGTGCCCGTCCACATGTTCTTGGGCTTTGTGTCTCCCTGGGATCCCTGAGGTTTGCTGACACCAGCACTCCTGGTACCAGCACTCCTTTACAGCCCCACTGCCAGGACCTTCTGAATCTTAGTTTGCTTTGAATTTTCAGATAATTAATCAAAACTAGAAATATTTGGGAGTGCCCAGAAGGGATGTGGCCTTAACTGGAGAGAAACTCGTTCCTCTTCAGAAGCAGAAACTAAATTCTGCTGTTACAGACAGTAAAACTAAAGAGAACTTAATGACATCTGCAACATTATTGCATATTCTCTTGATCCTATATTTCATGAGAAGGTAGGACCAGTGATTCCCTCCTTTCTGACAAGCCATCCCATATAATTGCAAAAGACACAGGCTTCTTTTTCCCTGACACCTGCTAATACACTGCTATAGGGATTCTTCATCATCACACTCGACGTTGATCACAGCTTTGGTTTCTTTAACATCAGTGTCAAAAGCATTTTTATTGTCAAGCCTTCTGTCTCTTTCCGTTCCCTACCCCCTTTTGCTTCTTAAAAAAAAAAATTAAATAAAAAAGGAAGAAAGATTGGATCCAATTTTCATCGGACTAACATCAGCCTGAAGATATTTTCATCAGTTCTCGGCAGATCCTAGATGGACTGTGTAATAATGAATGCCTTTTCATGATTGTTTTCCTCACGCTTAAGTTCATTTTCTGTGAGCACTGTATGAAGTAATTTTAAGCTTTTAATTGTTTATGATATCTGGCGCTTCCAGACTCTGGGAATGTTTCTGTATCTGTGAAAGAGAATTATTAAGCAGCAGAGAAAAATGCCATGCTACTTGCTGTTACGCTGAGGAAGACCTGCCAAATCTTGCAGTATTTGTGCATGCTATAGAGGTGGAAAGAAGGGAAGCTTGCAGAGCTAATAATAGCAGCAGCTTTGTGGCTAGAAGCCTCATAATTGTAACTCCATGATGACAGTCTGATTCAAAACATGATGAAATCCGTATTTCTATCTATTGCTGTGGGTCTTGGATCAGTCCTTACAAATCAGAGCTGAAAAAAAACTTGGATGTTTTTGCACAAGATCAAAAGATCCTCTCCACTGCAGGTGCAGGCAGGTCTCTTTTAGCATTTGTCAGGGTAAGCTTTTCAATATACTCACAGTATGTCTAAATGTAGCATCCCCTGATCTTTAAGTCTGTCTCATGCAGTGTTGGCCTGCAAGACCAAAATCTGGTTGCTAATACATCATTCCTGCCTTGCCCTGCTGTTGATTACCTTCCTGGCAGCGTGAGAAGAGGCAAAGAACATGACTTGCCATGACTTGGAAGGCAGCACCGTTCTGGTGGGGTTTGTGAACAACCAACAGTGGGCTGTTCATGACAAGAACAACTACAGACCGTGGACAACATAGTAGAGCACATCTCCTGTGAGGAAAGGCTGAGAGAATTAGGTTTATTCAGCCTGGAGAAGAGAAGGCTTTGGGGTGAGCTAATTGCAGCCTTCCAGTATCTGAAGGGATCCTACAAGAAAGATGGAGAGGGACTTTTTACAAGAGCATGTAGTGACAGGACAAGGGGGAATGGCTTCAAACTGAAAGAGTGTAGGTTTAGATTAGATATTGGGAGGGTGCTGAGGCATTGGAACAGGTTGCTCAAACAGGCTATGGATGCCCTATTCCTGGAAACATTCAAGGCCAGGTTAGATGGAGCTCTGAGCAACCTGGTCTAGTGGAAGGTGTCTCTGCCCATGGCAGAGTGGTTGGAACTGGATGACCTTTAAGGTGCCTTCCAACCCAAACCGCTCTGTGATTTTATGGTTCTATTACTCCCTGAAACTTAGTCTTGAATAAAAAATTGAAGCAATCTTTCATCAAGATGTAATGATGGATTCTTCACTGCCATCAAACTGGGTGTTTTTCTAAAAGATGCAATCTGGTGGCAACAAGATTCCTCCCAGGGAATGCCCCTTCAGAGCAATCCTATGGCCTGCCTTATGCTGGGGGTCACATTGCCATCTGTTCTCCTGGTCTTACCATAAAGAAATTATGAAAGTCATATTCACAAATAATGTCCATGATCTGTTATTTAAATTATGCTTGGGTTTCAGTGCTGAGCACAGTAAAATCCATGTAACAGTTCTGGGCACTCCATATTTGACAACCAAGTATTCATTTATGTCCACCTCATTTTTGTAATACTTTGACCTTAATGTGTAAAAACATTGATTCTAGAAATAGATCTCGAAAATTCTATGATGATTCAAAAGAGGCAGAGTTTTTACCCAAAATCACTTAAGACTTCATCTTCACAACTAGGTAATACCGAGGAAAGGGAAAAGTGCTTGGTGTAACCCCATCTTTCTTTCTTGGGCAGGGCTCATGCACAGGCAGGAATATGGTCACAGAGAGCGTTCTGTCACAGGTGTGTGGGGACACAGGGGAGCAGGAGTGCACCAGGATGTATCAGCACTGTTCTCCACTTGTCTCTGAGGGCACTTTCCAAAAAAATTAAATTGTTATCGAGTCATCATAACTGCATGGCTTTGTTAAATGTTTATACGAGTGCAAGGATCTGTGCCTAACAGGACTATTTTCCAAGTTTTTGGCAAATCTAGGCCAATAGCTCCACAATACTCCAGTTTCTGGCAGCCTGGGCAGCTTCCCTGTGGAGGTACAAGATTCAGCACCTTTTAAATAAAACCAGAATTATGAAATGAGATTTGAGATGGTATGTGTGAAATATGCAGCTTTAGGCTTGGTGTTTAAATTTCACATTATTTCATCTCAGTTCAGGTTCTTTGTCCATCTTTTGGTCTTGACATGCTGTTAAAATGCTCCCACTAGGTTTTTGCTGTGTGCTTAGGTCTTGAAGAGTGCGATGTTAGGGACAGCTGCATAACTTGTGAAGTCCCTTGTGTTTGAGCAGTGCATGATACACAGGGTAGGAGATTTTGAGGATACAAAGTGCTGTCCCTTCCCAGACAGACATGAGTGCTTGGAGAAAGAGATAAAGAAGGACTGTTCCAAAAGTCCTGTCTTGGGCTCTTTGCCACAATATTTTGGGTTTTAACTTTGATTAAGGTCCGATTTGTAGCCCTATCAAATTCCACATGAAAATATCTGTGTAGGTCTAGACTTCTCTTCCTTACAACAAATGAAATCTATTTTCTTTTCCTTTGTACTCTTACTGTTTGTGGGAGCAGTTGTACATGCACTGGCATAACAACCAGATTTTCTGAATAACTTGGCTGCTGCTGCAGATGTTTAACCACTTAAAAACTGTGTTTTCCTTAGCATTTGTAAGAAAAGAGTCCATTTTAAAGTTATTTGTATTTTTATTTATAAGGACTTGCATTTAATCTTTTAAAAAGGCAGAAGGAAATCCAAAATGGAGTTAATTAAAGTATTTTCAATTACTGCTGAAGTTTGCATAGCTATAACGTTTTTGCTTAATACATGAATATGGAGCTGTCTGGAGAAAATATGGCACCAGTGAACTTGCAGAAAAGGAGACAGGTGACAGCTCTGCCTGAGCTTCCCAAAGAGGAGTTGCTCTCTGACAGCTGTTTCTCCAGTGTCTCAGGAGTTAGTTAAAAGAAGCCAGCCCAAGAGTTGGAGGCGATGTCCCCTGGCAAACGTGCGTAGGTTTGATTTTCACTGCATGGGCACAGCTTGTCACACAAATGCATATGTGTGTAGGAAACGTCAAGCAGGGTGGGAGACCCAAGGGTTGCGTTTCTGCGTTCGTGCAGTGGCTGCTGTCGTGGGGTACTTCTCTCGGAGATGGTGTAAGGCCTCGTGGAAAATGGAAATTAGGGGTCTTGTTAGCACAGCAGCAGTACCCGTGGCAAAGGCAGTATTTATGTACAGTTCCCTCCACATACATTCCTGTTCCTGCTGCAGTCGGATCTCCCGAAGGCAAAGCAGTGAAGGTGTGTTCATGGCCCTCAGGCTGACCCCACACAGCAGGAATGCTGATGGCAGCTCCTTCATGGCCAAGTGTGCCTGGAATCCACAGGGAGGACTCACCTTGGCAGTGCCACGGAGAGCGGTGGGGGCTGTGGGTGAGTAAGTGCTGCCAACAGCTTGTCCATCAGTGCTCACCTTTCTGCATTTGCTGGTAGATTTATTGTGTCCCCCAGCATGGGGATCATGCTACCAGCTGCCTGAGGTGCAGTGGCTAGGGCTGATATGGTTTGGGCCAGGCTGTTAATACGGGATTGATTGCTTGAGCCTTGCTCATTGCTCTCTCTCCTGCATGGTGCTGTATGAAAGGCAGCTTCTCTCACATAACTTACCCATTTATGTTGCAAAAAACAGTCATTAAATAGCGAGAGGTTCTCCAGTGCTTTCCAGACAAGTGCTGACTGGGCTGCGTGGAGCAGGGCTGGCGCAGACAGGGACTCTGCAAAGCATCCTGGCCTCTGGGTCTGAAAAGCCTTCCCTGAGAGGGTGACCACTGCACCAGCCAGTCACACAGCCCATCTGAGCATTTAAGGGAAGTCCTGATCCATAGGTCAGACCAAGACAACATGCTCACATACAAAGTGAGCCCTATTAGCTGCATCTGGCACAGACGTGGATGTCCACACCAAACATACAAACTTCAGGAGAGAGAAAGCTTGGGGCACAAAATTTTGCAGGGACAATTTGACCTGGCTTGTAGCTGCCTTGGTTTGCTGGGGCTTTGTGCCCGCAGAGCCAGCCTCAGGATGCTGCTGGAGTGACCCCCTGAGACCCTGCTTGGCATCACTCAGCTCCAGTAGAGCAAGCAGAGCAGGTGCCCTAATGCTGGGCTGACACTCATCCCTCAGGTAAAGTGGGAAACTGCCAGTGTGTGGGAAGCCATTAGCCTGCAGGATTGCATTCAATTCCCTTCCTTGTGAGTGCTGTTCTTCCATTTCTAAGGATTATGCTGCTTTGTCCACTTTCCACTGAGCTCACTGCAGAGTGAGTTTCCTGGAGGGAAAAAAAAAAAGACTGTCAAGTACCCTGTTTTCTTATTCTTATCTCATATTTAGTTTCCTAATTGCAGCTTGGAAATAAAATATCCTTCCTGCTAATTTTATTCTTTTGTATTTAGGAAATGCTGCCAAGTCTGACAACTTCTTCCTTCCAAAGACGCACTGTTAAGATGTTTTTTTCCCTGCTCCACAATGACAAAACTGTCAAGAATCATTGGAGTCTGGAGAAACATTCATTTTGTGTGTGCCAGTGAAGAAGTGCTTATTAACATTAGTTTAATTTAAATTTGTCTGCAACAGAGGGATGGGTTTATTTACACATTTCCTAATAAAGATTTGAATCTGTAAGTTATTTTTGCATTGAAGTGTAAGGTCTTTGAGCGGATTTTCCCAAAAGCAGCTAAAGGGATTAGGTATCAGTGTTCAGTAGAAGCTGGGGGCTGCATCTTTGACCCTCTGTATTGCAAACTTCAGCTTTGGGAACCTCTCGTTTTCAAACAAGACTGTTTACTGGTTCTCCTTTAGTGCCAGACTGGAATTTTTGGGTTTGCTTGGAAAATACCAATACTAATGTAAAATGCACAGAGTTTTTGAAGAGAATGTGTTTCCATCATATACAAGGAAGAAATATTGCCTGGCTACAGGTTGGGACACTGTGAGGCTTTTATCAGTACTGTGGGATCTTCAGGCTGCTCCTAGAGATCACTTAGCCTAGAGGCTCAAGATGGAAAATTAATGGTTCTTTGTGCAAAAATGTTCTCTTTTGCATAGAAATAAAGAGATAAACCAAGACATGCAGTTCTACAAGCTTCTGAGGTAATCAAGCCATGAGCAGCTTCCCCGTGTCTTGCCAAGCCCATCTCCCATTGTCCTTGTGCCCCTGGCTTTGGGACTGACTCAGCCTTTGCATCCTCAAACTGCATGTTGCTTCTAGAAGAATATGTGGGAGGAAGGGAAGGCAAGAAGCACTTTGCAAACTGCTGTCGAAGAGTCCAGAGTAGTCTCTGCTGTACTGGCACCACGAGTGGCCAAGCTGCACTAAAATAATATCAAATCATTTACAGTGAGTGAGCTCTGAGGTAAGACTGATAGAAATGGCTCTGTAACATTAGAAACTTGGTGCTAAACCATAGAGTGAGGAAAACAAATACAAGTAGTCAGTTTTAACACAAAATAGAACAAGTATCTTCCTGGGACCATTATATTTACAATGGCACTGCCTTGCTGACCTGTCAGAGCTGGAGAAGTATTTTTCTTCCTTTTTTTTTTTTCTTTCTGGTGTTATAAGGCAGATGGTGTCTGCTCTTAAATAATGAAATAAGCCATGTTCCACACAACATAAGACATTTGAAAATGGTGCTATAAATGTGCAGAGGTTGTGCACTTCTCAGTTAAAATAGATTCTTTCAAATAATTCTTTCTCCAACTTTTCCCCCTTAGCAAATGTGCAGTTAATCACAGAGTGAAATCTCTTTTCCCCTGTAGATTGTGTTCCGGAAAATCAGCGATGTCAAGCGGGAAGAAGAGGAGAGAATGAAGCGGAAGAACGAAGCGCCTCTGATCCTACCCCCGGACCACCCGGTCCGGAGGCTGTTCCAAAGGTTCAGGCAGCAGAAGGAAGCGCGGCTTGCAGCAGAGAGGGGCCGGGATCCAGACGACCTGGACGTGGAAAAGGGCAATGCTGTCGGGGAGCAATCCTCTGCTCGCGCCGTGGTCAAGGCCAGCGTTGTGACTGTCCGGGAGAGCCCGGCGACCCCCGTGTCGTACCAGCCCGCCTCCACCTCCGGGGCCTCCGACCAGGCCAAGCTGCAGGCCCCGCCATCGGACCACGCCGCGTGTAAGGCAGCCGGGGACTACCCCCGGCGGAAAGGCTGGGCCAAGTTCAAGGAAGCCTGTGGGAAAGGTGAAGACTGGAACAAGGTCTCTAAAGCAGAGTCCATGGAGACTTTACCTGAGAGAACTAAAGCTTCGGGAGAAGCTACCCTGAAGAAGACAGACTCTTGTGACAGTGGCATTACAAAAAGTGACTTGCGCTTGGACAACGCTGGGGAGACGAGAAGCCCGCAGGACCACAGCCCGGTCCTCACCGAGGTCAAGCATTCCTTTTATCCCATCCCAGAACAGACTCTTCAGGCCACCATGCTAGAAGTGAAACATGAGTTGAAAGAGGACATCAAGGCTTTAAACACAAAAATGACCAATATAGAAAATCAGCTTGCTGAGATACTTAGGATATTAACCTCAAGAAGAAGCTCCCAGTCGCCACAGGAGTTGTTTGAAATATCAAGGCCCCAGTCTCCAGAATCAGAAAAAGACGTGTTTGGAGCTAGCTGAGGTGTTTCTTTTTAAAAACAAACCAACCAACCAACCAAGAAACAGCCCCCTAACACTTTACATTTAATCTTTCTTGAAAACGAGTGAGGGACCCGTTCACTAAGCATGTTCCCCCTGTCTAAAAAGGTATGGTAACAGGAATTGCAACCTCATGTCAAGATGGCAGCTGACTTTGAAGCCTTTTTGACAGCAAGGGTACAGTTTCTAAAGTTTTTCTTTTCTCCCTTTGTCCTCATTTCCCCCCCAATCCCCCTCCCTCCCTCGGGATGTTGGAATAAGAATTCTGACAGCAGCAGCCGTCCCTGTGAGCCGCAGGTGACCTCTGAGGTTTTTGGAGCATGCCTTATGTCCTTAGCTCGGCTTATGCCTATATGAATAAGCACTTGCCAGGGTGCTTATATTTTCAGTGTTTGGTGGGTTGTTTGTTTTTTTTTATTTTGTTGCTGCTGTCACTGTCTCAGTCACCTCTACAGCATGTTGGATGTCACAGTATATTTTCATATATCTGTAATAATGCAAAGAGCAGCAGGAGACATATCTTTCACTGTGTGCTGAAGTTTCTTTTGGGTAGTCAAGGAAGGGCTAATAAGATGAAAAAAATTGTCCTTTTTAATTTCAAACTGACATATTGCTAAAACACTTACATTTAGCAACATCTTCAAAAACAGCCACAGTATTCCTTATTATCTGTTAATAAGTGGGATCTTCCACACTGTCATTCCCTGAATCAAGGACATGTTTTTTCAAAACTTTTTATGTTTCTTCAAAAACTTAACTTCTGTTTCAGATGTCTTTCAACATTTGACACTTTTGCTTTCGACTCCAGCTGCTGGAGGCCAGAGGGTTGGGTGTGCAGTGTACCTGAGAGCAGCCCACGGCACAGCATATTTGGAACATCACTAACAGGTCCTGCAGATTTGCCTCCCGATGAAAATATACTGTGGCATTTATGTCCTGTTCTGCTATGAATCTGCTCTTTTAATTCCTGTTAAATTATTATTCAGAAGTTTCTGTTTTGATAATGTTCATTGTAGCCAAAGGCTTTCACAGAATTTTTAACAATTTTAGATTGTGGCATTTTCCTCTACATCCAGATGTATTGTTCCTGATCTAATCTAGCTTGGAAGCAAATGGATAGTAGAGGTAGAAATACAGTTCTTACTGTATGCAAGTGCTATTGTAGCAAGGAAACAAAGAGATCTGCTTCTTAAAGAAGGAGATGTTTCCAAAACTTATATTTTCATAACTTTTTTTGGAGGAAGATTGAAGCACTTTACCAAAACTACTCTTCATTATTCATATAGGGTAGCATAGCTGGTATCATGACTTGGGTTCTCACCTTGGGACATAGGTGTATATTCACAATTTATTCACAGCACTGAGCTGGTATGTTCACTGCTTAACAGTAGCTTAGAGCTCAGAAGTATGGTACCATACCACACTTTAAGGGGTTTTCATTTTTAATGGCAATAGGTCTTAATGCTGTATGCATTAAGTCTCATTCTTCTTCCTTGGTACTACGTCATTTACAAAGAAACACAGCATTTTTCTGGGAAGATTTTTGTTCATGTTAAGTACAGAAGAGGCAAGGACCACGATCAATTTTAAGGATTTCTGCTGGCCTGATGCTTGCACAGTGCAATGCAGAACTGTGTCAGACATCCCGGGGGAGGTGGGAAGTCCCCTGATGAGTGGCACAGTGGTGAGGCCGTGCTGTGCAAAGCTCCCAGCTCAGGTCCTGCCAGCAGCGTGTTTGTTTGTATCTGTTCCTGCAGTAACTGCCCTTGCTCTCTAAGATAACAATTAATCCAAGTGCAGCACCACCATTTCCAAGTCCAGAGGCAGGTGGTTTAGGATTGGCTTTCATTGCCTTACTCCTTGGTTTGGTACGGAGATGCCCACAGGGAGGTGAATTCATACCCAAGGATTGAAATACTCCTGAGAAACAACTCCGGTTCAAATCTGTAGGTTACCTTCTTCCCTCCCACAAGAAAAGGCAAGCAGGGAGATAAGTTGCTCTGAAACCAAGAAGCCACTTCCTTAACTTATTTCTGGTTCCATGTTTAGGTTTTTCCAGTGGTACCTGGTGTCCTTCCGAGTTGCTCACTGCAGACCTGCAGTGCTGAGGAAGGCTCTCTGACCAAAGCCATGCTGTTTGTGTTTGGTGCTTTAATCACTCCAAGTGGCAGCAGTTACCTGCAACAGCAATGGCATATCTGCCACAGAAACCCATCCATCCACAGCTCCTGTGAGAAACTCTGTCATGATTTTTTTCCTTTCTAGTCTTCTTAGACAGTCACTACCACCAAAGTAAACCCCAGGTGTGCAGATACACAAGGATTTGTAATTGATTTCCAAAAGTTCCAGCAAGTTTTTAGAGACTGCCTTGGAGTCAGTTTCCTGATCCAGGCAAATTCCTCACCAGCATGATGTTCATGACACTTTTCTTCATAAAATTTTTGAAAGGCTGAAAGTCTTAGCAAGTCCTTTGTGAAAGTGTCACCCATTTACCTGCAGTTGGATAAACATGGACATGAGCTTATCCCAGGTGGACAAGGGAGGAAGTGTTTACAACCTCCCAAGTATGTGCCTAGTGTCTCCAGAATTGCAGTGCAGACCTAAAATTAAACATGCAGTTGCAGGTTACTTGCCTTTTGTTGCTGATGCTGAATTGATGTTTCTCAGTGAGATTTTTGTGTGCCCTCAGGGATATGTTAAAGGTTATTCTGCTGCTGCTGATTGCCTAGTCTGGAGTCCCAGCAGGACCAGCCCTAGAAGCCCCCTAATTGTAATAATAACCCAGGCCTGTGAACAAAGGCAGACAAGTCCCCATTTTCTGGGGATGCTCCTTGTGTAGCCTGATGCTCAGAATGATACCAAACTCTTCCCCACCCTGTATAACAGCGGCTGGGTGCAGCTACCAGTCCTTTTCTAAGGCTTTTTTCAGGCTCTTACAATGGCCTATAAAGGCATTTATTATTTGTAAAGCCTTCAAAGATTGTAACACATTCCTGAACTCCACTTAAAATTTAATGTCTTTGAAGATTATGACCAAATTTAATTTTGTTATGGTCATGAAACGGCAGAGAAACTCTGCTCCTTACAATGACACCTTCAGGGTGTGTGCTGCAGAGGAGCCCTGACAGCAGTCGTGTCACTCAGACCTGTACAGCCGTAACTGAGATTAGGCCCAATTTTATGAACTGTCAGGCACTAAAACTGGTTGTAGGAGAGTGCATCATCCCTCAGCAACCTGTATTTGTTGTAAGAGAATTTGAAAAAAAAATACTATCTAGGATGAGCTTTGGTGTTTTGGATTCCTTGGACTACTGAGTGGTTAAAAAATGAACAAATCCATGCCCACTCCTTTGAACCCTGGACTAATCTGGACCTGTCCTGTGGTGCCCAGGCTCTGCCAATGCCAATCCTTTCCTTTAAGGAGTGACTGAAAGCCCCTGTGTTACCAATCTTTCTGCACTGAGCCTTACTCTCAGACAGATGCCTATGGCTGGATGGCATGTGGACCCACCATAACTGTTATTTGTTCTTTGATTTTATTTGTCAGCTTTTCCTTTTTCTCTTGTTCCTCTCTACATGTTGGTTAAGGCTTTTCACTTAAATTATTTTCCAGCTTAGAAATGAAGGATCTCTGAAAACAAGACTCTGCCCCTTCACAAGCAAATGCTTGTACATGGTATAAAGAAAAAACCCAAACAAAACACCTCAGTTTTAACTGTGTTCTGGAATAGTGCTTCTGCCATTTAACAACCTGCTAAATGACCTGCATCATTCTAAAAGAGATGATGTGTTCCATTTTGACTATATGGTGTAATTAAATTTCCACCAAAAGAAGGTAGTTGAGAGAAGGAACCTGTATTATGATTTGGTCAAATGGGAACTTCTGAAAGTTCGTGCTTAAATGGTTAGAAAGAATACAAATATACAGCACATAAAAAAGGATTAAAAAAGCAAACCCCAGCCCTCACCCCTGCCTTGTTCAGATACATTTACTTCTGTCTGGTATTACAAGTATACTTTTGAAAACACCGTTCTTCCTTTAAATCTCTTCCACAGTTCTGCCCTGAGTCCCAGCGAACACCCTGTTTAACAGCTTCGAAGGCGATGTTCTGTTTCTACAGTACTTCCCTTTAATGAACTGAACAAGATACTTACTGTGACTATCTGGTGATATATTTTCAATCACTCTTAACCAATCTATGAAAAAAAATTACTACATAATTTGTCTCTACTATATAAACAACAACGTGTATGATTACGCTTGTGCAGATGCGTGTACATACACACACATATATATATAATATCTGTGTATAGATAAGTCTATGGATTGCATTTCTGTTAAGTAAAAGCACATTCCTCATTGATTCCAGTCCAAGAAGGGAGCTTAAATCTTCCCAGTAGACATCCACTGAGTGTCCTGTTAGTGTCTTGTTTGTTAACTGTTGAACATTTAAGGCCATGATTTTTGATTTTTCTAACTGGCCTCAACTTCATACTGTGAGTCTGGTAAATAGTGTGACTGAGAGAAGATCTGGTGAGGGTCATGATAGTCAGGAAAGAGAAATCCTTGTGAAATTGAAAATCCTAGTTGGTGGGGATAAGGCTCATAAGCTGGTGTTTGTTACTCACAGTACCTCTGAGGCCAAGCTGCCCTGGTAGTGTTTCTCATGGCTTTTCCTGCAGGAGAGATGGTGGAATAGGTGGATTTATTTTTTTTCTGGTACCAGGGGTTGTCTCAAAGGTGCTGAGCCTATCCTTCTTCTCATGGGCAGCATAACACGTGGTTGCTGCACCTCTGCTTTCTTGTCCTGGTGTTAGGTGGTAAAAAGCATCTTCTACTGAATTTTTCATTTCCACGTAGTCTCCTGTGGGTGTATTGGCAATAACAAAGTCTGTGTTTTAGCTGCACTTTTGATACATCAAGACAAACCTTTTAGAGAGAGTCCCGTGCAGGGGAAGCTCCAGAAATTTGAGGTGAGGCACAGTAGGATACTGTATCCTCCAATCTGACATCATTTTGACCACATTGTTGTGGGAAGCATTGATTCAATTAAATAAAAATAAAGCTTTTTTTGCAATAAGATATATCCAGCATTTAGCCTTAAGACCCTTTCATAAGTGATATAATTCAAACTGTGATTCCATTCTTCTTCCTTCTTAATGTTCTGTAGTATTTACAGTGTTGCCTAAAGATGAAGCACTTTGATTAGCTTTCTAAATCTGATGGAAATCACTTGCTGGTAATCACATTTCTTTCTCCACTTATTGCCTTCTTATTAGGATAATGAATTACTCCAATTGCCCTCCCCCCTCATGAAACAAAGAGGCATAGCTATTGTCTAAACACTTTTGTGTATCAGGGAGCCAGCCCGTCATATTGCGGAAGTGTTTGTTTCAGAGACTTTTTTTACAGATCGACAAAGCTAATGTGAATTACCTGCAACTGTAATTTGTTTCAAGCTGATTGTTGAGTGTTGTGTAAACATATTTGACGTGTAATCCCAGAACATCTCTGTAACTGGATCCAAATGCCTAATATTAGCAAAACAGTTCGGGGTTTTCACTAACTGTTCTGAAAGGCTCATGGATTTTTTTCTTCTTCCCACTCAATCTGTGACCACTAACATAGAAAAAGAATCATTTTAGCTGTAGATGAAAGAAGTTCAATAATCTTGTATCAGGATGAACTGCTATATAAAGAAATACCAAGTTTTCTAATGAATGTGTTATATTATTGTACCTACATACAATCAATATTTGTACATCTGTTGGAGACCTGTCTGCGTTTCAATATTTAGCCACCACTGCATGGACACTTGATTGATATGCAGTTAATGCAGTTGCTTTGGCGCTTTTCAATGTACTTCACTTGTTTTTATCCTTTCAGAAATCCACCAAATACTCTCAGTTCTTTTTCTTTGCATTTGTCACTTTGTTCAATGAAGCATGACTAGAAACAGAGAATGAGTAGATACTATTTTTGTGGTCAGCAAAGCAGCTGCCAGTAGATAGACAGTGTGTGTATGTATGTATGTATGTATACGCACTGTCTGGGAATGTTTCAGATACAAATGCAGCCACCTCCATTAATGATATCCCTAGTCAACATTTTTAAACAAGCACAAATAATATTTGTAAAAAAAAAGTTTAATTTTATTTATTATAGTAATAAACTATTTTATACATTACAGTTGCTTTGGTGTGCTTTTCTCTGTGTTGAATATGTGCTCGTAAGATCAACAAGGTGGTTTTAAATTACCCTCTGGAACTTCTGGCTAGCAGTTTTGTTGCTGTTGGTTTGTATCTCAAGTGTTATCAGTGGAGCAGTGGGATATTATTGCCTTGATTGTAAATGGTTCAGGTTGTTTTTTCAGATTTCTTTCTGCTGTGTATCAGTGCAAAGGGATTTGCATTTCCAAGCTCACTGTAAATTGAACTCAGGTGCTCTGTAAAGTGAATATCCTGACACCCCAGGCAGTGTCCTGTGCTGTGGACCTCAGTCTAGCCCAGGTATCTGCTGAGCAAAAAGAGATCACCAGAGGACTGGCTGTGACCTGAAATGATCATCCCATACCCTGAGAGTACACGTCTGTAGTTGTTCTGTGTTTTAGACTGTGTTCGCTGCTGCAGTATCTGAGAACTTCTACAAAACTCATGGAAACCAGAGATCAAAGAAGCTTCTGCTGTCCTGTCATCTGCTGCAGAAGAAAGTGACCTCACCATGGACTTACACAAAGACAAACCCCACAGAGGAAGCCCCTAGCAGTGTGTCACCTGGCAGTGACACGGCTGCAACAGGCAGCAATGAATATTATTTTGCTGGCTACCTCAGCAAAGGAATCAGTAACCAAAGGTCATGGGAATGGGGGATCCTTTTAGGTCAGGATGGACATTATGTGACAGGACCACAGTCAGAAGTCATTCCTGCAGGCCAGAAGCCACGCTGGAAGTTTATACAAAGTTTTAGTCTTCACGATGTCAGCCTGGGCCCCGTGAGCTTTGCGGCCATTTTTGTGGTTCATTCTTCATCCTCTCGCTCAGGGGTCTGGTGAGCGTGGCTGTCACCTGTATTAAGACACTCCATGGGATTGTCAGTCTCATCTCCAAAAGAACACCAATAAAGCATAAGCTTTCAGACTGCCGAGCTGGGGCGGAACTGTACGGAGAGCAGCCAAGGAGCACAATGAGGAGCTATTTTTAACACCATTTCTGCATCCACTGTCGTATGTGGTGTGACAGGATCTCTCGTCACTCACATTGTTTCTCTGGCCAGCCTGAAAATCCAGCTTTCTTTTGCATGATGTTATACAGTGTCCTTACTAGCAAAGGGAAAATAACCGTAGTGAAGGCATGTACTTTTTTGCTTGGAGGTTTTTTTTTTTTTTTGACGTCTCTGGAGGCTGTTGTGCTCATTTTATGAATTCTTCATTATTTTCTTTGCTCCTGCATTCTTCACAGCCTCCCTGGCAGTGCTCCAAGCTTCAGTGAGTGCAGGAGGGTTAGCACTGGCCACACAATGTTCCCCATCAGAATTTCTCTCCCCTCAGCAGCCCCACAGTATTTCAGACCAAAGGTAATTAACTACCGCACTTTTTGCCCAGATTTACGTGCCAGATTGCAAAGACTCATGTTCTGCATGCTGCCCATCAGGCCTGGGCTCAGCTGGGCAGCAGCAGCCCCAGCAGCTGTGAGCAGCCTTGGGTCCACCTGCACCAGCCCCTGCTCCTCATTCCCTCCTGGGAGTGCATTCACAGCAGGGACAGAAGGTTTCTAGAGCACAGGGAGTGTGCTGTGGCTTCTGATTTTTCTCAGAAATAGCTGCAGGTATTGTTCTTTTGTTTGGTTATGAATTAGCGTGCAGCTGCTGGGGACCCCTGCCAGGCACGTGGGATCTTTACCCAGCTGGGTGTGCAGCCCCAGGGCAGCAGCAGGGACTCCCGGGGGCAGTCAGCAGTGCATCGGCTTGTGGGAAGGTGAGTGCTGCCGACACAGCTTTAAATTCTGCATTTGGTAATGGAGGTTCTTTAGTTGCGCTGTGGTGCATTTCAGTAGCTGTGTTAAAGTCAGAAGCACTCTGTCTCCGGTGCTTTTTTGCAATGGAGTAAAGACAACCAGCATAAACCAGCTCTTCTGTGCTGTGAGAGCCAGTGGGACTGAACTGCAGCAGATCCCTCCCCCTCACACAGGTGTGCAATAGCAGTGGGTTTTATATGCTCCCCCAGCACTAAGGAAACATCAAAACTATTCCTGTTCAGCGTGTCCCAGCAGTGTGTGTGCCTGGTGCAGGGCCATGCTCAGGAGAGCCCCCCAAAACTCAGGAAGAGCACTGAGCCCCTTACCCAGTGAGATGCGGCCGCTGCGCCCCAACGCTGAGGCTGAGGAGACCTTGGCTGATGAGCTGCTCTCTGTGTTTGCCTTCTGCTCCAGGAGCTAGGCTGGTTAGTAAGGCTGTGTATCCAACCAGAAAATGCTGGGAAGGATGCTGTGTTGCTATGGTATTTATTGCTGCCAGTGGTGTCACGGGTTTAATTGCAACACACATATAAAGAATCTCAGCCAATACAAGTATTTTTCACCTAGAAGATTTGAGTCTGTGCTTCTTTCGTGCTAATTCACCACAACTTCCATGTTGGTATGTGGCAGCTGGAGGAAATAACCTGTCCTGTTCTTGAAAGACAAGATGACTAAAAACCTGTGAGAAATCCCAAGAAGGCATTAGGGAAAATGAACTCCTGAAGTCTGTCAGAGCTTGTGCACCGCTGTATCTGTAAAATACATGTGCTCAAGCCTTGTCTTTTTGCTTTTTTTTCCTTTCTTTTTCCATTCCTGCTTCCCCTTTCCTAATTAAGTTCAAGTCCTACATAGCACAGCCAAATTCAAATCTAAGCTGCCCCACGGCACAGGTGTAGGTTTAAAACAAGCTTAACTTTGGCAGCTCCATCCATCATTACCAATTCCGAAGCCTTCTCCCTGCAGCCTCACTTTTAAGTACTTATGGAGGCAGGAGTGTCTGAGAAACCTTGAAGAAGTTTTGGTTCTTTTTAAGCTTTGCTCACTTGTAGAGATTTTCTTGAAGTTGTTTCTGTTCAGGTGGATGAGGAATGAGGAGAAAGTATGGGCTTTGCTGTTGATTCCTACCTGGGGAGGGACACAGAGCCCCTGCAAATGTCACTGCAGTTTGTATGTGCAAATCAAAGGGGGCTGTGCTTTTGCACTGGAATTTCCTTCCACATTCCCAATCTTACACAACTGGGGGGAGAAAGAAACTGTGCTGGAGTATCTATTACACATGTGGATTTTCTATAAAAGGAAGATTATGGCCTCTTCTTCATCAGGGGCTGCCAGCAGGGGGAAATGCTAAGCAGCAGTAGCACAGGGAGTGCGCTATTAAGCCTGGGAGCTACTGTGTGCTCAGCAATGGGACCAGGACAGCTCAACAAGGAATGGCTCCCTGCAAGCAGGGCTTAGAGAGGAGAAATAGATTGCTTTCAAAGCTCTCCAGCAATCTTTTTTGGTGAGTTTTACGGTTAAGCAGAAGGTATTTTAGAAGAACTAACGATAACAGGAAAGTGTATTGAACACTCTCAGCGTGAGGACTGGAAAGAAAGCTATGATAATCCGTATAGAGCCCCAAGTCAAAATAAAGTCTTTATTTTTGTTTTCCTTTAGAATGATAACACTGCACGTGCAACCATGTTGAACCTGGCTAGGTGGAAGTGGAGAGACAAAAATATAAAGTAAAGCCAATCAGCTGAAAGCTAAGTTGGAAGAAGCATCCTTTAGGAAAGTGTACAGGAGCTGTGCATGAAATACTGCATGAAATTACAATTCTGCCAACACAAATCGTAAATAGCTCTATAAAATGAGGATGGGCACCTCTCCTTTGTGAGCAGCAAATAGAGCAACTATGGCCAGGTGTGCTGAAAGGCTGCAGGCTGATTGCTCTGACCCCATTGTAGACCAGGGAGAAGTCTAAGGTCACGGCAGCAAATAGAAGCAGCATATAATGTAGCCAAAGTAGAGCCCTGGATACCTGTCTTTGTGGCTTGAATCAGCTGCATTTCCTTTGCCCAAGAAAATCAGTTATGGAGAAAACCTGTCTGTGTCTCAGGTAAGCATACGAGGAAAGCCTTGGAAAATGAAGTGCGAGAGGGTGGGTTTGTGAGTTGCACTCACCAAGGGGGTAGACAGTAGGGAGCAGGAAGGGGAAGCACAACACTGGCACAAGGGCAAATGGGACTGACTGCCCAGGAGGCTCCTTCAGCTGGAGTTTCTGAAGGGCTGTAGCACTCTGAGTCACCATTTGCCTGCTGGAAGGAGCTGTGAGATACCTGACTCAGATGTCTCTGCCAGTGTCAGTGAGTGCCCTTATATAGCTGCCAGCAGCCCTAAAGTTTTAAAGATTTAGCTTGGAAACATTATTATTATGAAAATGTCATTTTTCTTAACATAGAAGTTTCCTCAACCAGCATGAGCTAAGAGCCCCCAAGTTCAGAGCCCCCAAGTACTCCAAAAGCAGTGTGCTTTTTTGCATTCAAATTATTTTGAATGGCAGGCTAGGCTTTTAAAGCCTTACACCTGTGTCAGGCCTCATACCCAACTTGCAGTTGTTCATGTTGTCAGTGGTTATTGGCGTTACTGTTCAAGGCAAGCAGGACATTTTCAGACCCTCTGTAGGTCTCTCATTTTACAAAGTGATCTTTGGCAGGATTTGATCAAATTGAGGAACTCTGAGAAGAATAACCTGAGTGAAGGCTGGGCAGATGGCACCAGCAGTGGTGCGTGAAGTGTGGCTCAACAGAATTGGATCCAAGGGTAGCCTTGAGACAGGATGCCAAGAGCTGGGGAAAGGCAGTGGAGAGGTCACTGAAGCAGCCTGGAGCAAATATATGACCAAATGCAAGTTAATAGCCTGTAATTTCATCATGAATTACCACCTCAGCACAGAACTATTACTACAAGAGTAAAGAAACACATAACTATAAATTAGCAGTACCATCACTTCAAGAACTGTCTCATAAATGCTTATTTTTATCTCTGAATTGTGGCTTACTATAAGATAATCCTCCCACATACCTGAGCCCCTAAAGCAACCTTAACCCTTCCAGCAGCAGTCTGAAAAAATAAATCAACTGGACCTTAATTTTTTCCCTGACTTGCCTTTTAATTAACTTATGAACAGTGTAGCTGTTTCTGGTCTTCTAGTATCATTTCCAGGTCTTCTATTTTTGCCACTTAATTTTGGAAACTCAAATGCGCTAGTGCAGGGATAAAAATGCTATGGTCCATAAAAATTAATTAATTTTGTCAAGAAAGATCAGCTTTAGAGGGAGTGCCAATACAATTTAAATGTCACAGGTCATAACTGAAGTTATATTTCTGTGCTACTTCTTCAGTAAACTTTAATTTTTTAGTGGCTGGCTGATGCACCTGTCTGCAATGATTCACTTCAGCTACCCAACCATACATAAAGCTTTTCTTAAATCCCTGTGGATAGAATGCATTTCTGTTTCCTGCAGTCTGACCATTGCTGGGGAAGGCACAGGCCACAGGTAGGCCATTTAATTTGTACTATTCCTGAAAGGTGCTGATAGGCAGCTGCCTAAGGCTATTTACACACTGAGCTGCCCCTGGATATTAAGAAAGGTGGTGCAGCCTTGTTTGTGGTCAAAATTTGCCTGTTAGAGCCTGATGTTAGCTTAAGTTGTTCTCATCCAGATCTTTGTGATTCTCAGCATAAGGAATGAGGAGATTTTTGAACATAGTTTTAATCCTGGCATTATCTCTACTGGGTAGAGCACGCACACACCTTTTTCCTCTTGGAGCAGTTCACTTCTGTTGCTAAAGCTTGTGGGAAATAAAGGGAGCGGTGCCAAGGCTGCCTCAGAGTTGAGCCCTGACACCCTTCAGCTCCGTCTCTTGTGCAGTGTCTAAAGTGTGTCATATCCATTAGAATTTTCCTTTTCCTGTCCTCCTGGGCATTGGTGGCACCTGTGAAAGCCTCTCAAGCTTGGAGCTGTGAGTGCTTGTCCCCCAGGCTGGGGATGTCTGAGCCACATTGTCCATCCGTAGGTCAGGCGTAGGTGACCGGTGCCACAGGCAGCTGGGACTCAGACGCTCTGGCAGGACCTGTGTTGGATGTGATTGTATTTGCATGAAGCAGAAAATTAAAAACCACCAAATTGTCTTTATTTTTTTTTTCCTTTTACATGCAACTAATGGAAGAACCGCTCCACAAGCAGCTCCTGGCTGGACTGTTGAATTCAGTGCATGTGCACAGAACACCCCTGGGCATCCGTGGGGACCCACCAGAAAGGGTCGCTCTCAGAGGTCCCATAATACAAGAAGTTATCTATTGTAATGCAGATTTCCCTTCTTCCTCAAAGGTGTAACAGGCACAGCGTTCTTCACACAGGCTTTGCATCGAGCAGTATTTCAGCCGTCCCTGCTGGATTAAAATATATGCCTTGACTAACAAGTGGCCATGTGCTGGGAGTTATTTTGGAAAGCAATAATGGGCTGCACTACTCGTGGAAGGGGGGGAAACTATAAAGCACCGTGAGGAGAAGTTGTGACAGACCATGCATAGCAATCTCCTTGCTCTTCACAGCTCCTTGAGGACAATCCTGCTGCCAAGCCAGAGGAAGGAAAGCCTCCCCCCTCAGCAAGTGTAAACTGTGACTGGCTCAAGGCTTAATGATGACGAAGGAAATTAAGTGGGTGTGCAAGAGAAAGGACAGGCCTTGCGTTATTGCTGTGACTAATAACAAAATTGCTGCAGGTTTTCACAGTTAAGCTGGTTTTCTTCTGACATGTGGCAAGCTGGCTATTCCAGCTAAGCTGCTTTTAGCTCTCAGACGTGAAAGAGATAGGTGAGCAAAGCCTTGCTCACCCTCTAATCAATGCAGAATTAAAGAAAGAGCCACTTAGCATACTCTTACCCAGTAATGACAATGGCTCTGCCAAGGAGGGCCTAGAGCAAGGATGTGTGTGTGTGTGTGCAAGAGACTTTACTACAGCTCTGTGGTAGCCATTAAAGCCATGTATCACTATACACTATGCTTGCTAGTCACTTAGGCAGCTTTTCAAAATCACTTGTGAACTCTTGTCAGCAGTCACCACATAGCTGTCCAGCTCGTTCTCAGAGCCACCACCTTGGGGTTTTTTTTGTCATTGCACTTTTGTGACTTTTACAGTCTCTGAGCAGTACTTGTTGTTGTCTCCTGTTTCCCCTCGTTGTGATCCAATTATTAGTATTATTAAGGTTCTTTAGAAATTCCTCTGCCCTAATAAAGGTGCAAACGAGACCATATGCCAGTGACAATAATATGGNCCCCCCAAAAGTGTCGAATCCAATGGATATATATGCTCAGGCTAGGCAGGCATGTCCGGGCCTGTCCCCCTGCAGGGGGGGGCAGCCTCTTACAGCAGCCTCTGGGGCTGTTGCATCCCATGCAGTCCTGTGGGGCAAAGCCTCTCACGTGGATGTCCCGTGGGGCTGGGGGTTCCACAGCTGGGCCAGTTTGTGTAATCGGAGGATGGGTGTTTAATGACTCTCACCAGAGGTTACACCATGCACCCAAAAACCTCCTCCTGCCCCCTTGGTTGGGGGGAGTCTGTGTAAACCTGGCTTCTGTGAGCTGTGCTCTTCCCCTCACCCCAAATTCAGCTGGAGGCTTTGACCTATTGTGGATGCATACCTTTCCTCAGCCTCAGGTGGTTGAACAATGGGTGTCCTTTAATCTAATCAGCAGTTTGACTGACGGTCCAAAGTTCTTCAGGCAGGTTTTTGTGGTTATAGCTTCCTTAAAACTTTATATCAATGTTTGAGGCATAAACTATTTTCAGTCTCTGACACCCCTGCCCCCGACTAGAAGTGCTCCCCTTTGGTTCAAAATGGCCAGCATCTTTACTTTTACTTACTTTGGCCAAGTCTGTCTTTGTCACCTGTTTCCTACACCCCTTAGCTAGCTTCTTCTCAGTGTTTGGAAGTCTCTCACACACCCCTCACCTATTTTTGCCTTTGGCAAGTGGCATGGCTACTCCAGTCTCTTCCAGGTCTCTGCAAACTCCCACCTCTCTAGGACTGTCACAGAGGCCTTGCTTGGAGGATGGCACTTTGGGCTACCACACAGTTAAATCAAGTGCCACATGGAGAGTCACATCTCAGGCCATGCTGAGGAATGTGTGTCCAAGCTGAAGGCGTAACCAAATGGCAAGTTTGAAGTGCTTCAGACATAGAGCTGTGTGTTGTCTGACTGAACATGCCCCGTGCCAACAGCTGTGGTCTTAGCAGGACTGAGAAGGAACTTTGTGAGTGGCAAGCATCATTTTATGTGCATGCTGCTCTTCTCAAAAGCTTCACATGCTGAAGTCTCTCCTTAACCCAGCTACAAAAGGCTTATTTGCTTTTTACACTGACACCATTAGGGAATGCGTGTTCCACGCAGTGCACAACAGGGATAAAAGTGACCAGTCTGCACTGCACCCATCCTGCAGGCTTCCAGTGCATGTTAGTGTTTCTCCACCGCAGTGGAGCACTTATGTTTCTTACACAAGGCCGTAGTTTTCCAAGACACAGTTCTCAAGCCAACAGTCCATTTCAGCTTTATTTATAGAAACAGAAAAAGATACAAAATTATGAAAGATATTTAAAGCACTGAAAAAAACCCAGAAAACTATTTTAGTTCAGAAATAAGCTTGCCCTCTATGACCTTCAGGGTCATTTCCATATTGGAGCCGGAAGTTCTGCATGCATACAAATTGGAATCCAATCACCCAGTAGCTCCTCCGTTCATGTAATAATGGTAATCAATAAGACTGAAGAACAGATCTATGGCTTTTTGCTCTAATGCTAATTCCACTTAATTACAAAGTTTGAGCAAAGTTTGAGAAAGTTCTTGCCCTTAGCTCAGTGCTGCCCCAAAATGGAGGCCAATCTCATATCCCTTTACTAAATTCAGAGGCTTAGAGCCATATACTCTGTGGCTGAGAGAATCCCTGCAATCATCATCCAGTCAGTCAGGAGGGCCATGTCTCTGGCCAGGCAGCATTCAAGGTAAGTTATTTTCAACAGGCCACGGTGTCTCCTAGAAATGGCTTCCAGGGGAAATCATGGCATTCTCATGGCGGGGGAGCCAGGGGACTCAGCAAAAAAGGCTGGAGCTTCTGCTTTGAAACAGCAAGAGATGGGCTTTTCTCTGGATGGATAGAGAGCTGAAGCCTCTGCCCTTATTTCTTCAGGAATAAATGGAGGGTAACTGGCTGCCATAGTTGTGAGCAGCAGAGACATCAGAAATGCAGGCAATAAGCAGAAGCCTGTCTCAGGAACTGAATTCCTTGTTGAAGAGATAAGTTATATCAGACTTGGCTGAAGCTGCAGGAGTGATGGACACTAGGATGCTAACTCCAAACAGGCTGAAATGTCTGCCAGGGGCATGGAACAAGTTTTGACATGCTTTGGGTGGAGGAAGCTGCTTTTGGAAGAAGTCCTCTCCAGAACTTGTGGCCTTTTGACCATGCCTAGGGGGAATGTCTAACTTTAGAAAGACTAAAGGTCTTCTGGCTGCTCTTCAACATCAGTTTAAAACAGAACACTGTAGGAGACACCCACAGTACCAGGCAGGGGAAGGGTGTCCCCTTCCCTCAGAAAGCAGCATGTGCTGAAGTACTCCTGCAACCTGGACACCTGCAGGCATGACCTTCCCAGCTCTGGACAACACAATCTTTGGGCAAAGGTGCTGCTGTAACAGGTCTGGCTGTGGGCAAAGGACATAGAGTTCCAGCTAATGGTGCCATTGTATTGGACCATTCTGGTTTTTTCTAAAGGTCTTAAAAAGTTCCTCCTAGGGTGTCTGCAATATATTGCAGGAGCTGACTGCTTGGACACCAGAGAATGAAGCAGACTGAACAGATTTACCATTCACCCAGACTGGGGATATCTGCTTTTGTAACAGAACAATACAAGAGGCAGACTGAACACTCTGAAGGTGGTGTTAGCCCCAGAATAAAGGTTGTATTTTATGCTTTAACTCTAAGACAAGGCAGAGAGCGCTTAAAGCCCAAGGAGCTTTAAGAGCATATTTGATTAAAAAGGAAAGCTGTTCCTTAAGAAAAGACCTGCCTCACTACTCTCTCCTTTTAAAGAAACAAGACCATTTCTAAGGTTACCAAAAAGGTGTTATTTTAAAGGCAAAATTTTAAATGAAGACATTAAAAAGAAAAAGCAGGCTTTGCTACAGTAGGTGGAAGAGTAGCTTAAGGCAGAACTACTCCAGTCAGTGAGAATACAAAATGTTCTAGCTTGTATCAGAAAGCAATCAAGAAGAACTGATGAGCACCATGCCCTTCCTGGAGTAGTGTAAGTGCAGGGCACAGTCCGACATGCCCCTGGGCACCATCTGTGGGAGATTGGGCTTTTTGAATTCTCCAAGGTAGAATTTCTTTTTCTTCAATATCTCAAAATAGGCAGCAAAACATGAAAACAATCCTCAACATATATAAAATGCCTGTTCTGAGATGCACGCTTCTAATGTACATAGAATCACAAAGATGCTGTTTTACAAAAATAACATAATTCAAAATGCTTCATAGTTTCTCCCCACCCCTGGCCGTAGCCCATCAGTGTTTCTGCAGTTCAATTCCTGCATTTGCAATCCAGAATCAATTACATGAGCTTTTGGTTTTAATACATGGACTGAAGACTTGGTCTGGCTCACCCTTGTGCAGATAGAATATCCAGTGTAGAAAAACCATCAACCTGCCTTGAGAATAATTGCTTGCATCATTCCTAATGCGCAGCACACTTCTGCTCCCATTCAATTCCAACATGAGAATAGCAGTACAAGAACCCAAGAACAGTCAGTGTCGCCCATGGCCAGCCTATAAATAGAAAAGACAGACAATCCTAGTCAGAATAATTAATGACTGCTTCAAGTAGAAATACTCCTGGGATGACCAACTTACGATGCTTCTAATTAATTTTGTTAGCAATTCAGTCTCATAAGTAAGTAGAGTTAACCCAAAAAATTTGAAAAGGAAAACTGTCTAAGCTTCAGGGTTGCCTGACCCCCTGGCAGTCCTTGTCTTTCTCATTTTCAGGGAATTGCACCAGATTTATTCCTGTCGAATTACAAAGGTCTATTTTGATCCTCTCCTTTGTAGTAGGTTTGTCTATCAAGCAGATTGCCCCAATGAACCCTGATGCTTTAAGCTGGCTATGGTGCTTCCTAGGCACAAAGGGATGCATAGCCACAACGAAGATTATTAAAAATCTGAACACGTCCAGTTACCTGTTCTGCAAAAGGAGGCTGGGGCAATCTCTGATTAAGGTTGTTTTGGATATCCTGCAGCTAGGTGTAAAGCCTGATATACCCTCTACAGCTCACTAGCAGCTAGTGTGTATCAGTGAAGAACAGACAAACCTCTCTGCCTGATTCCCAGGTTATTTTTTAACTAAAAAGACTCTTCCAATATATAAAACCTTTGCTGGGGAAATGATATTTCATTAATATTACAAATTCTTTTAAGCAAAAGTCACCATCTTTTCACTTGAACTTGAACAGCAAACAGCAGTAAGCAGGTCACAAGCCAAAAGGTCTATTGCTTTCCAGTGGAGTTGTAAATAAATTGAAAAATCTGTAACGAAGAAAATTATTTTGTTTTCCTTGATACCTTTCCTGACACCTCTGTTCCCTTTGTCCATTCTCCTCCTTTCTTTAGAATTTATGAATTTTAGATCTTACAGGTTGAAATCCTCAGTGCTAGACCCTGATGTTTTTCAGTGTGTGTTGTCTGGAGAAAGGGGACAGAGAGAAAAATGTTTGAGGGTTTTTTAAAAGGCTTTTTTTGTTGCCATTGTTGACATAAAAATTTTGGTTGTGTGCATGACTGGTTTTCTGTATGCTGTCCTTGAACTACCAACACCTGCTTCTGAAAAAAAAGCTGCCCCTCTTGGGGAAAACTCCGGTCTAAAGGAACCTGCTGGCAGACATGAGATTCCCCTTTAGCCTGGAAGAAGGAATGGAGAGAAGCTGTAGCCTCTGCACAACATGATACTCCAGGAGGAGCTCTTTCTGAAGGTATATTTACAAGGTGCTTTGCAGGCTGGCTTTCTCCAGGCTCCAAGCTAATCCCAGTCAGGGAAGAGTTTAATTGTGCTCACATCCATCTGAGCCTTGGCTCAATACCCTGCCCTCAGCAGAACTGACAGCCCCAGACTCAGTCCTGCACTTCTGGGGATGGCATGTGCTGGGCCCTTCCTCTGTGCTCCAAGAGCTGGGCACTGTCACACTTCATCCTGGAACAGGTTCAGAAAAAGTTGCTTCCCCCTGCTATGAATAGCTGTGTTTGTTTCATGAACCTCTAATTATTCTGGCCTTGCTTTGTGGTGAAATACAGTCCTGTAACCTGACTGATTTTCATGGAGACATTTACAAATATTAATCCCTTGTCTTCACAACACCCTGAAGCAAAATTATACTTTTGTTTAATTATTTGTTTCACAAAACAAATTTGCTGAGGTATCTCCAAAGGGATTTTTAACCATAAAAGTCTTGGTTTTATTTCAGTGAAATTAGGCTATAGCAGATTGGGTTTCACCTTCAATAGCAAGCTAAAGCCCAGCTGTGCTTTGTCTCTGCTAAAATTGCATGTGAAAGTATGTCAATAGATGTAATAAAAACATACCTCTTCTGGCAGCAATATTGTGGTGGCTGCTTTATACAGGCAGAGCCAGAAAATTAGAAAAGGACTGAGTCTAGAATTGTTCTTCTGTTTTAGGGGCACTTTGGAAATTTGCTACTTACATGTTTTGCATTTTTAAATACTGTAAAGCTCTGGCACATGAAAAATGTGCCAGCCATAGTCTGACTTGCTTGCTCTCCCCAACCAGTGTATTAGAGATCTTGTCAGAATACATAGCTACGGACCGGACATCTTTTCTAGATGTCTTAGATTTCCAGTAAGATTCCTCCATGGTGCTCAGAACCTGGGTTCACAGTTTTTTTAGCCACTATAATCAGGCTTGTGGTAATCCTCCTGGAATGCAGGGAGTCTGTCCTGTATAGTAATGGGTGTCAGGGGTGGCATTCAGTACCTCATCTCCTCCTGACCTAATGAAGGTGAGAAGGAAGGGGGAAGACAAAGTGACCCCAATATGGGCAAAGGAAAAGGGGATTTTTTAAAAATTTGATCTTGCTACAGTTCTTCTAGGAGGTGCTGCACAAATCCCAAAGCATTTCTCCCTGCACAGGTAGGAGGCAGCTCCAAGCAGGGGTAAGGAGGCACCTCTGCCTTGCCCTTTCTTGCCATACTGGGACCATGTGTAGTGCTGGTGGGTGTGGGGAAATGCATGTGAGTAAAGCAAAGGCACCATGTTCTGGTCCTTGGCAATCCCAGATTAGCTCCAGCCCACTCATGGCAGATTTGCACAGGTGCATCCACACTTGAGAAGCAACCCAAGGACAGCCTGAAGCAAGCAGGGGACCTTTACACTGTTTTCACCCATCTCTTCCATTTTAGGACTGGATATACAATAACGTTATTGAAAAGTCTGAAGAACTTGGTCTCCAGAAGGTGATGATGTAGGGAAGGACACCTGAAGTAATGCTAATCCAGCAAGGGTGCAATTTCAAATTCTGCCCAGCGTGTGTTTTCCTTGTAGGTGACCTCCATTATCAAACAGCAGCACGAGCTGAGCTCTTGCAAGGTAAGGTCACAGGAGCATTTTTCTGTTTTCCACAGTTTCTCCTTGTAAACCCAAGCAACCAAACAGTACCGATGGCCTCGGATCCACAGTTCCAAGGAAATTTCCTCCTTTTACCCTGGGCCAGCATTGTAAGGTACGTTCATCCCTCAGGCCTTTTGCTGACTCTCACTCTGCTCCTACTCTCAGACATCATTCGGGGGGCTCTTCTTTTTGGTGACTCCTCAGCTTTACCTTATCCCTCTAAACCACTGCACCCTCACCTATGCAGTACCACTCTCCAAACTCTGCTTGGAAGGGTACATGCCTGCATTCTAGATCAGTCTCTCTCTATAAAGTCATACATAGAATGTACTCTTCAAAACATTATTGGTTTCAGATCAAGCACTAGGCTATTAGGAAATGACTGAGTTAAGTCTGTCTATTCAAAATCATGTCACATACCACCTTAAATCTTACAGTTTCTTGACTAGTTTCAGTAATTTGATTTTGGGCTTGAAGGCCAAGTTTCATGGGACTATTCAGATTTTCATAATTTTTTTTTTTCACAGAAAGATGAATGTATTCATTAACATATGCTATTTGTAGATACAAAGACTAATTCATATGCTGTTTGAAAATCCAGCAATATTTGTGAGCTTTGCATGCACAAATGTCTTTTAAGACAGCTGGATATCACTTTTAACAAAGGAACACTGGGTGAAAATCACAGCCAAATTCTCTGCTTAAGGTGAGGTATGCTGCTCCACAAAACACCAAACACAAGTTCCTTTGTGAGGAGGAGTGCAAATTTTGTAGAGAAGTAGCAGCAGCACTTGATCCATTTATCACACAACCTCCTCCCAGAGAAGTCTTCAGTCCCAGCTAGGCCTGAGGCACTGCTCTGTCCAACACAGCTCATGGACTTTCCATGAGTCTTGCTCGTTAAAACCACATTTTGGTATATTATGTACTCAGCTTTCAGCCTAATGAGCAGGAGGCTTGTCTTCATTACATAATCAAGACAGAATTGATACAAACTTGCTGCTACAGGAACAGCTTTTAGAATTACTTCTTTCTTTCAACTTCCTATCCCTCAATCCAAAGTATTTCTGGATACTTTGCAAACGACTAGAAAAGTTCATGTTCCTAACACACTCTGAATTTTGATAGGAGTGGTGTAAAACTAAGCTTTCAATTCAAAAGTAACAGTCTGGATCACAGCTCTCAAAAGACCAGTTATATCCTTATTACCTCAGTTCAAATCATTTGAACCAACATTTAATCATGTATCCAGAAGGAAGCTCTTTCAAATTTCCTCCTCACCTACCGTAATGAAAAAGAATCACACCAGCAACGTTTTGGGTAGGTTTCAGTCATCATCAAAACACTAGGAAACAGTCATTTGTTCCTTCCAGCTTGTGAGGTGTAAGAGAAAGGGGCTGCAGTTACATTTTGCGTTTTCCAAAACTGCCTTAGTGGCTCTTGGACCTAAATGTTATTTTTAGCTGTGCCTTGGCTGCACAGTCCTCAGAAGTCTTCAAGTGCAGAGTAGTTATTAAATCAATTGAAGTCAGAAGAAGTAATCTCCCTGAAAAGCTCGGCTTCAGGAGCATACATCTACTCTGACTTTGATTTGGAAGTACCTAAGTTTCTGTAAGGCTTAGCACTCAGGAAAATTTATTCTTAAACAAAAGTTCAAATGTGACAAGACACTGAAGCAACTCCTCTGTAAAGTGGAATTAAAGAGACACAATGGTGGGAAGGAGGAGGAACAGGCACCAGTCTGTCAAGCATAATAAAAAACTAAAGCAAACCAGCATTTGAGGCTAAGACATCTCTGGCCTACAATTACTAACAGAGGATCAGTAAAACTACCACTTTTTCAGAAAAAAGAACACATTCAAAACTAAAGATCTCTTGAAAGAAACCTATTATCTAGCTAGCCCAATATTTGAAGCATCTTCAAAGGCTGGGCTAGATAAACTCTGCATTTTTAATTTTTCATTTAATGTCTTTTTGTCACTTCCAGGTGGACCTGTCTGACCATGACAGCAGGGAATGTCACACAGCATGTGTTACAAACACGGTGCAGTTTGACACCCAATTAGTCCTCAGATATCTGGAAAAGAAAACTCTATCTCTTTTCAGCTGTGTTGTAGCAAAGCCCCAGCCTGATTCAGAACAGGTTTTTTTTGCTGCTACTTTCAGCCTCCACGTTGCACACATGTCAAAGGACAGGCAATAAATTCTGCCAGCAAACAGCCCTCCAAGTCCCAGCTGGGCATCTCCATCCTCCCACCCCATGGAAAGCAGCACACAGGGTCTGTAAATTCAAGATGCCATCATGTCCCATTATGAGCCCGCAGCTAACAGCTCCCACAGCTTTCCCCTCCATCCGTCGTGCACTTTGGGAGCAGAGGAGCTCTGCCACGGGGAACCAGCTTGGCAGATTAGGTGAGGCTGACCTGACCTATTCCTATAGATTTCCAGGCATTGAAGGCACTTTAGCTGGTGGGTGTGGAAAAGGTCCAAATATAATAAAAAATAGTACTGTACAATAAGTAGTTTTTCAAAGGAAACCCAGGGAAATAAGGATAACCCTAAGGATAAGTCAGACCTGTCCCATGCAGCATCTGGAAACATGACTGAGAAGGACAAAATTCTAGACCTGAACCTCAGACAGGTACACTGGCAGTAACCACAAAATCTTCCTCTTCAGTAGACATGAAGCAGCTTCCAGCAAAAGGCACTATGAAATGTGGAACATAGTAGTCTACTTATGTGAATTTTAAATCATATCATCCTGAAGAATGCTTACATCTGTGGCTTTCTGAGTACTTATCACTGCTGCAAAAAACTGAAAATGGAGAAATAACAGTCCAAGACCATTAGCTGCAACACAGGATGGCCACAACTCATTCAGATCAGCATTACTGAAAGCAAAAAGCCAAAGTCTCTTAGTGTTTTCATAATGCAAACAGGTTGGATTTAGTAGACAAAGGTCACAAAAGTTGTGGCTTTCCTGTGTTCTTACTGTGCATGGAGCCAGGCTTTACCATAGCTAAAATAATTTTACTTTTATGCTTGATGGCACTGAAGAAAGGTGTGTGCTGACAAAGACTTTCTTAAGCAACAAGGTATCAGTTTAACCTATGTCAGGGCTAAGGTTGCTGACCACACTTTTTCCTGTTAATTAGATAAACTGCAAATAAACAAATTCATAGGTAGAGCTTGAAAGATTGGCCTATCCTATAGCTTTTATAAAGCACCCCTCAATTCAGTGATGATGCCAACACTATTTTCATTTCCCTAAGTATGTATATGAAAGAAAAAAACCAAAACCAAAACAAAAAACCTTCACAACCACCATGCTGTGCTATTTGCTGGCAAAGGCTCTGTGGATGCAGGTATCCATACAGGATATGCCTGCCTGCCTGGATTCTCTGTTTTGTCTTTGGAGCTAGAACCTCATTTAATGCCAACTAACCATGACCACTAACAGCTCTCCAGATGCTGTACAATGTAGATGAGAAGAATTATTTCCCCTGTTTGTATCACAGGATACTAGCAGGATAACTTCACTCTGTATTTCTTGGTGTGTTTTTGTGGTATTATCCTACCTTAAGGACTTTTACTTCTAACCCTTGTGAAAAGCACAAAAAAATTCACAGGAGTTATGCCTTCTGCTTCATGTTTTAAAATAAATCTTCACCCTCTACTAGTTTTCCCAGCAGAGCTAGTCAGTGGAAAAAAGCCTGGTATTTTAGGCAGTAATTGTGGTCTCATGCATATCAAGTTGACTCTGGAGTAATTCAACTAAAATCAAAAGAACCATATTCGTGCTACTGCTGAATTTGAATTAACAGTAAGGAAGACTGATGAAAACTGCCTGTTGGAATCTTCCTGCCAAAACTGCTAATGGGAAAGGAAAAAAACCCCAACCAACCAACTTTAGTTTTCAGATTATGAAGGGGTGAATCTGTAAATCAACCTTCCCTCTCCTCCCATGTCTTAAATTGAGAGCTACACATAGCTAATATGAAATCAAAGCCCACAAAATACGAAATCTTAATGCTCATTTATTTTTAGAACAGAGACAAAAGCTTCTAAAAGCATGATTGTAAACAAAGATGCATCTTCACCCAGAAGCAAGGCAAAAAAGCTACCTCTATGAAGTGTTGTGCAAAGAAAACATTTTAGAATAATGTATCTGGCTTAGGACAGTACTGTATTTATCACTAAATGTCTACTCAGGTATTCCCAACAGAACCGCCTTAATATGGTGTGAACAAGTACCTAAAGATGAGACTTGCAAAGATTCTAGGGCAGTTTTCAGTTGTAATTATCTGCTGAGTGTTATATGTACCAACGAAAACACCAGAGCCAGGAGCCTCCTTTTGTTAGAGTTTTCAGATGAAAGAGGAGAATGAAGAGTTAACTCCCCAGGAGAACATGAACGTCCCAAAGGCAGAGCTGGGAACGCTGCTGTTGCCTGGCAGGATCCTGAGGTGAGCATCTGCCTCTCACTGAGCAGAGACAAGCCCATGTTATATATAGAAAGGCATGCTGAGCAGAAAGGTGAATTAACTTCCCCTCTACTAGAGCTTCAAATTTCAGGAAGATTTCTGTACCACTCTAACTGGGGTTCTTGGATTTAGGTTTGTGTGTCAGGCTTCTCACATACAACGAATCTCTTTCTCATACCTTATAGTGCTAGGGAGCTCTTGAGAAATCAAGGCTATATACTTGCAAAAGAAGAGGATTTAAACCAGGGGTTCAGACACGTGCCATCAATCACCAGCAAGCAAACATTTGGGTAAAAAGGTGAAGCACTATAATTTATTTCCCCAACGTGATCGCTGGCTAAGGTACCCTGAAATGGTCATGAATATAAGATGCTTAAATGACCATAAAATAATTAATTTTTAAATATGAAGAATGATTTAAGGATTAATTATTCACAATCCCCTTCCTACCTGCAACCCATTTTTTAATCTGCCATTTTCCTTGTCATCCTCAAAACTACTCATATTCCAAGACCTTTGCAGCTATTCCACGGTGCTGTCTTGTCTCTTCACAGCATTAAGAATAAGAAAAAAGGCAGACACTGTGATAAATTTAACAAGTTTCAAATTTACAACCAGCTACGCTGGCAACAAACAAACTACAACTCCTTATCACAGAGCTCTCATACCTGAAATGCTCTGTGGATAAAAATTATATTAACTGCTAGAGCTTAATGCAGTAAGAGAAGGGCTGAGAGCACAATGTTAATTTACATGAATGCTGCATTCTGATAATTGCTATATCAGTGTAAAGCTAGCACTACAAGTGGGGTCATTGAGCTGAGTTCTCACTTAACAGAAATACAAATATCCTGAGGGATGGAAGTGCCCAGATAAGGTAACCAGGCAATCTTGCAGTCGTTTACTGAGCCATAGTAATCGATGCAGGACTAAGGGATTTTGAACACTGCTGGTCTCAGGCTGTATGAAGTTACTCCCCTTCTGCTTGCGTCTTGTTTTCACCCTGTCACCAAAGGGCAAAGAAAAGGGCTGATGCAGATTTAGGGAGGCAGCCCTGGAAATACAGCGGTGCCTAAAGGTGGCCATGAGCCTACAGAAAACCTTGACAGCAAACCATCTTCATCCCACTGGTGGCATGTCCCACGACATGGAATTGTTGCACACCAGTTATCTGGAGCAAAAGGGCCATACAGGATTGACCTCAGTTGACCAGTTTTTGATAGAACAGTTGTTTCACTTCTCACCTGCGCAAGCTGATCTGACCCTCCTGCAGCCCATAGAATCAGAGCAACTAAATAGAAGAATTATCAGTAAAATAGTTCAATTACAGATAGTTTGTGGATAAGAGTAAATCCATTTTAATTTTTTGGGGAAAACAAGTCTGTGTTAGCCCATCATCAAGACCACTTGAAACAAAGGAAAAAACTAATTTAAAATTCCTTGAATGATGTCCATATTTAATTGACTTCAAGGACAAAATTAGACAATTTGCTTGTATATTCTCAGAAAACACATTCTGGTTTTCAAGAGTACATCTACTTTTGAGTTTGGGGAGGGAATACCTTATTCTCTGCTATCTGCGTGAACTGGGCAACACAGAGCCCAGAGAGTACCTGAAAATACAGGCCTGCCTGGGTGAGCTGTGTAAGCACAGAGGTCATCCAAAGCACAAGCTGGTAAACCATTCATCACTTGTGTCAGAAAACACAGATTAGAAATACCCAGGCAGCTATATCAACATGCAAAATCTGCCAGCACTTCCAAGGACAGGGATCTCATTTCCTAAGCCCTGATCTGCTTTCTTGGGATCTGGTCTCAGGCCAATAAGCAGCCACCCAAGGGGAGGAAGTCTGATTAGCACAAATCTGAATGAGTTACCTACCGGTGTGGTCACGGAGATCAAAACCATTCCGTCAGCCCAAGCTGACACTGAGGGATACAACCCTTCTTTGCCTTGTAGCTGGCTTAGAGGAATGCACACGCAAAGATTTAAATCTTGTAACAGCCTAGCTGTTCTCCTTGCTTCCCTGTTTTAAGCAAGCTTCCTGAGCAGCTGCTGAAGGGGATAACTCACAATGTTCCTTTCAGGTAAGATGGCTGCACTGGCAGTCTGCAACTGCAAAAACATCTCATAAACCCCCATCTTTAAAAATTGTTATATGTTTACCAGCATATTCCCTTTCCTAGAAGGAAAAAACCGCTCACAACTTTTCCATTACACAAAACTATAACAAAGTTACAGAATTACTATGCCTTGCCAGAAAGTTTTTGCCTATATTTATATTGCCTTATTTAACAAAGTGCAGTTTAGTGCAATGAGATATAATCTTTCCATGTGCTTCTGTGGCCCACTAAAACTAGGAAGGAGCACGCTCTGATGCACGGCTGTTACACCCTCTGTTCCACCTGGGCTCTGCTATTCAGTGTAATAAAAGCAGTGCTGCAAGTCTTTAACATGGCTGTTAATAATGCCAATATACACATCTTGCTCAACACCAGCCTATACCTACACCTCTCCGAAGGTGAGAGTGGGCAGAACTCTGTACTGTTCAACTAGTTTCCTGTTCTCCTTCTGTCCCTGGCTGACATGCTGGAGAGGGCAGAATCCTGCCAGCCTCCCTGACTCCCTGCTCCCCCCTCCTGGTGGGGCAGCCTCCATGGCAGAGACTGGGCTGCACTCCCAACCACCGTGGGATTTCTCCTAATGCTAATTTCACATGTCATGGGAGAGAAATATAATGAGAACTGGCTACGAAGCAGTCATTTCCATTTGTAAATGGGATAGCACAAAGGAAGAAATGAGAACAAATTTCCATATGTACAGTCTCTGCTAAACAATCATCTCTGCAAATCTCTCCCCAGCGTGTGTGGTGCGCGCTGCCTTTACGGGATCAGCCGCACAGCCAGAATAATTAATTAATCCAGGCACCCTCAAATCAGCTCAGAGGATCCGAGAGAACAGAACTGGATCTGATCTGATTTCAGACCACAGTTCACGTACAATGGCGTGGCTACATGGATTAGTAATTTTACAGATACATTTGGGCTAATTAATGAATGCTGCATCTCAAGCAGGCCCAAACCGTGATCAAGTATCTTTGCTTACAATCACTATATGTCAAAACAACACTTCCCCACATCCTCATCTTTAAACTAAAATACCAAGATGCCCAATCAAGAGAGCACAGTGGCTACAGAGGCTCGCTGGGCATGGGCAAAGCCAGCATTGAAGAAGGATAGAGTGCAGGGCATCCATAATTTACCCCAATTATCTGCAGAAGAACCAAAGGGTTGCCTTTTTTTTTATGGGGGAGGGGGCAGGGGGACAGGGTATATGGCTCACCCTGCTGAAATAGGCTGTTTTTCTTCTGAAGGCAGTATCACTCCTGATCTTGACAAGGAGAGTAATGCCAGTTTCTTTGGCAATAATTAGCATACCTAATAGAGAGGACAGAGAGTACATTTTCTTCCCTTCTCCTTTATTTTCAGTTGGCTCTTCTACTGGTTTTACATGAATTATTACTAAAAATCAATGCCTCATGCTGAAGTAAATATTCTGGACGAAATGGAAGAGCTTCTCAAATTTTATGCATGGTCACTGAATGCAGCTGATTTTTGCACAGGAAATGGACATTTAAAAAGAAAAGTATCATTTTTTTTTACTGGTTCTTTTCCTTATTTGAAAATCTTAAATTTTTGTTTTGTTGTCCAAAAAACAAACAGTTTGTTTGTCCAGCCATCGTATATCACCTTACTAATTCCTTTCAAAAAATCTTTCTAATAGATACTGGCACATCCAGGATAGATTTTGAAAGTTCTGGTTTTTGGATCAAATTTTCCAACACAAGTTTTAGCACCCTTCACATCTGCTCATACTGTATTCATCATACGGGTCAAAACTGCTCTTGATAAGCCCTTTGTCCCCTTTGAAAAATTCCTTTGCATTGGGATTTGCCTCAGTGTTCACTTTTCTGCAGAACTGCAAGACAACTATGGATAAAAGACCTTCGTCTGTCCTTCAGTGTTTCAGTGAGTACTGGCCTCAAGTGAAGAGCTCAGCTGCAGTCAAAGTTTGTTGTAACAAAGAAGCCTGATTAAATAAGCGAAATTTACCATTTGGCAGAGATCTTCAGCCATTCATAAAAGTCAAAGACAATACTTAATGTTTTGATCAGAAACTGTGCTTAAGTCCTTGACTTGCATCCTTGATGACCTTTCAGTCACATTTGAATACATTTCAATTACCAAGGCAGAAAAATTACCCTGGCAGATGGACCAAGACCATTACCAATTTACTAACATCTCTACCTTCCCTTTTGCTGAAGTCCCAGTATCTTCTACGGCTTATATAATAAATATAATAATAAACTATTCTTTTATTCTGCAGAGAGTGATGTAGCTTAATTTGTTTTAAAACCTAACCCAAACTACAACAGATGTTATAATTGTTGGGTAGAATACTTGAGAAGCTGTGGCATCATTTGTGTCTCCATTCTGATCTGCTACTGGAGGCCTTAAGCACAATAAATGGAAGTACAAAGAAGGACAAAAGCAGAAGGGTGACTCAAAGGCATTGGCATCACTCTAGACAAAGACTATGAAAAACTAAAGTGTTCAAGTGATCAAGTCAATCTCCAGTAAAAAGGAAGAGATGTCACAGGTGAACTGAGAACGCAGCTAGGGGAACAGCAACAGAAAAGATGGGAAGCAAGAATCAAACTGACAGACTTTAAAAAAAAAAATCTCTTTGTGGTTGTATGCCAGGGACGAAGAAATGAGGCCACACGTATCCAGCAAGAAAGTGAAGTATTTAATTAATTAATTGTCCACTTATATGTGTAATCACATAAGGAGATTGGTCAGTGATCACCCACCTACCTAGGATGATTGGCTAAGGTCTTTGCAACACCCATTTCAATAACATTTCACCAGTGTATCATAAACAGAACTTAGACAAACACCAGGTGTTCAGACAGTTATACAAAAACCATCTTATTGTTTTCATAGCTTGTGTGAGAAAGGAAAGATTCACACAGAATATTGCAAGAAGCTGGAAAACTTTTCTAACAGCCCTTTCTGTATCCACATCTCTTCACTAAAAAAGGAGACATAAGAGGCTTCCTCAGCTCATCAATACTGATCTAACAGTCCACTTAGAATATTGGCAAAGAATGGGCACTATATGCTACCTTAGATGATAAATGATCTTAATCAAGTACGTCATGAAAGACTAAAACATTCAAGTACTCTTGTTAAAAAAATACTTTTTTTTAGAAAAGTAGACTTTAAGAAAGATTCAATAACAATATATTTTTTCAAATCTGAATTGGTTATTTTTAGTCACAAAAGCAAAGAAAGCTTGTATGTCAACACAAGAACTTGAGAGTGCCTCAGCAAGGACAACAGCCAGCTCGGCCTGCCTCGTGCCTTTGGTGCATACATGCATCCCATATGTGCAGAATGGATACCAAAGGTCACGTGGCAAAAGAGACCCCCAAAAATGATCAATTTGTCACATCAAGTTAGGACCAACCAAGGTGGCCTTTACCAGATAAAAACAGGTCCAGTCTTTTGAGCCTTCTTTCAGAGCTAATGTTTCAGTCTGAAGATAGTCTACAGTGAGGAGCTGTAGGCTTGGCACAGGTTGACCAGCAGCCTAATTATAGCTGTCATCTCATTAATGCAGAAAAATTTTATTGCCTTCCTCTTGGAGATATAAGTGGACTTAATCTTGTATCTCAATCAGGCTTAACAGAATATTAAATACAAGTGCTGTCAGTAGCCAACTTCTTTGATGAAGGCAGCAGTACACAAAGCTGAATTGAATTATTAATTAAAATACTCCTGCAGAACTCACATGATGGTAGAAAAGTTCTGTAAAAAGTCTTAAGTAAATGTTAACATTTTCAACAAAATAACCACTGTCTTTGATTAATGGAGACCTAATCAGACTATACATTAATTTGGAATCATCTATGAACTGTCATGGAAGTCATTTGTGTCATCTCAAACCCAGTGCAAATTTGTCAAAGTACTACATGTAATACAAGGTCTTGATGCAATTAACTTCAGCGATTAAAATGCTCATAAACTGTGTGTCCTTGGCCAAGCACAGCACTGCCATGGTCTCAGTTTCAAGAGAGCTGATAGGTCAGCACTTACTCTTGTAAGGCGAGTCCAGGAAGGTTACTGCAGGCAGACCCGTGCAGTTGGTTACATCACTGTGCCTGCACTCAGATAAAATCATACACACTTTATGTAACACCACCGACAGTGGGAAGATACAGAACGTGCAAAGTGCAAGCAAGACAAAAAAATCCTAAAACACTCCTTATTTTTTCAGAATCATGCTGAAGACTCAGCATTCTAAGATGTGACATCTGGGTCTGTGGCGGGTCTCCTTTGTTTTTTCACTTTGTTAGTAGCCGTGCTCATAGCAGCACCTGCACACCATGTTGTAGCAACAACACATATGGCATTTGATGGGGTAGTAATTATATTGGACTAGATTCCCAAAGGGAAACATGCTTCTCCCCGAGAAGCTTCAGCTGGAGGCTCCCTCTGGAGCTGCCCCGATGCTCAGCTCTTCGCCTCCTTTGGAAGCTGCTCTGTGGCTCAGTTAGAGTCACTACATAAACACCCCAGGATTTTCTATAATCTCACAGCTTGCACACTCTCCTGCAGCAGAATAGAAGAGAGAGGTCCCCTCCCTGCTCCACAGACTACATTTGGTTTCTATCTTGTAACTGCTTGAAGTAAATCAGACTTTCCAGTATGGCCCACAACTGGCAGAAACTACATCCTTACAGATGCTTCCGGACTGTCTTTAGCGTTCCCCAGGAGGCATCAAGAGCCCAGACCAAGGGAAGAACATCTCATTATTTCACATTACCTGAGAAGTGGGCAGTAAAGGTGAGGGCAGATTTTCAGAGGAAGAAAAAAACCACACAAATAAAAACAAGAGCATCATAAAGGACCCCTAATCTATGCATGACAGACACACTAAGACAGACAGTCCTGGAGGGAAGAAAGGGGGATGGAACCAAAAGAGCTGTTTCATCTCAGAAGATACATTTTGACATTTCTTCGAGACTGTCAAAGCAAGTAAATGCTGACTCTATCTCCTAGCTTCTCCTGTCCTCATCTCACAACCTTTCATCAGCAATACTGTTACTTAAAAAGGAAGTAAGAGACAAACCTTGTGTGTTTGACTGCACTGCAGGAGCCAGCTTCAGTGAGAGACAGATCAGCAATGCTTATCCCAATGAAAAGGAGACACCTTCACATTAGTGAGCAATCAGGACTTTTTTAACAAGGACTTGACCTTTCTAAACCTGGCATAGGTCAAACAAATTGAGACATCACTAGTTCATGGCAATCCCTTTTATATACAATACAGTGGATTTTTCATGCACTGTTGCTACAGAAGACCTTGCAGTCAGCTCACGAAGCACAAAAAACAATGCACTGAAAGGATCTTCTAACACTACTGTGTCTGCTTCATGACCACTTCTTGCTCATCATTCTGTGCTTATTGAGTTCCATTCACAAACTCCAAAGAATTTGAAGGGCTGTGGAAAAGCACACCACAAGGAGGAATGAAAGTGAATTACTACTGACTGACATCAGGCACACGAGCCAAGATCTACTCCCAGTTCTGCTGCTGACTTACTACTTCTCCCTATCCCTTTGTTTCCCTTTGCGACTTGTAAAGCAACTGGAATCACAAAATTCTTCAAATGTTTAGGTCAAAAATACAATACAGGTTAGCAAGAGGATACACATCTATTGCCATATTTTGCTGCTCAGAAACCTGGCAATCTACTGTAACCTTATAGTGACCAAAGCAGATTCAAATGAAGTTAGGAGAAGAAACCATGCTCATTTGATCTCTCTTCAGGAGTGACAATTTTTGACAAACCAGGTTTTTAAGGACATGTGTTTTGGGACACTTTTGAGCAATTTTGTCTAACATTGCTAAGTGCAACAGAGGTTTTACTGAAATAAACACAGGTGCTATTTAATTTTTTTTTTTTCAGAAACAGCACCATGATGTAAAATTTTCATTATCAGGTTAATGTAAAATTAATGTTTAATGTATCATTAAAAGGTTATCTCATACAGAGATGTGCACAGAGCTCCATGTGTCACCATCAGGCTCACTGGAAAGGATGTCTTAGATACAACAGGATCATCTTGCTGCTGCTAGGAAAAACCTTTAACCATGGTTGCTATGATTGGGACACCATTTATGTTCAGCATAAAGCAGAAAGGTGGTATCAAATACCCTAGCAAAACTCTGTGTTCCTTATGACTAGGCTGCACGCAGATAACAGCATAAAAAGGTTCAATCTCTGTTTTACATAATTTTGCTGGTAAAAGTTACAAGCGTATTCATGCCATTATATGCTGTTTCAACCCAAAGAAGAGCTTTACTGAAGTAGTACAAGGCATGGATTTAGCTGAGGTGTCCTGGTGGTACGGCCTGTGGGCATTCCTGTACATGCAAAGGTGCCCTCTGCATAGGTATGGCCCCAAGCATATGAAGTGATAACAGAACCAAGCATCAGCCAGGTTCTGGCAGAAATCCCTTCATGGTTTTAACCTTTTTGAAAAGTGGTCCTCCAAAGGAATCCCAGATCCACTCAAGACATTCTTCAGGAAACCATTAGTCCTTGAAAAATTTGGCATCTTTAGGTTACTTTGCATGCCTCAGGGATAACCTCTCCTAAATGCATGGACCAGAGCTTAATTACATACATCATTAAATACAATGGCTATCCCTCTAACCAGGGCCTCTGTCCCTTACACCAAGGGGAGCCATTAGTAATGTCCCCCAGGAAGCACTGTCATGCTGCTATCAAGTTAAAAATAACTTTGGGCTCCTTTAGATTTTTTTCTTTGTTTGCTTTGTTTTGCAGCATGACCCAGAATAAAAGGTTGGCATTGAACTGTTTATGGGATAAAAGACACAACTGCCACTACACAAGTTGAAGCAGCTCAATAGCTGAAAACAGCAACTTCCTGCAGAGAGTTGATGTGGCAAAACTTGGACTCATTTTTGGAGTCAGGCGACAGATCTTCAGGCCAGCACAGAGCAGCAAGTGTATTGAAAGCAGGCTGTGTAAAATTCAGCATGCAGCTTACCCAAATTAGCTTTTTGTGAGACAGCCTCACAGCTTGGAGAAGGTTTCTTAAAAACACCACCTTGATGGTGCTTTCTAAGGCTATGAAAATGTACGTGAAAGAAACAAGGCTGACTGCAGTAAATGGAAGGTTTAACGTATCTAGGATAAGCTCCTACTAAAATTTTCGTATGACATAATCAGGCTCAGATTTAAATCCTTTGGACTTTGTAGAAAATGAGTTTACCTCATGACAAAAGAAGATTCAGACATTTAAATCTGGTACTGACAAAACAGTGAGGATTTTGCTACCAATTTTCAAGGAAATAGGACTGGGTTGCCAGGGTATGATGCTCTTTGTTGTACAGTGACAACCACTCCCAGCAACTCCGCTGGGAGCTGAGCACTCAATAACTGGAGGGACTTGGCTTGAAAGTAGCTGAAATATTGATGCCTACCTCACCTTGGAAATACACTATTTGCTTGCAACAGTTATTCTGGTACTTCACATTTATGAATACATGACAGGAGCTTCTCTCCCAATCCTCCCTTGCCCCACCCTGCAAACTATCCCCCATACCATCCCATCTGAGAAAAGGAGTACATTCAATATTTTAGTAAATAGTGACACTTGAGTATTAAAATTATGTATCTCTCTAGTAAAACAGTTGGCATAGAGGACAAAACAGCACTTTTTGTCGACTTCAGTGAAAAAAAGAAGACACAATTTTGCATAGACAGATCAAAATACTTCTGTCAAATTAATCTGTTTAACAAATAACTACCAGACTTCTGGAAAGTGTTAGATCTCCTAACTTTCATGAAAAGCATTTAGAAAACAAAAGGTGACACTTGTGTCTGCACTGAATCTGCAAATTTCACTTGAACAAATTTTGCTGTAATTTCTCCATCTATCGACTTTCTCACTGCAGCATGTGGTTACCTTTCAGCTACAAACTTACCTATCTGCAGGATCATTCTGTGAATGGAAATCATCTCACCCTTTCACCATCCCCACTGCTCTTCTCCAAAACCTGCCAAGCTCTGCTGCATGCTCTTTTACCATTAATTCTCACCATTATGAGCAAAGTTGACCACCAAGCACAGGATGTGAGCAGACCAGTAATGTGTGCCTCCCAGGCAAAGATTTCTTCTTCCCCAAAACCAGAGAGAGAACAGGACAAAGTCAGAGTAACCTTTATAGTCCAGTTCAGCTCTCGGGGAAGTGCAGTGGTGTCTGCTCCAGGCTGCATCTCGGCCTAGACCACAGTGCATGACCTGCAAGCACTAACAAACAAGACAGAAGGATGCAAAGAAGTCACAGCATACACCAGCATTAAGGCTCTGTCCTGCATCCTGACACAGTTTCAGATCAGACTCCATAAATAACCCAAATAACATTTACATATCAAAAGAACACAACTGTCCTTGTTAACTTCAGCAGGAATTTCTGAGTAAGAAAAGAGTGGTCAATTCCCATATGACGAAAAGCCAAATGCTGACAGAGGAAATTGTTCTTTACCTCTGGGGCACAAATCTGAAGTGCTCCCCATACTTCCCTTCTTCTTTTCCTCATCTCCAACCAAATGTCAAGTTTTGCCTCTAGCCTTTCAAAAAAACCTGCCAACCTGGCTGTATATACTTCAGCCCCGCACTGGGAGATGCCTGAAGTGTTTTGTCTGAGTAATTTCTTCTAGGAATTGGCCTGAGGGAAAGGAGAAATAAAAACTAAAAAAAAAAAACAAAGAGCAAATAAACAATTAATGGTATTGTATCAAAAAATGTGAGGTGCTCCTAACCATACTAATACATCAATTCAAAAATTTTTTAAGGATTATTATAATACAGAAATGTTAATATTTCATTTTCTAATATCACTGTTGGAAAACACTAAAGAGTATGCAGTCTTATTTCAGCATGAGTAAGTGCTTAGGGTTCAAATGTATAGAAATATTTACGTTAAACATATTCCTTCAAAGTTATTCTGCCTCTCAGTTCTTATTCACTACCTGTCTTTAACTAGTAGGTGGGAAAACTGCTCACAGTTCTCCTTGAGCTCATCCCACTGGAGAAGATTTGAAAAGCACTGGATTTCTAAAAGGTCTGGTAACTTTTTTTCATATGGCAAAAGGGAAGGCTGTCCCAGGATGCCTAAGAAGGACTCACTGAGTCATTGAGATGCACTTGAAGTCTCACTTCTTGACTTTCCTGGCCATTTAGGAATCAACTCACCTGTACACGAGGTTTTGCCTTAGTGAGTATGTTTCAGGCGTTTGAGGTACTTTTGATTTGGAAAAAAAAACAAACCCAAAAATTCTCCAAGAACCAAAATCTGCAGCCTCTTTGGAATTTTCTTTATCGCATGAATCAGTCACTGATTAGGAAACAGCAGTGGAGAAGACTGGACAGCCCTGAAAAACCAACCACACACAGTATCATGAACCCAGCTTTCCCTTCATTCTGTGTGCAAAACACAGAATTCAGCTAAAAACAACGGAGTGCCTCAGATCTACTTTTCCAACGTGCTCTTGGAATTGCCATTAAAACCTAATTTTTACCCTCTGATCTTTCCAATCTTCTTTCCACTTTAAAAGATCTCTGGAGGTGGCAGGAGCAATCACCATCAGACTCTCTTAAATGAGCAGCTCCAGGCTTTTGAGGTTTTGCTGAGCACAGAAATACATTGACACAAACAGCCCCGGAAACACAGACAGAACTAAAAGATGGCTCATAGCAAAGGAAAAGGCTCTTTTCAGGAATTATCACAAAATTGTATACAAAGCTACTTCTACCCAAGATTGTTTCCCACAACTTTACATGACAATAATACTGTAACAGTCAAAATGGAAACTGTACTCTCTGTTTCTGAGAAAAAGAGGTACTTTCTGTTAGTTTTGTGAATTCAGGTATGCATTAGTTCAGCCCCCACCTTGGGAGGCAGAGTCCTCAGTCTGGCACGTCATGCTAAAGCAGGGTAAGGAAGAGGAGTCCTTCCAGTTTCACATTAGGAGGATTTTTTCCTCCATATGATTTTACATGGTAAGTCCAGATTGTTCATCAGTCACCCACTGACCTTTCCAAAATCCTCTTTAATACTTAATTCTGCATTTTATAATTTTAAGCCAAGTCTGTGCATCAGGAGACCATGTGTGAAGAAGATAAAACAGAAAGCTTAACAAAAACCATGTCCACCACAACTCTTAACCCAAAAGATTTGAGACAATAAAGGCCCAGCACTTAAATACAGCTTCAACATCAAAGAACTTTACAGACCCCACATGCGCTGCAATAAAAGACTCGGGGAATATAAAATGCTCCTCTGTCAGGATGACCTGTCAGTAACTCCGGTGTAAGTACTCCCTGTCAGGAGGCTTGCACCAGCTGAGGGCCTGCTCCTTATCTCACCAGTATTCCTGTAAAAATCTTTCAGATGCTGTACCTAATTGAGCAATTGTTCGTTGTGTGTAAAACTTAGTATCATGTGGATGTGGAAGGAGCATCCAAATGGACAATGAACACGTATAAGATGTACATCCATTGGCAGAAGGCAGCCAGAGAATCTTGCTGGAATTTGCTTCCATGGTAGATGTGAAGGATCTTAGAAAGGAGAAAGAGGAGGTGCAGGCACAAGGTGTAATGGAGTGGAAGACTCATACAGAGCAGTGGAAGGAGACTGAGACGAGGAGCAGTTCAGACTTAGGACCAGAGATGCCAATGGAGCAAAACCAGTGGACACCAGCACTTGCTGATGTAAATGCTGCAGCACAACGAAGGGTTGGACTCGGGAGCTGGGGCACAGCTGGCCAGAGGAAAGGTACATTCAAAGAACTATTCCCTCTAACAGTTGCATCCATGATTGCATGGAGATGAAGGAACTAATTTTAAAATAATTTTTACCATGTAAATTATATTTTAATGCATTTTGCCTTTTAAACAAACTCATTTAAAATTTAATAAGAACCACTGGTGAATTTACTGAACATCTGATCTTTTTGGTAATCCATGGAAGTAATTTATATAAGAAATACTGCATTAGTGAATCATGCTGTAAAGTTTAATAAGTTAAAAGGTGATGATTTTATATGAATGTAGAAATTGAATAAGTAAGAGCTGTAGCTGTGGATGTCAATTCAAGTTCTATAATAATGCAGTAAATAATGTGATAGAAGTATATAAGTGAACTCATGACCTGTTTGAAGTGTTTTTCTATCAAGAAATGCAAGTATTTTTTATTTTGACAATGAAAATGAGAAAGTTTTGTCCTACCTAATTTTTAGTTTCTATTTTCTCAGAAAATATGCAGGAAGATTTTTTTTTAAGTAGCTAAAAGTTAGAAACAATGTGAATCTAAAATCGGTGTTCCTCATCTTCCTCTTTCCACTTACAAAGTACCTACAGTGTAGGTACTACAATGTAATAGAGCACTTCTCATACAAGGAAAGGCTGAGAGAATTGGGGTTGCTGAGCCTGGAGAAGAGAAGGCTTTGGGGTGACCTAACTGTGGCCTTCCAGTACCTGAAGGGAGCCTACAAGAAAGAAAGAGACTATTTATAAGGGCAGACAGAGAGGGATAGGACAAGGGGGAATGGCTTTTCTTTAATGAAAGAGGGCAGGTGCAGATTAGATTAGTAGGAAGAAATTCTTCCCTGTAAGGGTGGGGAGGCACTGGAACAGGTTGCCCAGAGAAGTTGTGGATGCCCCATCCCTGGAGCTGTTCTAGGCCAGGCTGGATGGATCTCTGAGCAGCCTGGTCTAGTGGGAAGTGTCCCTGCCCACGGCAGAAGGGTTGGAACTACATGGTTTTTAAGGTCCCTTCCAACCCAAACCATTCAATTATTCTTTGAAAGGAAAACTGGCAGAGTGTAAGAGCTCAGTGCTAAAGGACTCAGTATAAGCCAGACTTTGTGAAGGCCTTAGATATCCAAAGGTACTGCCAAGCTCTTCTCTGCTATTGGAAATCCCCTTAAAGCCATCTCCTGTCACACTTTACAACAACAACAACAATCATCATCATCTTCTGCCTTTTTTGTGTGATTGTTCAGTTTTTCTTTCAAAAACAGCTCAAGCTTTTTCATAAAATCATTTCAAAGAGAAGTTCTTTTTCAGTGATGATATGTGAATATGACAAAATACAACCTGTTTATCCTATCCATCTTCTAGGAGGTGATACATGATGTTCACTTATGCAGAGAAATGTCCTGTTTAGCTTGTTTAAACCCCATGATTACATTTTGATTAAACAGCCCAAGAACTGAAACATAGCATTCAGACATTCATAACTTCTAAGAACACAGCTTCAAAATATTTTTAATCAAACCTAGTTAAGACTATTTGCTTCAATAATGAGTGGATCCCTGCAATCGATGCTTACTACATACGTTTCTTCGACCAAACTCATATAATTTAATGCAGCCTCTGCACAAAAACTGCCTTTTAAGAAAAGTTTAGCTAAAAATCTGAATCTTAGCATTTAATTTCCAAAATAATGATTTACCATGTCAGACAGAAAGTCTGAAGCAAATCTGGAGAATTCTGTTTATAATAAATGGAGGCAACCAAGAAATATTACTGCAACCAGTCAATTCTGTGACTGGAATGTCAAACTTCATAGAACACTGGTAGTTAAATTGCCTCACTGAAGAGGAATTACATGGATTTGAAAGGATTATAAAAGGATAAAATATCCCAGCTGTTCCCGTTCTCTTAAGGCACTTTTATTAAAATATTTGCTGGAGGCAGAGTTGTCCTAATGCTTAATTTTCACAGACACTTTAGAGCCATGTATAAGAGTAGAGCTTTTATAGAATGGAAATTGTTAAGTATGGCAGCAAATACAGACAATCAGTATTAGAATTTTTTTCTCTTTTTCCGGCATCAAATCAAGGGGTTACTTGTCTTGAAGCTGATTTCTTAAAAATCTATTGTGTAAATAGAATAAGATATTTTCTGCCTTGTTTGAGGAGCAAGGTACTGTACTGATCACTAGATATTATACACTTGCAGTATTAAGGTTTTTATTAATTTAGTTCATCTATTTAAACCGTGAGTTTCATTAACGCCATTAGAAATGAACTACTGAAGAAACGGTGGGAGCAAAAGTGAGAGAGGTGCATTCCCTAGGCAAAACTGTGTTGTGAATTTCAATCAGATAAAGGAGAAGAAAGAAAAAGAAGCAGCTGGATCAAGAATTTTTCTTTCTTTTTTTCCTCATGAGCTTGTGCGAAAGCTCATTACCAACTACCAGCTATTTTTGTAGGGAATGAGCCAGGGATGCTCTCCAGTTCTTAAAGGAAAAGTCTACCTGATACCAATCAGTATTACTGGAATGAGATCTCATCACAAACAGCAGTTGAAAGAATAAGACGGAGCTGCTTTCTCATTAGTGGACTCCAAATCGGATGCTGCATCTAATCTGTCATAATACCAGATTCACTCAAGTGTGTGCACGTGTATGCACACACCTGCAAGTGGAGATTTTCTTCTAAACCTGAACAGCTAAACACCCTCTGTCATAAGAGAGCATTTGACCATGTTTACTGATTTTAAAGCACGCCCAGCAAACCTGAAAAGTGAAATAGTCTTGCTCTCTTGCTCTCTATATTTTAAAGGAAGAACTGTAACAAATGCTTTGTGTATTCATTACTACATTAAGAAAAAAATATATTTGCAAGCACTCAATAGCAGGGTGAAGTGGTAAGGTGAGAGAGAATAAAAGAGATCTTTTTATTATATTAACCACATTCATTTCATATTCAAGAGGATTTTAATAGATGCCAGTTCAAGAGAAATAACTTCAATTACTTTAATTACTTTTCCTTCAAAACTATGTATGAAAATGACAAACAGGAATTATGAAACTGATTTCCATATACTTGCCTCTTACTCCTCAGTGAGTGTGGGTTTTTCTCACTCTCTCAATTTTCTTTTTCCTTTCAGTTTTATTTGTTTATTAAATCTGTAGCATGGAACATATTGTCCTGAAAAGGACTATCATTCTTCTAAATCATTGTTTGTATTCTGGTAAAACCAACATATTATGCAGTGAACTGGCAACTCATTTTCTAGCTATGCCTCTTGTTCACCTGCTGGCAAGTTAATGAAACGTATATCTACATTTTCTAGGGAATTCCTGCTTTAACTGAGACATTTCTTAACATCAAAAAAATCCAAGATCAAAGCAGGAAGACAATGCTGAAGGAATTCTTCCCCTCAATGCTTTTCCTCTCTGCATCTGTATATTTTCAGTCTTTTCAGTGATAATTATACAAAACCTTTTCATATATAAATATACCAAGTTTTGATTATAACTCAGAGAAATGGATCTCATTATTTAAAAAATACACCATGTAGGGTTTTTTTTCAAAATATCCTACTTCTGAATATCCTGCCTGCATGCTTGTGGGATGAACAAGCCAAGGAAGCTGTTCAGTAACCTTTGCCAGGACATTCTAATGAGAAAGGCAGCAGTCAGCATAGTGCTGTTGCCCTAACACACCCAAAGTGCTTCTGCTGCATCCAAAAAAAAAGTTTTTAGTGACAGTTTTCAGTGTGCTGCTTTCTGGTAAAGGAAAACTGCACTTTGATGCCAGTTAGCACCACGATGCTGATGAGCGTGATGATTCATCAAAGGGGCCTGGAGGGCAGCTGAGGGCTGCAGCAGAGCCATCAGACTGATTTTGTCCCCTGTATTCACTACTGAGTGATCACAGCTCCTCTGCTTTTAAAAGTCCGGCCAGCTTCGGAGTGTCCCCAAGTTCTTTGTTTCTCTGAAAGCCTGACTCCTCCGTGAACATCCTGCTCTCCAGCAGCAGCTCTGGCTGCTGCTGTGTGACCTGAGGCAGGCTGCAGCCAGCCGCGCTGCCAAGCGCACTGCTGGACAGACACTGCTCGTGGTCCTTCCTTGGACACGCACCAGATGCCAGCATGGACTCACCGACCAGGTCACCGCTTGCTTTTCGGCATTTTGAAGCTATTATTAAACTGACACTTTGCATTTGGAGATGAGGACAACAGCTGCCTCTGAGAAGCATTACCACTTCCTGTTTTAATTAAATATTTGTATGCAGACAGCAACAGAAGAACACATCTGTCTGCCAGAAAATTAGCAAAGTGAGGATAACAAGATGTAAGAGTCAGAGAGAGTGCAGTGAGCTTCAGCCCTGCTGAAATCCTTCCTCGTCAGATAATTGTTTAATGCCTTAAGCAGGTAAGAATTCATCCAGCTATTTAAGTCAGATCTGGAGGCACAGAGTGGAAACACTCAGCAGCCACGTGCATCATTTCCAAACACGAGACAGTAAGAAACCAATTATAAACAGATATATTTATATTACACTATATACCTATAACTGGACCGATGTCTAATCTTATGTCTTCTACAGAGCTACTAGAAATTGGTACATTTTGCTACAGACTGAATGCAACCAGGAGTAAAACACTGAATTGGTTGCCAGTGGTTAAAGAGGCAAAGATTGCTGAAGAACTGCAATTGGAGAAGAACTGCAGGTAACCTGCTGGTTTTGCAGTCTACCATCTCCATCCAGGACTTCTAATTCTTTGCAATCCTGACTGAACTTCTCTTCCTTTGAGGAATCTGATGCTGAACCTACAGCACAAAACATTCAAACTTAACATGTGCAAATATGTTCCAGTAGGAGATCACTGAAATGTCCTGGTATTCTACAACAGGGTATTTACTTACTAGTAATGAGCTGAGAACTTTCTTCATCCAAAATATACTCTCACACTGAGGCTGCAACTCTAGACAGGGAGAGTCAAATTTATACAAACCTTCTGTGTGTGGTCTCTCAATTAAAAAAAAAATCCCAGTGACCTTTTACCATATCCTACATCAGGATAAAAAAGTAATCCCTGCCCACAAATATTTGTTTTGAAATGCAAGTTAAGATTTTATTTTTCAATTAAAAAAATTCAAATCAAAATGAAATTTAAATCCGATGCAAACACACCTCCCTGGACCGTATCTGACAGATCAGGAAAACAAACTGCTTTTTGACTGGTTTTAACCCATATTGACAGAAAATTTTTTGGAGACTCAATACCTCCCTAAGACAAGAAAACCACTTCCTGTCCTGCTCTGGTTTCCAAGAAAGACTTTGCTAGATTAGGACAAGTCCAGCACAGGACACCAGCCAGTAACTGTCCATTTGAAGTGAAAGAGTGCCCACTGCCTCTCAGGAGGAAGGAAATTCCAGGCTGTTACCTCCTAACTGCTACGAACCTTGCTGTTTGATTCCAGGCCAAAGCATCTGCCATTGCTCTGAAGGCGCCTCCAAGAAGCCAAGCAGTTGGTGCTCCCCAAAGCAGAGAGAATGAAGTGTTGCAGCTGTCCTACCTGATTGATCATGCAGCTCTTTCACTGCTGTTCCCTACTCACTCTTCCTACACTGCAGCCCCCATAGAGAAGCTTTTGCAGAGCTCACTTCCATCAAGTAGATAAATAAACATGACAAGCTTTTAGAAGCAACCTGTTAGCACTGTCCTTGCATTAGCAGACTACCATGAACAAATGTCCTCAAGCATTTAAAGATGAACTAAAAAGTGCCTCTTTAAAGAACTAAACAGTTCAAATGCAAAAATTTCATTACTGCTTAGTGATGCTCACAACGTTGCACATTAAGTAAGCATGAACTGAGAAAGGCCTTCAATATGCAGCTGTGCCCTTTGTACTCCAAGCCCCAGCAGAAGCTTGGGAGTGAGTATTGTTCATAAAGGACTGAAAATCCTTCAAGTTCTTTCACATGTCTCTAGCAGCGAAAAGAAACTTCACAGCAGGAGTAGAGTGTTGTAGCTTTAACAGATCTTTTGTGTTTACATACCTTTAGACTCTAGAACTGTATTTTCAGTGGAGACAACACTTAGAACTTGCTCCCACAAGCCGCAGTGCAGTGACAAAAACAGGCGGACAAGGCAGTGCCCTGACTCCCAGCTTTACTCCAGCTCCAGAACGCGAGGCAGCCCCACTGCACAGACTGTATGAGCAATCACCTACGCGCACACTGAAGCGAGCTCTGATGAGCAGGTGGGTTCGTCAGCACCTCAGGGAATCACTGATGCAGTCCATTGTTAAAGGACAGGCCCAGCGCTGCCATCCGCAAGCGGGAGGCGCGTGCGCAATCAATGCGCTCATCGCCCCGAGCTTTTCTCATTCCTGTCTTGAAGACGCACTTTGATCACCTTAACAGAAGAGCTGACCTTAAGAGAAAACAAGAACAGAAACTGCTAAGAAAGACAGTCACAGGCACAGGAAAGCTTCCTGTGCAGCAGTGTTACTCACAGCCAGCTGCTTATGATGAGCATCCGCACTCTCATCAGCTTGTAAGTCAGCAGCACCTGCTCCCCATCATCTTCCTGGAGGACACGTTCACAGCAGCACGGTGCTCAGCAGCCCTCCCCAGCATCCAGCTGTTTGTGGCAGGACCTAGCCCACAGGATATGCATTGCATGTCAGCCTCCTGTCCTGCTGAACACAAGCTGCCTTGTACTACTGCCTACACTGTGCATTTGGCATATGTGCAGGAGACACTGAACCTCCCTGGAGCATCACGTCTAAACAGAAACAGATTTGAGCAGAATTAGTAAAGGAAACTTTGAGGATATTTTAGAAGCTTTTCGTTTTTAAGGATTTAGCAGGCAATACTTTAATCTCTGTGTAGTCCTGAACTGTTGTTTCCATTTAAGTGCATGTCAATGGAGATGCATCCACGGAAACCACATATGACTGCTATTTAGCCCAAATTTCTCTTACTTTGATTTTAAGACCACACTGTACTATTGTACCTGGTGTTCAGCTGAAGAAAATGAGAATACCTTAAGAACCTCATGTAGAATTTCCACACAGAAATAATTCATGTGTGTATTACAGTTTTTAGGGAGTGCTCTACTGCATATATCAGTGGCTGCAGTTCCTACAGATGCGGAAAGTCTTGAGAGATAATACATTTCCTGTACTTCCTGACTACCTCCAGTGATTAACCATCCATCCAGTAAAGTTACAATAAACCTAATGTCCTGTTGCTTATTAATTATCAGCTCAACAAGCCATTTAAGCAGGGAAGAAACGCACAGCAAGCTGTTTCCTGCCATCCTGCATATTTGCTGTAACAAATGGCACACTGAACAAACCAGGCAGGATTTCTGAATGAGCATTGTTTGAAATACACCCCTGCATCTAATTTAGGCATATTTGTTCTGGCACTTTCACCATAGGAAGTGGGATTGTCTAAGGAGGTCGTTTTAGGTGACTGAAAGAAACTCTCCCACACCTGTACAGCTCTCTCCAAAGTAACTCCCTGTCTCTGGGAGCTGAGCCCCCGATACCAAAGAAATATAACTTTGCCTTTTAATGAGAACTGACTTCAGTGGATGTTGCTGTATTTCATAGTGGAGATATTGATCTTGCAATTTTTTAAACCAATTTAGTATTTCCCTATCTACTTCGGAGACCATTGTTTTAGGTGCCATCACTGAAAACGGTGCAAATTTCTCTCATTCCCATTACCCAACCTTGTCATTTTAAGCACAGTACCACAAACTAGGTATCTACCCACCTGACCTGTGAACAGTCAGATACTTGTCAGATACTTGACCTAGGCTACACCTGCTCAACTTTAAATTGCTCTCAAATACCTACTGCCCTCTTAGCTTTGTTTCAAAGTTGCCCTGCAGAATTTGAGTACTTCAAAGAGGAAAACCAGAACAGGCAATCCATGCCTTCTTTCTAGCTCTGCAGCAGTCAGACCGAGGAGCAGAAACCTTCCAGTAACTCATTGTTTCCTCTTCTGTGAAATTAAAGATAAGAATTTTCCATTTCACTATATATTGTAAAAATTTCTGCACCAGCTAGAAGTTTTGTGTCCTTGATGTAGAGTTGATGGGGCTTTGAGGAACCTGGTCTGGTGGAAAGTGTCCCTGCCCATGGCAGAAGGGTTGGAACTAGATGGTCTTTAATGCCCCTTCCAACCCAAGCCATTTAATGATTCTATGAAATGTAAGATACAAACATCACACTACAGTAAGTCTCATATGCTGTGGTCCATAATGATTTCTCTTCCTGGAAGACTTCCAAATTTGCCATCACTTCCATTCACTTTTGACAGCTCTAATCTGATTTTTGGAGTCTTTCTCCAGAGAAAAGAATGGTAAGGATCACAAAACACTGATAATGTGAATCATGAAGAGCAGACCTCACTATCATTCTCATTTGTATGGCAGCACATTGACATCCCCATTTGCAACAACAGTCTGTAGATCAGGCCTGAAATTTCCTTTTCTATCCAAAAAGGCTGAGTGTGTGGTATCAGCCACGCAACAGCTCCCTCGCTGCTCCAGCGAGGGCTTCCTAACTTCTCATTTCTAGGGATTAGAGAATTTATATTCTACAGCACAGAGAGTTCCTTGGATACAGCAGGATTTGAAGAAAACTAAAATTGGACCTATTCTTTTCCTTTACTTCATCAAGTGCAGTGGGAATTAAATACAGGGAACTACACGCTAAAGACAACACAACAGAGGTTTTCATACTTTCACAGATGTAGTCTTCGCTTGATGAACTCTCTACTGAGCATGAGATCAAGCTAAGTAGATCAGAATCGACTTTTAATTAAACTCAACAGCTTTTCTTCATTCATGTAGGACTTGACTCCAAGAACAGACATCTGGCACAAGCTTTGGATGCTAGGATGTCATGTTTACTTATTTCTTTCCTTTGAATTAACATAGATACACACATATGGATGTGGCGTGACAATTTTCTTACAACCCCATTTATTTATTTAGTGCATTTGCTTCCCGTCATTCATTATTGCTGCTTAAAGTACTTCATCTCAAGGAGAACCTTATTAGAACCCAACAATATAACATATGGTCACATTTGCTGCACTGTACACAGTCTACTTTGTCAAAAGAGCAGAGTCATCACAAGATATAAAAAGCACAGGCTCAGAAGGTGAGTTTTGTTATGCATGTATGAGAATCTGTGTGAGGATTTTTTCTAAACAGCCTTTCCAGAGCATTTTATTCAGAACAATTGTGGCTTGTGCCATAGGAGGCATTTTCTTAGATGCAACCAAAGCCAAGGGACAAATACAGGTTAGTTTCCATTTTACATGTGACAATAAGAGCTCCTGATGTTCTGTATGACATTTTCTACCAGTTTTCTATACAGTTCCCTACAGTTTAGGGACCACAAGACAGGAACTGGAGGAGCAAAGTCCTTCCCACTGTATGAGGAGATCAGGTTTGTTCTCACTTGAGGAACCTGAATATACATACTTCTATGGAACCTGACAAGACGTATCCCAGAGTCCTAGGGAACTGGTTGATGTAGTTGCCAAGCCACTCTCCACGGTAACTGAGAAGTCATGGCAATCAGGTAAAGTCCCTGGTGACTGGGAAAAGGGAAACACAGTATCTAGATTTAAAATGGGTAGAAAGGAGGAACTCAGGAACTACTGACCTGTCAGCCTCACCTCTGTGCCTGAGAAGATCCTGGAACAGATCCCCTGAGAAGCTCTGCTAAGGCACATGGAGGACAGGAAGGTGATTCGAGACAGCCAGCACAGCTTCACCAAGGGCAAGTACTGCCTGACCAGCCTAGTGCCTTCTGTGGTGGAGTGACTATGGCAGTGGACAAGGCAAGAGTGATAGGTGTCATTTATCTGGACAGCATGAAATGACCAGATTAAAAAAACGAAAACATTTTTGGAAAAGCAAAATTTGCAGGTCATAATTGTCCAATAAAAAAAGACCCCAAACCAAATCCAAACCAAAGAAACCCCACTGCTCTCAAAATAGCACTAAGAATTTAAAAAAAAAAATGTACGTAGGAAAGCAAGAATTTAACACTGGTACATAGAAAGGAATAAACTTCCCCTATGGCCTCTGCAAGTCCATTTAAGTGCTCCCAAAATGATTATTCCTACCTTCAACTTTCTATTTTCCTTCTTGTGCTGAAACTCAGCTCAACTATGGAGACAAAATAGACAGTAATGCTCAACTTCTAGCTGAAGCTATAGAAATCAAAATTCCTATCTTGGGCAAACTGGATTCTAAAAAAGCCCCAGGTGCTGGAGTTGCATAAAAAACTCAGCTTTTCACTGAAACTAGAGTTTGCATTCAGCCGTTATATTTGTTGAAAGCTACCTGAAACACACTTGGACTGTACCCAATGGCCAAGGAATCAAAATTATGATGGAAAATGCAAATGAAACAAAGCTCTAAAATTATTTTCAAGACATTAAAGCATCTTGTGCAATCAGACTTTTGGTATTTCGGTATTTACATTTGTCAATGATGAGGAGGAGATCCAAATGAAACCAGTTTGCAGTTCACTGTAACACAAGATGTCTCAATTTGTGACCAAATTAGTTCTTTTGTGACATTTTTCCCTTTAACATTTTATTATTATTATTATTAAATTATTAAATTCTTAAATAATTTAACATTTAGTGCTTGCTCAAGTAAGATAGACAGGGACTGCCTCAGACATTTGAAATAATTCCTGAAATTTTAGTCTTTATTTTGCATCACCACTCTGAAAAGACAAGGGAGCTACTTTGGAAAGTTAAAATAACGGAAAAAGGAGAGGCTGTTCTTCAGGAAAACCAGACTAGTAGGAAAAACACTTAACAGCAACAACAGAGGAAGGGGAATTGTGTAATTCTGTTTTACATCACATCAGGTTTCCAAGTGAATTTATAATTAACTAAAGTTTATTCAAATTTGTCTAGTACTGGATTTAATAAACTAGAATGTTCCCTACTACCCTTTAATAAAACTGCATGGCAACAAGAAATAATGGAGTCAATGAGGGACATCACAAAAACAGTACTAGACCTGCTGATAAACTCCTCTGTACATCATGACACAGCTATTGTCTTCGCAAAGCCTGGTTTTGCTCAAATAGAGAGATGTGCTGAATGTTATTGGAAAGCCATCATCAAATAGTATAAAAAAAGATACAAAGTCAGGCTCACCAATACAATTCACACACAAAAATCAGATGCTGGGGGAGCAAGGGTTTCAGCAGGGTCAGCTGCTACACCTGAGCTGGCAGAGAAGGGCTAGGCCAGCACTCACTGCTTCCTAAGCTCCAGTTCTGCTAAGTGGCATGGCCACCTGCCCACCGCTGCCTGCCAAATGTGTGTCACTGCTAATTATAACTAGTTCAAACACGGCAGAGTAAAGAGAAGCAGGGAGCCCATCATTACACAGAAATACTACAAAGCACGGCCTTATTTTACCTACATGAAAGACAGATTTTTGTCACTCGATAGCAGTGTGAGCAGAATCCCACTAATTTCCATGTACCGAATCCAGTGACGCTCAGCAACAAAACTCCTGTGGCTCCTGCTCTTTCTCTCAGTATAGATTTATTAGTTAAGTTCTACAGTGAGGTCCTATTTTCCTTGCTTTTTATCAGCTGTATAAATTGGAGTCAATATCCTGAGTATCATGTGGCCTTGTTCTATTTTACCCAATAACTTGCTGAATTCTGTAATAAGTGAGTAACTCTTTGAACTCTGAGTTTATGGATCTTACTCTTCTGCCTGGGTACCAGCCACTAAAACCGTCACCAGTGCTTCCAAGCATTCCATTTCTCCTTATCTGTAGCTTCTGCAGTTTGAGTCTCATTTGGGGATGAAGATGCCCTGTGCCTTGTCTAGGAAGACAGTGTGCTGCTACACAACGTCAATACATTTTTTAGTTGCTTTTCTACAAAGAAGGAACAATTTCTATAAGGCTTATCTCCTCTATCAGGCACAGGAATATATGGAACAGCCCTTATGACCTTGCACTTGTATCTCACAGGCAAGACACAACTGAGACAGGGACAAAGAGCTTCTCAAAGAAATGTTTCCAGGGTGATGGCATGCACTGCAGTCCTGCAGTACAGTGAGCTTCCATTCTACTGATTCTAAGCATAGAAACGCAGCATTCCCGCCAGTTACTTACAGCAACACAGACATAACAGTATTGAGACACTCGGTGTCATTGCTTTCCCTCAGCTCCTTCGTTTATAGCACACGAGGGTCATTTGCTTGCCCTGCACCTTCCTCTATGCCACCATTTCTCTCCTTGTCCTCAGCACTTGACGAGATATGAACATTAGGAGTTGTCACTGCCTGTCATAAGAGGATCTGCATTTAGCTCATCCCTGTCTCACAACTTCTTACGCATAAGAGGATCTGCATTTAGCTCATCCCTGTCTCACAACTTCTTACGCTGCTTCAGCCCTTATAGCAAAGTCCAAGATGCAAACCCAAGGTGTACTGGGTATACATGTGTGTGGTGTACACCTACTGGGTGTACATGTGGCTTGCATGGCCAGGTTTTGGTAACAGTGGGCTACAGGGGTGACTTCTCTGAGAAGCTTCCCCTGTGTCTAGTGAAGTCAGTGCCAGCCAGCTCCAAGACAGTGGCTGCACCTCTGGGATCACACAGTTAAGAAGGGGGAAAAATCTGCACAATTGCAGCTGACAGAGAGGAGTGAGAATATGGGAGAACAACAGCCCTGGAGACCCCAAGGTCAGTGCAGAAGGAGGGACAGGAAGTGCCTCAGACACTGGAGCAGAGATCCCCCTGCAGCCCATGGTGAAGGCCATGGTGAGGCAGCTGTGCCCCTGCAGCCCATGGAAGTCCACAGGGGAACTGAGATCCACCTGCAGCCCATGGCACATCCCATGACAGAGCAGCTGGATGCCCAAAGGAGGCTGTGACCCCATGGGAAGACTACACTTGTTGTTGTGCGTGAGTTCCTTGTGTTGGCAAGGCACGCCGCAACCTTCCTGAGAGCGCCGCAGGGCATTCCCAGGGAGAGTGGGAGAACCACTTTCCCGCAGCCTTTCAGCAGCCCGAGCTATCTCAGTTAATTGTCGGCTCACAACAACGCGGTGGTGGTAAAGGAGGCGAGAAGGCTCTTGCATGGAGACTGCAGCAGGTCTTTATTCCATGCTAACTCTCCAAGGCCTAGGACCAGCACATGTGCTAGCCCCCATAGGCAGGGGGCTGGCACATGGCATGGTGCCCAGGGCAGAGGGAGAGAAGCTGGTGCCTCGCTGGTCCCCAAAGCAGAGAGACACCCGGCTCACGTGATTCAGAGCCCCTTATCTGGGGCAGAGGGGGCGTGGAGAGAGCACATGGCAGGGCATAGGCGTGGTACAAGGGCAGTAACAGAGATACCAGATAACAGAGCCAATAGGGAGAACCTGAGGGAGTGGTTTGGACTAGAGATGGGGGAAGGGGGAAGCCACGTGTAGAGGGCAGCAGGGATATGGAATAGGAATGGGGTATCACACCATCACACACACTGGAACAGGCTCCTGAAAGGATCCACAGCCTGATGGAGAGAGGAGCCCATGCTGGAGCAGGTTTGCAGGTGACTTACGACACCAAAGGGACACCACAGGGAACCCACAGGATCCACAGGCTGGAGCAGCCTGTTCCTGAAGGACTGCACTCCCTGTGAGAGATCAAGGCGGGAGCAGTTCATGAAGAACTGTAGCCCATGGAAGGACTCACACTGGAGAAGTTCATGGAGGACTGTCTCCTGTGGGAGGGACCCATGTTGGTGCAGAGGAAGGGCGTGAGGAGTCCTCCCCTTGAGGAGAAAGGAGTGCAAAGACAACATGTGAGGAACTGACCACATCCCCCATTCCCTATCCCCCTGCACTGCTGGGTAGGAGGAGGTAGAAAAATCAGAAGTGAAGAACAGATGGGAAGAAGCTGGTTTTAAGATTTATCTCCCATTACCCTACTCCGATTTGATGGTAATAAACTGAAATAATTTTTCCCCTAGTCAAGTCAGTTTTGCCCATGACAGTAATTGCTGAGTGACCTCTCCCACTCCTTATCTCGACCCATGAGCCTTCTGTTACATTTTCTTCCCTGTCAGCTGAGGAGGGTAAGCAACAGAGTGGCTTTGGTGGACACCAAGGTCAATCCACTACAGTGTACAGCTTGTTTCCTTCCCTATGACCCTTCCTGTGCAATAAGCCCCAGAAACACACACCAATGCTGATCAATACCAATACACCAATGCAATATCAATGAAATGGGCCATTTCATTAGCAACAGAACTCCGCAGGCAGCCTCTCTCACTGAGCTGGCTGGATGCCACCATGAGCTGCTCTTAAATTCATCCCCTGTAACTTGATGCATCATTGGCAGACAGCAGAGGAAAAAGGCAGGTAGATTGTGCTCACTCCATCATTGATTTTACTGTAAAAAAGAAAGGCAACTTGGGAAATAAAACATTTCTTCAATTTCTCCTTTTAATATGTGAAATTCAAGTCAAAAGCTAGAAGGTTTTCTAGCATACAAAGCCATATAACTCTCAAAGAAGAAGACAAGCACTGCTGATGATAGAATTCCAGCACCTTTCAATATCACTGTACTGGCTCTGGACCCGACACTGACTCAGCCCACACCACGGCTGTAACACCAGCCAGAAAACCAGGAGCTGAACACACTGTGCCTCTCTGCTTCCATATTTCTAAGCACCAGGTTCAGGAGTCAAAGCTGTAACTCATTTAAGGTCTACTGCTGATCTGTCATGTAGATAACTGCTCCAAGCAGAAAGTATCAGATAATGAAAAACTGGGGGGACAGGGGAAGCAGTGATTTACAAAACTAAGTTAATGTGCAAAAATGAAGCTGGGCAATGAAGCTTTCAAGAGGCTGCCATTGACCAGAATCAACCAGCGGCAGACAGAAGACTGAAGAAACATTTCATATCACACCAATCAGAGGTAAGAAGAAAGAGAAACCTGCTTTGGAAAGGAAAGGTGACCCTGGAACAGGTCACCCTTGGCAGGCACAAGAGAAAGCCTACAGAGGCATCAGTACAGAGCTTTGCTGAGTGGCAAGGGCATGCTCAGGAAAGCCTAGCAACACAAACTTCACCGTTTGCTCCAAAGATCTCTAAATCTCTGCAGACCTCCAGAACCTGCACCCAGTTATGAGCTTGTTCCTGTTTCAGTGCTACCCTGGAGGTGGGAGGCCTGGGGTCTGTATGATCATTACTGCTGGCAAAGAGCCATTTCAGTGAACTGCTGGAGACTTTTCTGCAGAAGCAAAATCACTTCCTTCCACGCTTGAAAATGGAATAAAAAAGGGAATACACAATTAACATTAGTAAAACAATAACTAAGGGTAGAAATGAAAGTGGGATTGTGCATGACTAATGCTGAGGATGGCAGAGAAGATACCAGAAAAAAGGCTACAAAAAAGAAATAAGGAAGGGAAGGGAGGAAAGACCTGCAGGGTAGGCAGGTAAAGGACATAGCTGGGGACAGGGTATAAGAAAATTGTATGTGCAAAGGAAAAAGGAAAATGAGAATGAAAACAGAAAAGGAGAGATGAAATTGAAAGTCTAAAGAGCAGATATTTGGGCCAGAATAAAGAAGAAAATTGAACTGTATGTCAACATCCTTACACTGCACACACCTTTGAGGTACAAGTAAGAGTTTCAGCCTGGATGACTTTGCATATAATTTGTACTGTTTTCCTGCATTTGTTAGGACAAAGATAATCCTCTCTGTATTGTCTCCATTTGAAATTAGAAGTAACTTTTAAAAATGTTGAACAACATTCTAGAAGAGAGATAAGCCTTTTATCTGCCATACTCAGCTGCAAGCCTCACCACACAACCACATTTCATTGTTCCAGCAGTTCAAGTAAATCTAAAAGCTAAACTCAAATCTCAGAAACCAAAAATCTATCACAGCACCAGAGACCATGAAAACATATGAGTATGAGAAGCAAGCTGGAGCTTATCCAATCTGCTGCAGACTGCTGGCTCTTTCAGACTGTTATACACAGTGGTTCTGCAACAACAGTTTTCCACCTGTGATTCATTTTAAACAATAGATCTGAGCCTGTGTAAGAGTTACTTATCCAGTTCATGCTGGATGTTCCTGACAAAATGCATAAGGGAGAGTTAAAAAAACCCAAAAAGTCCCTTTAAAAATGAAAATATATGCTTTGGAAGTGAATCCTCTGCCTGCCTCTGCTTACAGCACTTTGATTTGCATCACAGAGCAACACAGTCTGCCTGCACTGGATTTCTCTCTGCTGAAACTAAAACCTTACAATGCTAACCAACAAACCCAGTCTGAAGTAACCTTTTCATGAAGCACGCCATGCAAGGACTTGTGAGGGTAGCCTAGGACTACAGACTACAATTTAGGTCAGAAGGTCTCTCATCTTCTCCTGGTGCCACCATCACCGGTTTAGGTTGCTCAGGGCTTTGCCAGCTGAGCTCCACAACCTCTCTGGCAATCTGTTCTGAAACTTTCTTCCATGAAATTTAATTGCATATTCCCTTTTTGCAACTTGTGACTTCTGCCTCTTGTCCTGCTATCATGCAGCTCTAAGATGACTGTTCCTGTCTTATCCATACCCTCCCTTTAGATATCTGAGAAAGCAGAAAGATCCCCTTCAGCCTTCCCTCTTTGAGCCTGAAATTTTGAATGTGCACCTAAGATGGAGTATCTGCTTTCAGAGTGTTACACCACGTTAACATTTTCAATTTTCTTGTCAAAAGCATTTTGTAACCAGCAGACCCTCAGCATCAACTGCTGCCTGTAGAGCCCTGCTCGTGCTGCACAAAGCTGCTTGGGGATGCAGCCCCAGCCCTGCCTTGCCATCTGTGTGCACCGAGAGCAAGGACAGCGTGCCCAGGAGCACTGCAGCACACTTACACAGGTATGGGCTTGGCTCGGATAGAAGCTTAATTACATTAGCCCAAATAAGTCATTCAGCAGAAGCGTTCCAGCAGACAGCCGAGAAACACGCCCTTGAATACAAAATCATCCCTTCAGTACTGGTTCTGAATAGGAATTAAGGAGAATTAAAAATATTTCAGATCTTACAAACACCAGTCTGAAATGGCAGTTGTCTAGATGGCTGTGGGATTCTGTCACTGTCACAATTTCATGGTCATCCTCAACCTCAACATTCATACAAAGCTAATGTGATACAGTTCTGACTCATCACTACTTTTTTATATATTTGAAACACCAGTAGCTTCTAGCAGCAACTAATTGCTAATTAATTCCACCAGAGAAGATGCTGTAAGGGATTTACAGTAATTAATAGAAGCTAATCTGCTTTCTACCCTGAATTATCACTCCTACACATGAACTAATGAAGCAGTGACTGACCCCTAAGCTCCAGAACTGCAAATACAAAGCTGAATTCTTTGCTACCTTTTCCATGGTCCTCAGGAAAGGTACTGGCTTTGTGCACGACAGTAATACAGAACAGTGCTTTCCCTTATTTTAAAGAAGTCAAGAGAGGACAGTTGCATCCATCAACTCTTCATACATCACCTTCCTGTCACCTTTCAATTTATTTCTGTCACTGGGAGGAAAGGTGTGTAAATGCAGCTCACAATCATGAACCCTGGTGACTATTTATAACTGCAATACACTCCACTGCTAATCCTTTACAATGCCTCTCCCAGATTTATTTACCTTTGCAATAAAGCTGAAATTCACAGAACTGGCTGTGTTTGCTGGGCATTCTTTATTCTGTACTGATAATGAGCAGACAGTTATATGGAGAAAAAACCCCGGTAAGTCAGAAAGTCTGAATCAGCTCAACTTTGTTTTAGTTATGCAGACAACATACATCCCACCATCCATGAGATCCCACATTTCTTAGGTGCACTTACTAGCAGGGCAGGGAGCAGTTGAAACGCAGCCCTCCTTTCTCTGCTTGATCCAACCTGTCATCCAGCAGGCATATCCTTGCTAACACACCGAATGTTTCTCCACTGACACTCCGGAGTATCCAAAGAGATAAACAACACACTTGCTAGGATGCCAAATGAGTTGAGCCCCCTTCCAAATCACAAGCCATTTTTTCTTAAATGATGAAAAAGTAGCTGCAGAGCAGTTAGGCTCATTTTAATGGAGAGCAGCTGTAAATGCTGGCATGTACAATTACTAGAGGAATGCCACAAATATTTAGATAACAAAAACTACAAACAATCTCTGTGATGACAAAGGTAAGAGTGATAAGCAGCCATGATTTAAAACAAACTAATTATGTCCAATAAATCTATTCTCTTTCTGGATAAAGAACATAGGAAATTTACTAAATCTGGTCATGAGCAAAACATACTGGGATGGAGTGCAGCTGCAGAAATGTCAAACTATCCTCACAAGGTTATACTTGACATTCTGGGGGAAATGCAAACAACAAAATCTTGGAAGAAGAATTCCTAAATGTCCTTAAAGTACTATAATTAGTTGTTGGAGGTCAAAACTATACCAAATAGCAGGATGATGGGAAGAGCAACAGGAAAGCGAATTTTGTCTCTTAAATTTTGCCATTAACTGAAGGAAATAAATGACAGGTACTCCAAAATTCAGATGCTAATACAATGTTCTGGAGCAATCTAATGTGGTAATAATTATATTGTTACGCAAAACTGTATGGCTGATTCTTCTGTGCTGCTTCTTTTAAGTTATGGAATGAAACCTTGTCCTTCAATGCAAATTCTACTTCAGCTTCAATTCAGTTTCATCTACACATTTTAATTTGAGTTGCCAGGGAAAAAAACCCCAGATTTTTACAGGTTTTTTACACTGTAAATCTAGGGGCGGGGAAAAACTAAAGTCCAAACCAGCCTACTGTATTACCGTTGACATTGATTTGTGCAGCTAGCTGCAGGGCTTCTTCAATATTGCTCCAAAAGTCAGAACAGAACGTTGTTTTGAAAGAAAAATGTACTTGCCATCCGTCTAAGTGGAAAAGATGACTATTTCTAATGAAATACATTTTAAAATATATGGGTTTTAGTAGAACTCACTTAAGAATCCCCAGAAATCATAACTCACCCACCCCTCACTCATATTTAGCAATGTCAAGCTATTTTTTCACTTGCTAAAGCATCCAGGCTCTCTAAGACATAACAGTTTTGTGTCTCCTTTGGTGTCATGGGGTAAAAACACTTTTCTGGGCTAAAAAGCTCTATGCCATGTCTCCAACAAGCTGTTTTCTCCTACTTTTTCAAGGGAAACATGCCATGCTATTAGAACTAGATTAAAAGAAACCACAGCTCAATTGCCAGACAAGACGTGCACATTCATGATCTGGAGGCCAAAATGGAGAGGCTGTCTGCTCAGTAACATTGACCAGGAATATGCTATTCTGTACTAACTCTGGCACTTTAAATTGAAGACTCCTTAGTTCAGAATTTTGCCATGACTTTTCTACACAGATGAGCTGTAATAATCACTGAAATTAGAAGCATTGCAACAGAATGATTATTTTAAGAAACAGAAATTGGTAGCATGACAAATTAAGAGATAAATCCAGAAAACTAATCACCGTCATAAAGGAAAAAGATGAAATCCTGGAATATGTCCATAACATTTCAGATAAGTTATCAGGAGACAGAAAGATGCCCAGTGAACTCACCTTTGGCCACTACCCCCCGTGAGACACAGAGAGCACTGCTAAGGCAGGAGGTTACAGCTACCGGAATCGAACCAAACACAAAACCTACATAATTTAAAAAGCAACTCCAGCACATCAAATGCAAGCAAAGTTATGTGCAAGAAGGTTTCCCCAGGGCATCTCATAGAACACTTTTAGCTATTTAACACTCCTTTCGTCTGTTTAAAAACTTGAGCATTAAGAAATCTGTCAGACAATACTCAAGGGAAACCTCTACCTGACTCAAGCACACAGGTAATTTCAGACACTTGATCAACCCTTAAAAGCTGCTGTGTATAAATTAGTGCGTGGTAGTTACCTCATGAGTTTTCCCTCATTTTATGGTAAGTAAAAGGAAAAATGGCAGAGCCATTTCAGTTTAAGGTTTTGTGCATTTATAGACATATGCATCTATTTGGATCACAGTTACATCAGTGCTAATATTCGATGCCTATTTAATGTTCTTTTTCCTAAACAAAACTGTAGCTTAATATTGGTCTAATGAAAAGGTATGTTTTCAGTTCCTTTCAGTTAAGCAAAAGCAGTAATGACCATGTGAGGACTCCTACTCTAGCTCAGTAAAACTGATGCCAACAATGGCATAAGCAAACCTGTCCCTAAACTGTTCAGCATAAACCAAAATGTTCAATCAGCCTCTCCTACAAAAGCTCTGGGACTGTCACAAGAGCTTCTTCAAAACCAAGCACCGGACTGCTCTCATAAAATAAAACTGGTTTATCTTCCTTATGTGAAATTAGCCCACGGTAAAATGATACCAGGCAAGCATTTTACCCTTCTCCTCTAGTCAGTGGGAAGACAGTTATATTCAAACCAATTCTGCATGGGTAGATATTTCAATTAAAAAAATGGAAACATTGGAACTTCAAATCACCCCATTGCAACTGGGGCCACAAAGATTTTAATGCAATATAAACAGTACATTCTGCAGCACCACTGAACATGTGGGCATACTAGTTTGAAGACTGCCCATTGGTGCTGTTTGCTTCAATAAAACAATCTGGAAATTCAGTGAGGAATGAGATTTATAATTTCAGGTCCTATAACATTATTAGCTTCTTCAAGCAGCCATCAAAAGACTAATTTCTTACACAGTGGGGAAACTTACCCAGTTCCCTGCAGAAACAGGGTGAATGATGAGTAATGCAAAGCACTAATGCCATCTTCAACAGATACTGCACCAATCCACTGCTCAACAGAGTTAAAAATCTGAGTATGCTATTTGTGCTTCACACAAAAATCCTCCCTGGTATATCTATAGATATTTGGTATCACCTCTCTGAATGCAATTCATTATACTGAAATCTCCTTTTGTGCTTTTTAAATCCCATTACTGATTTACTTCCTCCTGAATGCATTATCTAAAAAATAATGCCAGTAGTGCTAAATACGTAATTTCGTCAATCATTTGTATGCTACTCAGTCTCTTCAGGCAGTTTGCTCTTTAATGTCCTCAAACTATTCTGATTCTTCTGTAGCAAGGAGATATTCAGGGTGATACTGGGACTGGGGGGCTGACCCACAAAAGTGATGATATCCTAAAGAGATCTGTGACAGCTACTGCAGAGCAATATTACTGTCAGTCTGCCAATCAGCCAAGAGTGATGGGCCACCCATCACACATCCCCTAGCCCAGAGTGAATCCTGATGCCTTTCAACAACCATCAGTAAAATCCACAACTGTCAAAAGGAATGATCTACCAAAGAATTTACAAAAATAAAAGTAGTCACAAAGTAGTCAAGCATTTAATTCTTCCCTGGAAAAGACTTAGAAAAAGGATTTCAAAGGATTAAAATATGACCAAAAGAACAAAATAAGGGCAATGTGCCTCTTTCAAGCCTTGCAAGTACAGTGCCTGCCTAAACACAAAGCTTCACTAATGTCCTGTAGTATTTCAGTAAAATGTAGGTGTTGATGAAGTCAAACTCATGTATGTTTTTCTTGAGATAGCTCTCCTAATAATAATGATAATAAAGTCCCAACCCACTAGTTGGTTGCCTGGTTCATTTGTTCAGGGAATTAGGGAAAGAACACACAGAAAGGAATATTGCCAAGGACAGTATATGTTTGTAAAAATTGGAGATGACTGAATATGGTGTGGATTTTATCCCAGACGACACTATTCGTAGGCAAGGACTTTTTGATTTCTTCTAAGGGTTTTGTAATCTTTTTAAGGTAAATGAAAGAGAAATGCATCTAAAAGGTGTTACACTTTGTGATGTTTCAGTCCAAAATGGTGGACTAGCAGAGAAAAAGTCATCCTGCGCATGATGACTGAGGATTTTTTGGTTTAGAAATAAAGTAAAAGAAGAAATGGTCTGAGGTAGCACAGCCAGAGTAGGTGGACTTAACATCTTTCCTAGGCCTTAGCTGGACTTCATTAAACTATGGTAAAATCTATTGCATTCTGCAGGCTTCAGCTTGTTGACAGCTGTTGTAACTTGTTCAAATTTCAGCAGGAACTGAAACAGCTTTACAGCTGCTCTAACCTCTACTACAAAGGAAGAAGTTGTCTTCATTACTGGAGAGTCCAAAGAGATGTTACCCTCCTGTCCACTCAACTTCTTTTAAGAGAAACAACTCGGACAAGAAAAAACTCTGTCTGCTTCCAGCTGTAATGGGCATGAGAGCTTTGATTGCTAAGTCCCTTTAACACAAAACCCCGAGAAAAAGGCCAGTAACTCCACAGTTTGTATGGGCTGCCCTCCAGTGCCAAGGTCAGGCACCCTGCTGGGGTTAAGCTCAGCAGTGGTGTCAGTGCCAGCCACACGAGGTAACGCAGCCACAGGCAGATGTGAATCTGAACTCTGTTTTTACAAATTAAAAGCGTTACAAAAGGTCTGCATTACATTTTTAAGTAGGTATAACTTATTCATTCTACAGAATGTGCTCCTGCAGCAAATTGCTAACCCCACTGGGATCTTGCACTGAACGATACACCATCCATGTTCCTTGTGCTGCTTTGCAGTAGCACTTTCTGGTCCACAAACTAGCCCAGCAAAAGGAACTGGACAACAGCTTTTCTCCAAGCAAAGAGTAAGAGCCTATGCAAAAGCCATGGAGGAAATCTGCAAAGATGGAGTAGGTTCAATGCAGGTCTCTCTCCAAGGCTTATTTGCATAAATTTGCATTGTGAAGAAATTGTCTGGATCCGCCTTGTTTCCATTTCTCTCTTTTCTCTCCTCCCTCATAGTCACTGTCTTCTTTTAATCTCCATTGGAGCTTAAGAAGGAGCTGAGAATACAGCTCCATTCCTTCAGAACCGCAGTCAAAAGAATACTAATTAGTTGTTGTCTTTTGTTGTTCTCACACTTTAGTTGTAGTTAAGCCAAAACATCTGAGTCCTTTGACAACAGCAGAAGAGTGCAAAGACCTAACACACATTTGTAAGATAAAGAAATAATGACTAGACTGCTTCCTCAGTTCCACAAGGGAAATTAAATCCTGCTGTTTCAGGGAGGTGTAACATTATGTACCACCAAGCACTGTCCAGCAGTTATGTCCTGCCCTATGCATGAGGGCATTCACTGCAGCCACTGCAGCAACACACTCACTGACCACATTTTCAGTGGCTCTCACTGTAATGAAAGCTTTTGCTGTCCTGAATTCTCCAGACCTGGACTGTTCCTAACGCATTTCTGCCTTGAGCATCTGGTTCTGGAAGCTAACATGATAGATGGTACCACAAGAATACTGACCTTCAAGTGTGACAATGTACTAAAACTTGTTCTGACACAATGGTGAAAGAATATTTGCACTTTTAAAGTCTACTGAGTGTCTTTAGTGACAGCTTGCTTGTAAAACCTGAATGTGTCTAATCTAACTTAAAAATACTGCTTTCTCTGTTTCTCTGCATGCTCATCCATGGAAAATGAACACAGACTCTCCACATTTAGCATGAAACTCCTCCTCTTGTCTGGCAAGGCTAGCCCCTATCAGCCATGGCTGGCCTGCTACAAAATATTAATTTCACAGCTCAAATTATAACCATTAAGTCTTCATGGAAGGAGGATTTAATGAATAGGACACAGGACTCCTGATTTCTCCATCTACTTGTGTGTGTCACTGATTTAACGTGCAACGCTGGCCAAATCACATAGTGAAGATAGCATTAAACTGGTCACAACAGTGTTTACACACCTCAGTGAACACTATGAGGGCTTTAGGCATGTGGACAGCAGAAAGGTACTAAATACAGTAAGCTTCTCTCATAGAATTTTGAGTCAATTAAAGTCAAGAGGCCTTCTGGGGGATGACTGATGGTTTTCCATCAGGGCTCTAGTGATGGTTTTACCCAGAGGGCCTTGGTGATCCTCGTTTTGGCTCTATGTGCTGACTTACAGGGCACTTTCCTGTATTAGTCATGCAGATCTCCTGTTATTTCTGATGAAATGGTAACACTCTGGGTACAAAAATGATGGAAAAGTGAATCTCATTCTGCTAGGATATATTTAGTAAGACTAGGAATAAAATAAGCTAGAGTGAGACAGCTTTTGCTACTCTAACTAATATACAAACTGCCATGCAAATACCCCTCCTGGCACATCCAGATGGGTGTGATGGACATTTTTCTGGACATTTTTCATAGGTTTTATGAAAGCTGCTGTGGTCTCAAGTGGCCAAACTATTGACAAGAGCAGTAGTTCAGTCTCCAAGCTTATTCCACTTCTAGAGAAGTCTGCAGACCCACCATGATATTGCTGAGTTCATGTTAACAACAGCAACTTTCTCCAATCCCTTCTTCCCGGTTGTATATTAGAGGCACAGAAAAAACTATCAGGTGGTACAAACTTTCAGTTGCTCCTGACCTGGAAAAATTTGAACTGAAGCTAAGGTGAAAGTCTGTACGTGCCATTAGTAATTCTCTTGAGTTTTTCAGCATTTCATTTTCCACATTTGTACAGCCTGACAGTTCTTAAAACATTTAAATGTGCCATTTGGCCAGAAATGTGCAAATTGTCACCTGTCTCAACACTGGGTGAAAAATAAGATATCCGCAAGTTGGACTTCAACTGTGATGAATAGTGCCCCTGTCTTAAAGATTATGTTGTTGCAGTTGCAGATTTACGATTTAATTTCCTATTTGCTGCAGTAAAAATGTAACTGAAGCAGTTTTCATACACAGCAGTGAAAGGATATATATATATATATATATATGTATATATATATATGTATATAATATTCTAAGGTGTGTGCAACAGACATGCTAGAAAAATTATCACTGTTTTAACCATTTTAAAACAAAGCAACTGGGACAACATTAAGATTCTCTGATAAGCTGGTTTTCAACTATTTACATGCAAACTACTTTTTAAATAGAAGATACCTTCACTATAAATAATAGACATAGAGACAGGCAGAGCATTATAGTTGGAAGATTCAAGTTTAAAACATTTTCAATTATTTGCAAACTACTCCTCACTGCAGGATACATATTAACCTGCAGATAATGGAACAGTGTACCTACAGTTTTCTTTCAGTGTTAAGGGCTATTGAAGATATTTTTCCTTATGAACAATGCAACTACTTCAGTAACACTTTACTACTATTTCTGAAGAGTGAAAAAATCCTCTTCAACAACAATATTCCAGACAAGGATTTGAGATTTTGTTCAATCTAGATGCAAGATAAATCTTTATTCAGACATAAAAGTCCCACCATTGGGAGAATTTTTATACTTTGTTGTAGAATACACAAGTCACTTTTCTCCAAGGATTGTTTCAAAGCCTAAGTTAGAATTTGCAGAAGGATTATAATATTTGATAGAAGGCTTAGCTGTGGGTCTAATAAAAACCACATGAAAGAGGGCAGAAGAGATAAAAAATCAATAGTCCAGTGTTCTTACATGGCTAGGAGGATGGATATTAACAATACAAAAAACTCACCATGTTATTTACCAGTTTTTGATGCAAGCTGCAAAAATGAGGAAGTAGCTTTAAAAGAAAAATCAATTATGAATCAGTTATTAACAACAGAGTATATTTTCTGCTTAAGATGCCTAAACACAGCCGTGATGCTCTGTAGCTTCAAGTGACTCACAGCGTTTATTGCTCACCCACAGAATGGACAGGAATACACAGGTTTGGCAGCTTGACAGAGATTTGTGGAAAATCTCGGTCAGGTATCTCAACAACTGTCAGAAACAAAATGGATCTTGTTAAAGCATGGACAGCCAAGACATTTGTAACAGGCTTTTAAGCTAACCTACCAACAGTGAGAATTCAACACCTACGAAGAGAGCCAAAAGCTGACAGGTCACTGCCGGGCTTCAGTACATGCTTGCCTTAGATCAGGAAATTTAGAAGTAATAAGTGAAATGAGAAAGATAAAATGGAAGTGTATTAAATAAAAACTACCCTAGTATTTGAAATCCATTACTTTCTTGGAAGAAACATTCTTGAGGAATTTCTCTGCTCTGAAAATTAGAATTATTTCACTACAGAATGAACTGCAAGCATCAGATCTAATTTGTAACAATAACTGGGAATGCTTATGATGATCTCTGACTTTACAACTGGCTTTAAGGCATTAATATTTCTTGCATTTATTTAGCCTAATATCTCAGGTACATTCTGTTACTCAAAGACACGTGTACATGCAGTAACAGAAAACTGTAATATTTCTAGGATTATTAAGTTAGGTCTGGGAACTGTGCCATTTAGTACTCTAATTCTATCTGATCTCACAGAGCTTAGGTAGACCTGAACCATGCACTTCCAAGTATTCAAATGGTCATCACCAGTCACACCCATGACAGCACTGGAGAGCACAGTGTCCCATGAGTGTAGCCTCTGCAGGAGACAGAACCCAGCCTTTAGGAGACAAAAGATATTTCTCCATTCTCTCAGGGGAAGACAGTGCCCAAAGAGATTAAAAATGTAGTAGAACTACATGCTTCCCTGCTTATCCATCCTTTACAGGTACGCACGAAACAGCAAGATTATCAGTGACTGGTGTAACACTGGGGGAAAAAATGCAGCTGTGCAGGAGGGAGACACACTTCTGCCTCACAGTGCTTCCTCAGGGACAGCAGAGCTGTTTGCTCCACCATGTGGTGCTGTTTCTCACAGGGTTTGATAATGTCCACATAAAGTTTGCTACATTCCAAGTTCAGCCTAAATTTAAATCCCATCTCTGCAGGGTTTCAGGTCTTTGTTGGCTGGTGCAAAGTGCCTTAAGAAAACATGCCCCTGCATGCGATTTAGTAGCAAATGGAATTACATGAGGTAGAAAACATTTTACAGAACTGTCAGCACTTAGGAGGGTGTAAGTCTATAAATTTTATTAAACATGTATACAACGCTTTGCTCTCTCCCTCTTAAAAAAACCCAAACAAACACCAAACAAACCCTCTCCCTAATCCCAACAGTCCAGACAATGAGACAAGGCCTAATCAGCTCCTTTTTTTTCAGGGTTCTTGTACTTTTAGTTTCTCTTTTCTTTAAAGGAACAGCTATTTAAAGATATTTGAAATAAATTCAGTCACAGATTAAAAAAAAAAAGCTAAAATAGTCTGAGACAACTATTTTTGCTTGTGAACCTAGAATGAAATTATAGGCAAAACAGCATTAGTGTAAAAATGCAACAGAACTGTGCTATAGCGTAGTAAAAATCCTCTCAGGCTTCCTCAGTAAGAAAAATAAGCTCTTAACTGCTTTTCATTCCTGTGCACAGGGAACACAAGTTTTAGAAAGGGATCAGCCTCCCCTGTGGCCCATGCATCTTTACAAGAGGATTGTTAACACCTCTGACTTCACTGGTAGAGGTGCAAGAGCCAGAATGAACACTGCTGAAATCTCAGTCTCAAGCTGATATGTGGGGCTGGCATTTGGTGTCTTTTTTTCCTATAAGCTGAGAAAATTTGATCTAGCAGGCTCCAAGTGGCAGTAATTGTGGAATACCACAATGCTGTTTTAACATTACTTTTCAGGAAATAAACAACTGAGAAAGTTGTCATGAAACTCTCAATGATTGCAAAGCTAAATACAGCTGGTGTTCCAGTTCCTGCTGCAAGAAGGTTACTTTCTGTATATGGGAACTGTTCCCTCTCTAAAAGGATTTGAAAAAAAAAAGAGCAAGTCAGAACTAGTTCAAATCTGAAGACAAATGAAAGGAGCTGCCAGACGAAAGAAACGGGATTCAGTGACAAGAAAGAAGTAGCACTTCCAAGACTCCTGGAAATTTCTGAATACAGGAAAAGAAATTAAACCATTCCTCAGAAAACTTTTCTTGATGGTTGTGCATCTGAGCTGAAATAATGTCTCTTATCACTAATCAGTTACACACATGCCACCACAACCATGAGTTCATTTATGTAGAAATTTCCCAATAGGCACAGTGACCAATAAAACAGCAATTCAAGTAGTCTATACAAGGCTATGTTACTTTGGGCCACTGTGAGGCTTTTGCTGCGTATGGCAAAAATACAGGGGAACGAGAAGGCAAAGCTGAATTGCACACTGATGAGCAGTCACGAGGTCATGGCAATTTCAAGCCTTTTGACACAAAAACTAGATTTATTTTTATATGTTCATGCTATGTTTAAGGCGTAAAGAGCCCACACATTCAAACTCCTTCAGCCTCTGAAAGACTCTGCTAAAACAGCACACAGTGACCTGCCACACCAGCAGAACAAGTGTGTTTGGTGGCATCATTCATTCCAGCTTCCACACTAAGCATGTTGCTACCAGCAAGGTTTCATCTGTAAGACAGACTTGGCCAACCCACTACACTAACTGCTCATCATACCATACTGTACTTCACTCGCAACATTACAACAATTAAAAAAAGGTTGTAGGAACTTCACCAAAGTAATTGATAATCTGGGGGCATTTTGCCTGTGATCAGCAAAGCTCACGAAGTAGCAAACTTGTATTTTTATAAAAGAGCCGTTCTGGAACTTTCTAGATAGAAGGAGCTTTCTGCATTGATTTGGTTGCAGGATCAGGTCCTAAGACTCTAAAGACAAATTAAAGACAAATGGCAAACTATTGAGATTAAACAGCAATAGCTGAATTTAAACATAGCAATGCTCCAACAATTTTCACATAGAACAGAGGCTCAAACCAACATGATTCAACAGAAAATGGCAGAACGCAGTTTGCTGTTTCAACTATAAAGAAAATCGCCCCATAAAACATGTGAATATTTGCATTTACACAGCTGTCATCCTTTGGGAAGTGAACGGAAAGAAACCCAAATACTGCCTCCTTATTACTGCAGACCAAAATTCATTTTTCTTGGTAATTTGCCAGTTCACATCCCAATGAACTGCACCCACTAAGCAAGGTCACATAAATGATTGTGAAAACAAGTTTCCTTTGTGCATGAAGAAGAATGAATCATTTAGAAAAATGTGACATCTTCAGTAATACTTCTGCCACTATGCAATATTTCTCTAAATTATGCAATTCATCAATATAGTGTTCATAAATGTATTTTTGGAAAAAATGACCCTAAGTAAGTTTCTGCATAACAGCAACAAGTGGGATTTCTCAGTGAAAGTGAAAATCTGGAGGAACAAGAATGCTGGAAGACTGGATGCCAGCAACTCTACAACAGAATGTTCCAAACCCAAACAAGGGCCATCTGAAACTCTGAACTGTCAGTTACGGATGCAGCCCTCCTCTTTGTTTCAGCTGCAAAGAAATTTGAGCAAAGACCTTGCAAGAGATGCATAGAATAGACACTGAAGTATCACACAATCATAGGGATGCTCCAGCTGACAGGTTTTGTGGGCTCATTTGAGTTCCTTTGCTACATGATTTCATTCCTCCTGCACCTTTAAACCCCTTCATAGCTACATAATTACATGTATCATTCCGACCCATTTCTGAAGTTGTTAAGTGCAATGTGGCTCCTAAGACATTGTTGCTTATTATCTGGCAACACCTCAGAGCCAAAAAGTCCAGCTGACCCCTGCTGAATAACAAGTTCTAACTACTTTGCTCCAGCTCTTCCTTCAGCCCTTAAAATGTGCCAAGTCTATTACCTAAGCTAACTAGCAGCACTCAAGACAGCTTCTGAAGAATGAGATGCTGTCGTATGAACTGATTATCCTGAGGCCTTCTTCCTACACTCCTCATTGCAGCACATGAGGCATACAATCAGCAACTTATCTAATGGGAAGACACGAGACTGCATGAACCAGACTAGAACATACAACAAGCAATACAGGAATCTCTCAGCTTTTTTTGTTATTGACATCTCACACAGCAGTGGAGCTACACAATAAGTAACTCACAGTTTTTAAATGATTTAGTTGGTGAATTTAGAAAGGCACCTCAGCTACTAATATACAAATGATTTTTTGTAGAGCAACAACTTAATTTCACTGTCTTCAAAACCAAGGGCAAAACTTCTAAAGGCGACAGTAGTTCAGGACAACGCCTTGAAAGATGCTGATACCACTGCAATTCTCAACTCATGCACTAAGTGATTTACATAAAATGAAGCAAGTATAGATTGCTAGAATAATCTTCAGTCCTGTGATACAGCGTAATTACCAATCAGCATAATTTTATTTTAACATCATAGGATAATGCTCTACTCTTTCTACCAAAGCAAGCCAAAAAATCCACATTTAGGCATGTCACACCAAATGTGGTACACCAAGCTCTTTGGTTCATTCATACCTCTGAATCTTGTATGTCATGATTGTGGAAATTCCCACTTGCAAATTAGTGCCTAAGATGCCCTGTGAAACACAATCTGAGATTGCTCTGCTGCACAGCTGGGAAGAAGTCCAAAGGCTTTCTGCCTCTATAAAGTAGGTAAGGTGCTGATGAGAACATCTTTTCCCTATAAATTAACTAATTATCTGAATTCTGATTAGCATAGAACCTGATTTTGCTTCAAAGCAAGCCAGAAGGGAGAACAGGAGGCAAAATAAAGGCTTCACCATCTTCAATTAGTGAACTAATATTAGACATTGAGAAATACATTTTAGTTTTACGTTAAACATCTCTAATTGCTGATGAACTGCTCAGAGAAAACAGGGCTTGCAATGGGTCTGGAGGCCATTTAGGGATTCCTCCTACTTCATGATGAAGTCCTATTTTCTACATTGCTTGACAGACATTGTCTACCTGGAGACTGTCCTCTGAAGCTGGCAATCCAACAGCCTACCTAGGTAATGCCATAGAATCATAGAATATCCAGAGCTGGAAAGGACCTACAAGGATCACTGAAGTGCAACTCCTTGCTACATTTTACAGGGGTTTTTGCCTTCTCCTGACCCCACTGGTGATGAGAATATCTTGGTAAAATTTTATGCAGAAACTTTTACGTATCCATTTCTCCCCTCAAAACTTTTCTCTCGAAACATAGCAGTGCCATTTATTCAGGACCATGGCTCTAGACTTCCAATTACGTTGTTGTATTTTCTTCTCCCTAATTGTCAGCTTATTGGTTTTTTAAACTGCAGTAACCAAAAGCGCACATATTTTAACTTTAGCCTTCAGAACATCATGTAGGAGAAGAGGTTAATTTATGCATTTTGCACTGCTGTCAATGCATCTTGGCAAAAGGTCCATTTTTGCTGTAAGTGGTACGATGCTGTTGATGCACAAAGTTCACAGTTTAGTAGAGCAGTCAGATATCCTTCATTGCAGGACTTCTGCCCAGCCACCCGTTCTGTACTCCTGCAGTAAATCATTCCTAACTGAGGGTGAAATTCACTCTTTGCTGGATGTCTTCTAAAGGACACCTTCTCAAAGGTTGGGTGTCCAATCTAATCTAAACTAGGCTGTACAAAATGCCTCTGAATGCAGTGAAGAGTGACAATGCATAGCATCCCATACTAAGACAGATGTACGTGGGCTGAACTGCCCTCCGGAGAGGCACTCCTCACAATTTGGCAAGATAAATTGCATAGTTAAAGTCCTGGTTTACAGTTAAGTTAAATCATGGCTGTCCAATTTTCAGACAGCTGTTCAAAGTAAAATACACCTGACGTGCACTGTGTGCATTCGTCATTGATCTGGACTCTGTTCCTTGTAAACCAGAGAAAGATCAGGAAGAATTTTAGACTTTTATCACCCAATACACTTATATCCCCTCCCAGCTTAACACCTTTGTCCATGCTTGATAAAATATTTCAGTCTCTTAACCAAAAGCACTGCACAGTGCTGGTTGCAGGAGTGAGCCCTTCCAAAGAGAACCCTTCTTGTTGGAACATCTCATTTTGAAGTGAAGCATTAATTAATTACACAGAATAGAGGACTAAAAATGGTTTGTTACATAGAGATAGTTCTTCTACTTTCTTATTAGACATTTGTGACACTGTCTCTCATGAGAAAATTCTTACTAAAGAAAGGTCAAAGTAAATGCTTGCTATAGGAACTTTTTTCTTTGCAAATAACAGGGCCAAATTAAGTTTTAGAAACAAGCACTAAGGCTGGTCTGAACAGAAAGAACAGAGAGAATTTTGAGAACAAAATTAAGAACAAATACTCAAAAGACACACAGACCTCTGCTCTCATAATTTTGACAAGAGTGATTTTAATGATGCACAAAATTAATTTTAATGCCAGATAAATTTAATCTATTTTTAACAAGAGGAAAGCAAATAAATACTAAAAAAATACATGCTCAGGTATCAACTCCCCTTGTTTGTGGTATGGGAGCTGTGGAGAGCACTGCCAAAGCACTTCAAAACAGTTCAAGTATCAGTCAAATAACAATCCCAGGAAACTTAATCTAAATCCCGTTCCTACCATGCAATTCACAAAGCTTTGATAACAAAGGTATCCCAGTTGTATGGTTCTGTTTGAACTGACTGTGCCGGCCCTGAGTGCTTTCATATCCATATCTTTTCCTCCCCACTCTCAGAAAACCGTAGAGGTTTTTGACAATACTCAGTCTTTGCAGAAGAATAGAGTAGATCCTCTTCAGTAACCAAAGAGCAAAACTAGAAGTGCATTTCATCCATCTTAATCTTCAGTAAAGCTTTCTTTTAAGAGCTTGTTGGTTTAAATTTACATCACTGTCACACATGCTAACGGGAAGCTGCTCTTCAAACACTGGTTTTTGGTATTATACAATAGAAATTCTAATTTCTGACTATGAAGTGCTGTACACTGGGCATTTAGGGCCTTACAATACTGATATTCTGAGGTTCATTTACTTGCCAGACCTGAAAATGCCACACAGAACATCTTATGCTGCACCTAAACCTGCAGATCTGATTTTTGCTCTGAGATGCATTTTATTGCTGGAGTTTAGCACATATGTTCTTGACTAATTTTGTTAGTGATCTACAAATGCCAATTACATTTACAAACTGTGAAACACACATCTATTCTCTTATTTTCTTCCTATCCACACATGTACAAGTCTTTGTAGACATAATTCTGTGGGATTTGAATAAAGAAAAGGAACTGACTACTCTTTGCAGCTGATGCACAGGTGGTCAGTTTTGTTTCCACATCTCTCTATTCCTGACCTCAGAAGGATTTTACGTCACGCTAGTGCCGCAGAGCCTTCTGCCCCCTCAGTCAACCAATCTCAAATCCTGCTCGCTGGGTTCCTGAGAATGTAGAGATGTCCTCCCAATGCAAATGTCTACTCTCTGGTTTTAGAGTGGTGCAAAACCCTGCTTAGGTTTCCTAAACTAAGATGAATTTCAAAGAGATCAAAAAGCTTTTAAATAGAGAAGAATATTATTTGTAATATTTTAACCGGAAATTCACAGAATATCTTCTTTCTTCTTGACCCAAAGCCAACAATTATTGATTCGAAGCAACTAGATACATATTTAGCAGATCTCAGTAATGTACTGGACATTGTAACATTGCTCTGTCTACCAAGTGAAAGGACACAGATTTGGATATTATGTACAGAAGAGCTCTAGGGGTCCCTTGCCACATTTCTAGACTACTCTCCACAAAACAACGAGAGAATGTCATCACGTATTCTAATCAAAGCTCTCCAGAATCATAATGCACAAGAGAAAATCTTCTTTCTTGGGAACTTTATATTGCTTGCATCACACCAGAAACCAAGTACAAAGATAAAAACCCAAGCTAACACCCTCCTGCCTCACAGAACACTCACCCGCTACCGCCACCCTTAGTTCTTCAAACAAGTCAAGCATATCCCCATTGAATTTTTATAAAGGTGAAGACAAAAGCTTGAGTTCAAGCCAAGTAGCTAGATCATCTCATCTGTTCCTGGGAAAGATCAAAGAGTGTGTATTTGTAGTGTTTAGTTTGGTCTGTAAATATTGATGAATTGGATTCACCAGAACAGTGCAGACTATAAACTACTTTATTTAACTTCAGCTTTTAGCATTGCACACTCCAAATGTAGATTTTTGTTGTCTTTCTTACAGACCAGCACTTAAATTTAGTTGAAACAGAAGACTAAGTTTTGAATAGTCCTTCTGGATTTGACTGGCCTTCAATCATAATCATCAAATGCCTTGGGTTGGAAGGGATCTTAAAGATCACCTAGTTCCAATACTCCTCCATGGGCAGGGACATCTTCCACTAGACCAGGTTGCTCAGAGATCCATCCAGCCTGACCTTGGACACTTCCAGGGATGGGGCATCCACAGCTTCTCTGGACAAGCTGTACCAGTGCCTCTCCACCCTTATAGGGAAGAATTTCTTCCTAATATCTAATCTGCACCTGCCCTCTTTCAGTTTGAAGCCATTCCCCCATTTCCTGTCACCACATACTCTTGCAAAAAGTCCCTCTCCATCTTTTTTGTAGGCTCCCTTCAGGTACTGGAAGGCTGCAATTAGCTCACCCTGAAGCCTTCTCTTCTCCAGGCCGAACAATCCCAACTGTCTCGGCCTTTCCTCATAGGAGAGGTGCTCCAGCCTTCTGCTTGTTTTTGTGGACCTACTTCAACAGGTCCATGTCCTTCCTGTGCTGGGGACCCCAGAGCTGGACACAGCACTGCAGGACGGGTCTCACCAGAGTGGAGCAGAGGGGCAGAATCCCCTTCCTTGACCTGCTGCCCACGCTGCTTCGGATGCAGCTCAGGACACCCTTGGTTTTCTGGGCTGCCAGTGCACATTGCTGGGTCATGTCCAGCTTTTCATCCACCAGCACCCCCAAGTCTCTCTCCACAGAGCTGCTCTCGATCTCTTCGTCCCCCAGTCTGGATTGATACCAGAGTTCACTCCACTTGTTCCACAATGGATCAGGTGTGCAGATGCAATAAAATTTTAGTGGGTGTTTCAGTTTGCACATGAGAGTTGTCAGAACAACAAAGCAGTTAAAGAATACGCTCACAGTCATCTGAGCAATCGAATAATACAGCCATATAAAGCTCATAAAGCTAAACACTGAGATTTCTATGAGTAGAGTATGAGCTGCACTGAGCAAAAGATCACATGTTCTAAAAATAAAGTTAATTTGATTAAAACATCATGGAAACAAAGATGCAAATGACTAAACTAATTTCCTATTCCTGTCTTAGATGACTGGTACCTAATGCTTAAGTAACTCTATGTATTCAAGTGCAGGAGGAATAGATCAAAGAACTATTAACAGGTCCCCCTCCCCCCCAAATAAACCTAGAAATCAATCAATAATTGATCTGGTTTAATTAAATATTATTATACTTGATAAAACATTCTCCTTCCTCAGTTGAAAACCCCAGTATAACTGCTAAACTTTCTGACAAGGAAAGCATACTTTCTCCATTTATAATATACAGAGTGCATTATAAAAATACTTTGTATGGAGTACAAACCTGTAATAGACAATTTCACTAGTCCTTTTTTTTTAATAAATAGGAAGAGATGTTTAAATTTACTTCCAACCTTTTTCTCTCAGCTTATTTTCTACTATTAGCGAACTAATTGGAAGAAAGCAATTTAAGAGAAATAAAAGCCTTTCAAAAAACCAGCAAACAAGCATTTTACATTTTAAAGAGCAAAAAACTAGTACTCCCTCTTTCCTGCCCAGTATTAACAAAAAGCTTCACTATCTCATGCTAAAAATGTTCCTTTCTTCAAGCTCTTTAAATGGTTTTTTCCTTCAGTTCAGAAGATAAATTGTTCCACTCATGTATATAACTTACTCTTTAAGAGTTTCCCTATTTTGGGATGCTTAAGTAGGATCTTGGAAGTCCAGAGCTGATTTCTAAGCCACTGAATGGAACAAGAGGAGAAAACACTGCAACAGACGGTTGTGGTCTTTGTAGGAGAGCACTTCTAGGCACAGAAGCCTATTAGTACTTCCCTCATGAGGAAGAAATATTCCTCTACAAGATCTTCATTTGACTGGCAGCAGTAAGAGCCTAAGAAGAAAACTGGTCCTACTTACACTGACCTCTGGCAAAAAAATTAAAGCTGGCTTGTCTCCTGAGTCAGCTCAGAGCACAACGTCCCATACTGCTTATTCAGCAACACCACATACCTGTGGTGGCCTGATACCGCCACCCAAGTTCCCCCGTCCCCACACTTGTCCTTAACAGTCAGCAGGTCCCCAACCTGAAATCACATTCACCACAAAAAAAAAGCCATTAATTTCTCAATTACGCTGTCTTATGCAGATCTCACCCACTTCCACAGAATCTATGGGGTTGGCTTTACGCCTGTTCTTACTGATGTGTGTGAAATGCAGAGTGGGGAAATAAATTCAACCTGCTACCTTGTCACACATTTATTACTTGATCTTCAGTGATTTCACTTGACAGAGAAGACTGACAGCTCACCTTCTAGACTTGAATAGAGAAGGGCAATGTTTCTTTGTAGTCACGCAGCCTGCATAGTTATTTAGATTTTGTCAGATTTTTCATAGTTTTGACCAGAAAAAAATTTATTCCCAGTTAGTGCACTGAGAGAAGAACCTGGGTCAGCCCACCCAAGGTAACATTTGGAACGTTCTGTTACCTAGAAAGCACATAAAAATGAACTTGCCTTCCAAAAACATCCTGTTCCAGTAGATTTTTCCAACTTGATTTCCTCCAAGAAATATTAGATTTGATAAAATCAGCATTGAAGTGCTAACAGATGCTAGGACAGCATGAAGTCGACGACGAAATCTTGGCGAGAAGAAACGTTCCTGAGGGGCAAAACAAAAGGTGCAGATGAAGTTAACAAGCCCTGCAAATTTTCAAGCGGCATTAGAAAAAGACATTGCCATTACAGAAAATAACTTTCATACGGAAGTTCAAATCCTTATGGAACAGATCCCAAAGATTTTAAAATATCTCACAGAACCTCTCATCAATGCCATTTAAGTTGAAGTAAGACTTCTGATTAAAAGCAGTCTTGAATCATAGCTAAGGCTGGAAGGCACCTCTGGAGGTTACTTAGATCAAAGCAGGGTCAGCTAGAGAAGGCTGCTCAGGGCTGTATCTGTTTGGGTTTTGAATATCTCCAGTGATGAAGACTGCACAACCTTGCTGAGCAACCCCTCACTATAAAAGAGATTTTTTTATGTTTAAATGTATTTTTTATGTTTAAATTGGATTTCAGTCTGTGCCGCCTGCCTTTTGTCCTGTCACCGAATACCACTGAGAAAAGCCTGCTTTTGATTTCTTCCCCGCTATGGTTGTGTATTTATACAGATGGATAAGATTCCCCTGAGCCTTCTCTCCTCCAGGCTGACCAGTCCCAGCTCTCTCAGCTTCTCCTCTTACAGCAGAGGCTTCAGTCCCTTTACTATCAGTCCCTGGGCTGGACTCACTCCAGCACGTCCATGTCCCTTTTGTGGGGAGCCAGAACTGGACACAGTTCTATACATTCAATGGATTAATTATTATTTTACAAGATATCCTCCTTGATGAATTTTTGCTGACAGATGTAAACAGTAGCAACGTGCTTCTAGGGTGGGTGATACCTCCAATAGGTTCCAATATAGAGTAAGGCACTTTGGTACACAGCAAACAGCATCAAACAACTTCAGAAGTCATTAATCCTTTTGTTGATTAATAAGACATTAATGAAAGATTCTAGAATCAGATCAGAACTGGTTATAGCAATAAGTCTTAACAAACAGATAACTCTAAAAAAGGATTCACATACACATGCAATCCCAAACTTTTTTCCAGTGCAAATGTTACTGCTCGTGTTCAAGAAGGGTAATTATCCAGATTTTGGTACTGCTGTCCTAATGATACAAATAAAGTAGGTCTGTCTCAACCATATACTATTCTACATTTTTCTGAATCTGTATTTTGCATTATCACCTGAGGTGTGAGTGCAGCATGGAGACTGCAAGAAGATGGTGAAAGAAGGATGAGGAAATTTTAACTTCCTCCATTACGCAGTTGCTACAAGAAATTTTAAAGAACATTACAGCACTTCATCAAGATATTGTCTCATTACACCACAAGGAAAAATATCTTGTTCATTGTGCCCCCAGCATTAAAGCCTCTGTACATAGTGCTTAAATTTACAGAAGATTGAACGCTTTGCATGAAGTGATGAGCATTTTCCAGGGCATGGAAACTTAAGGAAAGTATTGGGAGCTCCTCAGCCTTCATGTCATAAATGGTGATGTTGCAGGAAACAAAGTCTTGTGACTGCAGCATCAAAAAAAATTTAAAAAACCAAAAAAACCCAGTAATTAATCTTTAATAGCTACAGGCACACCAGAATTCATGCTCAGATACCTGAAACAACATAAACACTTGCTCAAAACAGACCTAAAAATACATTTCTAGACAATGAAATTGCTCGTTCTGCAAGCATCAAAACAAATGTTTCAACTGCTAGATTATAAAGGGACAAATCTTCAAATAAATGACAGCTACAGGCATAGAAATACAATTTCAACATATTACTGCAAAGTAATCTCTGGGAAATTGAACGTTAGCCCTGGTCAGGACTATATCTAGTATATGAGTCAGTCTGAGTCAGCACAAAAATGAGGACAGATAAAGTTTAAGGACAAGTGCTCGGTATCAGGCTGTACATATAGTAGAGCAATAGCCAATCTTCCACACAAAACAATGAAAAGCAGTCATGCACGAAAACAGAGATTGAGATTTTTCTCTTAAAATTCTGGATGAAAACTAGGGCATGATAGGAGAGAGGTAGAGAATATAACAATTATATAAATATCCACAGACACAGACAGTTAAGTTAGTGAAAGAACTTTTCCCTTTTCTAGTACTTTGCATCTCCAAAGCTACCCAAGGATTTCCAATACATTCTCCTTCTGTTCACACACACATAGAGGACAGTTTAAGTTTGTCTCTTCCTGAAATGCATAGTTTGAATGTATGGTCCCACACATGAAAAATGTATGCCTTTTCAGAATGTGTAAGTCTATGCACACAGAGAAAACATTTGAAATCTTGCTATGAAATCCATGTTAACAGTGAAGTTTAAATAAGAAGAAGTTATGATCACGCTAGCTTGAATTTCTTTGTTGAGTCACCAAATTCACCCTCTTCTTACATCATGCTAATTAATTCTGATTAACCTGCAGCTCAAATAGGGCATTGTCTATCATCAGATCTACCTTTCACTCTCCCTTTGTCTATCAAACTTATTTGTCAATTCTAAGGGAAAACAGTTTTAATTAAGAAAGGGGAAAAAAAATCTTCTCTTAAAGCAGTTCTCTTAAAGCAGTTCTCTTAAGCTTCTCTTAAAGAGTTGGAGACAGACAACCCATCAGACAGCTGGTGTTTAACTGCATTTTCCATCAAGGTACTGATCAGACTTGGTAAATCTCTAAAGTTTGCCTGTTTTACAACCCAGAGCAGTATGACTAAAGTAACACAAACGGCTAAAAAAGCTCTGCTACCTTTTTTTTAATGAATACTGTTACTAAAAAAATAAATTAAACTGTCACATATAGTACATCACCTTTTACAAAAGTGCTGCACATTAAACAAGGCAAGTTAAATGTAGTATAGACCATAAAAGCCCTTAGCCACTTATAAGGTATAAAGGAGCAGTTTACGACAGACACAGTTTAGACAATCACTGAATCTTCACTGGGTTTTGCTGTAGCTAATTTCCATTAACTTTGCTAGGCATTGATCCAAAAAGCAGTACACATTTTCCTGACAGTCTTTGATGTCAATGCAGATTTTACTCAGCTGCCATGAAAGTAAAAAAGAAAATTTTCTTTAAACATCTCAAACCACCTAGAATAAGCTAACTGTGAAAGTATCTGCGCAGGTATTGTGCTAAAATTAATACACTGGAAGCACTATTTAGCAATGAAAAAAGGGTAAGGCTGGTTTAGATAACCCATAACAGCATTTTTATTTAAATATCTACAAGCTTGTAGATTTTGTGAATGTACAGCAAGTTGTTTACATCAAAGCAAAATTTAAAAAAAACCTCCACACCCACAACTCTTCATCATGCCATTTAATACTTGTAACAATATGCTCCATTACAGCAATATAAACAACTGCTATGGATTTGTGGTGTTTTGCTGGATTTTATTGCTGTCTCTTTCTCTCTCCTCTTTCTTGCTGGAAATACAGCCAGAAGATAGAGCGGCAGAAGAGCATCTTGTGTTAAAATGACAATGAAGCCATGGCTGCCTGGCTGAAACCCTGATTTGGATCACTCCTCAATGCTCCATCTTGTAATCTCACATCAATACTTTACCATACTTTACTTTTAGTAATCACCAGCATCCCCACCTCCCCACACATTGTGAAATAAATGAATTGTAGCACTTAAAAAACAGACATAGATACTCAGCCCAAACGCATGCAGCATGACATAGAAGGTGACTTATAAAACATTGGCTCAGCAACCTTTCCTGGAACTGAATGGAGTTTGGGTTGTTATTCCAAACCTATTCCTGCTGTAAATGAAGATCAGCCTCAGACATTTTTGCCAGATGTTGGGAAAAACTTCCCTTTGCACATTGTTGGGTCTGCAAAATTGGGTAGCAAAACTGGCTGCCATCAAATCTCTCTCAACTGAGCCTTCTCAGCCATCTTACAAAAATAAATGGTACTATCATGTAGTGGGGTACCTTTACAAGTAAATCTATGTGTTTGAGAGTGGAGGAGGAAGACAGGCGTGAAAAGAAAATGCACGGTCCAAACATTTCCATTCCTAAATCCACTTCCACTTACACATGCATGTCACATTTAGCCTCTAAGAGAAAACCAAGCCAGAAATGGGAAGCTTGTATAAAGGCTGTCTCTTGAGAAAGCTGATGAAGGACAACACACACCAGAACAGATCATTTAACAGAATTAAGAGTCAAGGTAAAGCCCATGGTGGAATTTTGAGTTAGAGAGAAAATACTTATTTCATTTGCTATGCAAGGTAATTACACCACTATGAGTGCAAAATACGCAAACATGGCAGGAGAAGTGGCTTCAGGCAGCAGAGCAGAATTTAAAGGAACTTCTCTCTAATTTCAGTTAGAGCTGTCAACAGTAAATTCGCATTTTTACAGGACTGTTCATAATGATAACACTGAATGGCGTGGAAAGATTAAATTGAGGGTCCAGGAAAATGCATTTACTTCTCTGAGTAGCCAACAACAGAGAAAACACTGTGGGGAAGACTGACCAGAATAAGTAATCCAGCGTTCCAGATGGAAGCTGGTAGTGACAGGACAAGTCACATGTAGTGGTAGGACAAGAGTGGCTTCAAACTGAAAGAGTGTACTTTCAATTAGGTATTAGAAAAACATTCTTTGCTGTGAGGGTGGTGAGGCACTGGTTGCCCAGAGAAGTTGTGAATGCCCCACCCCTGGAAGTGTTCAAGGCCAAGCTGGATGGATCTCTGAGCAACCTGGTCTAATGGAAGGTGTCCCTGCCCATGGCAGGGGGTTGGAACTAGATGATTTTTAAGGTCCCTTCCAACTCAAACCATTCTATGACTGTATGAAGTTGAGAAGACACCGAAGACTGAATTCTGTACAGCAGTCAAAACTAGGCAGTCCCATGCACAATATCACACTGAAGTTTTTTACAGAAATAGATCCTTCCGTATTTTATCAGCGAAGCAATCCTACATTTTCCTAAGTCAATCACTCTTAAACTTTTTCTAGCAACAGTCGTGGCACCATGGTGATTTGGCATGTCCCAATGGCTTGTTATTGAGAGGGTTGCTGAATCCAACTGCAGTGGCTTGTTCTGGGAGCAGGTCACAAGCATCATGCTGGGTTAGGGAGGGCTCAGAAACAGGAGCGCAGGTTTTCTACCATGCTGTACACCCAGCCTGATGACAGAGTCACAAGTGGCAGGAAGTCTCCCCTGACAGACATTAGCTGGTAACTTCTTGGCAAACACTCATAAGATGAAAAACATCTACGTGTGCTGCATTTGCAAAACATCTCATTTATAGAGCTATTCTGGGACAGATTAAAGAAAACTTCTCCATAAAGTCAGTGACGTTGTTGAGCTTGCTTATACTAAAAATACTTTAACAAGTCCCATGTAAAGGAATTAAATTTCCTGCAATTTAAGCAAGAGTCTATCTTCATGGAGTAAAACAGAGATTCACAACATTTATATCTTTATGAACTACCCACCCAGAGAATTGATGATCCAAGCACATGGCAAAACAAGAGCGTATGATAAAACTGGAGAAGCAGCTGAATTATTTCTTATGTGAACATATGCACTGTGGAAGAAGACTGTCAGATACCATGACCAGAGTGACATGAAACATACTTGATACTACAACTGCAGAAGTAGAGATTACATTATTCTATTTTCATCTGCCTTTGATTCTTAAAGATCAAGATAACCTAGAACAACTTTTAGAAGAGTTTTCTTTTTTAAAAGCATACAACATTTTGTATGCTACAGACTTCACTCTCTCCCACTCAAAACCTATCAGCCAAATAAGATATAGAAACTGCACTTCGTTGTGTTGAAGAAATCAAGCAAATGAACTACCATGAAAATAACACCTAGTCCTGCATTATCTTTCACTGCCTATCCTAGCATCTGAGAGGAGACTGTGTGCTTGCTACAATTCCATCCTTTCAGTTTCCTCAAGGTTTTTATTAGACAAACAATGTTTAAAATCTGATGCAACGTTGACTCATCTTTGACGTCACAAAAACTAATTTAAACGTTCTTTGCAATAGTCTTTTATTTAGGGTTTACAAGGACTTTTGTGGGGAGGGGATGGATGAGTAAAATGTTTGTGGGTAAAGTTGCACAGTACAGGAGGGGTACAGGTGGTGTTCTTATGCATATCAGCAAAGTAGTTTGAAAAAACCTCAAATCAGTTGCTGGAGTTCCTTTTACCAGTTCAATTTTCTGAGCTCCAGTTTTCACCCTCCATTGTACCCCAGCTAAAGAATAAGCCCCTCTCACAATTTCCATCCTTTCCTACGGAAGCACAGGGTACCACCCAGTCAGTCTTAAAGGTGCCAGCCCTCCTCAAGTGCTTTCTTTTAGAAAATGTGCTTAGGTAAATGACAAGCCAAATCTTCGATGCCTAGCCCTGAACCCCAGGAATCACCACGTTACCACAAGAGCGAACACCCCAACGCATACCCTGAATCTGGGTCATCCGCAATGCAGCCATTTGCCAAAAATAACGGGACAGCAAAAAAACAGGAGCATGGGTGAAAAGCTGAAAGAGAGCGAGGAGCAGATGGGACAGTGGGAAGGGAGGCAACACATCCTGACTAACAGTTACCGGCTATTTTATCTATCTGCAGTTCGGCGCACTGAAAATGGAGGGCAGGGTGTGACTGAGCAGCTGGGGGAGCAGATGGGACGGAGGAAAGGCTGAAAATTGTGACAAAGCTCTGCCAAACAGAATGTCAATTTATTTAATTTTTAAAGTGAGCAGTAGAAATAAAGATGGGTTGGGTCCAAGCAATTGAGCATCTTATGTTTGCTAATACACGTTGTCAGTGGGCAATGGGTCATAGTGACAAAAGTGTGTTTGGGAGACTGCAGAAACAAAGGAAGGGACTACACGTGCTCATTAATGATAGTAGAAGTTATGCCTGAAGATCAACAGGAGCCAGGGAAAAGCAGCTCATGAGAGGCTGACATCTCAATATGGTACACATTCCTGCACTCTGAAGCTGAGGGACAGATGTTCAACAGAGTAGGAGCAGAGACTGTACCACAGAACAGAAGAGCAACAAAAATAAAGAATTCTTGTTGAACACATGTACAAAATATTAATTTAATAAATAATCTAAAAGAAACTGTGGAATCCCCGGGGCTGCAACAGTACCAAGATAAGAACAGGCCTGCAAGAGGAAAGTGAACAAGATGTGCTACCAGATCTTATCCATCAACAACTTCCACACTAAATAGAAGAATAAATTTACCTCCCCATCAACATACACTCTACCCTTCATTAATCATGGAAATCATTCCATTTGTTCTGTTCTTCACCTAACTCTAACCCAGAAAAATCCCCTTTACTTCACTTTGCTTCAGTTTTCTGGCATTTCGTTTTGCTTGCAGTTTTTCCCTCCCTTCTACCCAACCTGAACTGTGGCTTGAGGTCATATCCCATTTCTTTTCAAGGTACATATTTTCCTTCCAAAACAAAGGTAAAAATTAGCTCCTGGAAGGTTCACACATGAAAGCAGGAACTGACAGCATTTTTCCAAGACACAGGATGATGCAAACAACCTGTAATTCCCTACATAACTCCTATAAAAAGAGGACCACACAATTAAAATCAAGCAGCTGTCAGTTAAGATCTATTTTCACAAATAGAACTTGATTCTGAATTTAGGAATAAATGCTATATATAGTATTTGAGAAGATACTCATCTTCTCTATTGATGTCTTACTAAACATTCACTCAACAAAACGCTGTCTTGCACTAGCACCATTTCATTTTTAGATTTTCCAAAAGATCTACATTTATAGCATCTCTCAGCAAACAGCCAACTCCCCCTTCTGTTTGAAGAAAACCTCCTACCAGCTCATATGTATCCACTACACTTACAGATGCATGTGTGAAAGTTTGACATACACACAAGTAAATTTCTGTACTTCTACATTTAACTCTTCACTCTCAAAGAACCTGCCCATTTATTCTTTTTTAAGTAGCAGCTTGAGTAAAGTGCAAAACGAATAGCACTGAAATGCACCATCCTCTTTTCTGTTTCATGTTTAAAGCAGGGAATTTAGCCAAGTAATGGCAGTGTACATACTCCTATAAATGTGTCTCAGCTCTCACTGATCAAGAGATTTGTGCGTTCTTCTCTGTGTCCAGGTCCTTGACATCCCTGGTTTTGTTCTTTGGGCTCTCATTCTGCTCATTCTGATGCTCTCAGTTACCTCATCCACATTTTAGTATTCTTACCTTTTAAATTGTAATCCAACTGGGAAGGGATCTAACTTCATAAATCATTAGTGCTGAACTTTGATCTTGCCCCTTATGACTGTTATCAAATAAATAATACACAGTAATAATCCCTATGGAGAAACACTCTAAAAGCAAATAAAGACCATGCTTTCCCTGCAGCAAGGTCCTGTAGCTCAAGGCAAAGCAGAAACACCAGAGTGCAACCACTCCCTGGGACTTTAACTCGTATTTCTGTAATTGCTGACATCTATCGGCTGGACTAATTCTTGAGGCAAACCACAGAGGGAGGCTGTATTCATGCAACAGTAACAAAGAAGCACATAACCAGCACCATTCTGCCTTGTTTGCACACTGGAGCATGATTTACTTGCTTTTCAAGCGGCATTACTGACTGAGCACCAGAAAACTGCCCAATATCTCCAAAATGGAAGAGGAAGTAAATAATGCTGGTAGGTGGGAGAAATATTTTTTTATGACAACCAAGCAGCTATGCCAGGGGCTTTCCAGCTGATATTGTGGTCCAGAGCAGAGCAGTAATCATATCAGAAAAATCACAATAGTTTCTCTACTTCAGGCATCAAAAACAGTATTTCTTGCACAGATTAGAAAAAAAAAAAAGGCCTCAAAAGGTAAGAAACAACAGAATGTTATTTCTGAAATATTTCTGCAGTCATTTTACAGACCACACAAAAGTCCGTATCATATTGCATATGCTTGTCTCTCTACTACATTTTCAGTCTTTGTTACTGAGTTTGAGACGAGAAGTTCCCTCAGCAAAGAAAACCAGTGTCACAATGCAAGTGTGTGACTGTGTGAGCACATTTTAGCAGGGCACTCAAAATGTTACGGGATTTACTTCCATTAAGACAAATGAACCCTTACAACATCAGGGTGGAGATGAAACAAGAAAATAAAATCAAGCAAAAGCAGAAACATGGCAAGAATTTCCTGACTCAGAACTATTGTTAGCAAAGCTAGAAGTCGCTGGACTGAGTAGGATGCATCAGCCAACCCATATTTACCTTTGATGGTAATTCAGCATCTCAGTACAAAACAGTACCTTGACACAGCTTGCTGCTTCTGAGTACCAATCAAACACCAGTTGTTACAAATCTGCCCTGACTAATGTTCACATCTAGAAGAACAAGTTTCCACTGATTTTGAGTCAGAGTATGTCTACTTTGGATAGTAAAGATTTCAGGTTAGAGCAATGATATGGCTGAACTCAAGGTCAGGGTGGGGAGTAGGGAATGGGTGGCAAGTCCCTTCCCCTAGTCTGGGTTTTGACATTATGGTTGGTACCTAGTCTCAAAAACCAATTCTGCATTAGAGAATAAGAGTCTGATTAAGGGAACTTGTTCATTCTTAGAAAGTGAAGCAACAAACTCAAGACGATTCTACAGCAAGTACCTGAAAATGTTATGAAGAAAGTATCACTGGCAATGCTTAACTTAACTGAATCACCATGCTGCAAAAAAATATGTATGAGTTACACAAAACTATTGGAAAAAAGACAAGGCCAGACTGGCTTGATAATAGTAAACAAGTGATATAAATACTTTTTCCACCAAATGAAGTAAGAGGAAGATCAAAGCCCAGTGCGTGCTGAAGAACAGCTGTTAGCATCTTTATTTATTGCAGAGATCTTATTAAAGATTTAATCTTGCAAGGTGGTCAACAAACATACCTCCCTTGAATGACTTTGTAATGTTTGATCAGATCTTGTCCCTATTGAAGAAGGAAATTTTACTTGTCTCATGGTAGTTTAAAGTGAGTTATACTTGCAAAAAGAAATTCTGACATTTAAAGGAAATAATTACTCATTTTTCAATGTATATGGGACATGGTTGTGAAATTCACAGGCACTTCCATCTTGATTAGGCTGAATGTGTGCCCTAGCATAGCCTGAGTAATTAATGCAGCAGAACCCAACTGGCTTCTTTGCCTCACTGCTCTTAAACACAGAGGTTCAGTCTGCTACTCAACACTGTTTATGCACATTTTACAAGCGGGAGGTTCCAACTAGTTGAGCTCCTCCTCTTCCATTTCCTTTCCTTGTTTTTTTTTCTCTTACACTGTACTGCTTTGGGTGCTTTTCAGATTCCTCCCATGAGTCAAAGCATCTAGCAATAAAATAACCCAAGGAAGTTGAGCTTTCTGCTGGGATAAAGAGCTAGATCAGCTGAGCAAAGATTCCAGCAGGAAGGCGTGAGGAGGAGGAAGTGGTGAGACTGCAAGGAAGAGCGGAGAGAGAAATTAAATCTTTCCCCCTTCAACAGCAATGGGCTTTTAGTTCAGCTTAATTCCCTGTGGAAGCACAGCCCAGAGGTCAGGCTAACCGGTCAGAACCTTTCCATGCTCCACACCAGCTGTCTGCAGGATCACTGTACAATGCATAACTTATTATTAATAACTGTAGAAATTTTAATGCATCTAACAAATGGGGCAAACAAAATTAGGCAGAGAAAAAAAAAAAAACAGACAAAAAACTCCTCACCACACCCAAACTCTGAAAGTTATCCAAAATTCTGTTCTCTTCAAAGCTGAGGATACCAGTTGTCATTGACCCCATCTTTGGTGCACAAAATAATGGTGATCTTTTAACTACAGAGACAAATGTATGGAGTTCATTCCTCTGGGGAAAAGAGTAATCTAACACACTAATGAAGTCTAATCTAAACCACTAAGCAAAAACATGGACATCATATAAAATACTTCCTCTTTTGCAAAGAGGGGCTGGGCAGGCAATAACAGCATATTGAAATGGTCTTAATTAGTGCACCTCATTGCAGCCCTAAATGAAAATGTAGAAATCAAAGTATTCTATACTTTAAAAAACCAAAACACTTACAAGGATAGTAAAAATTTAAAATACACCATGCTTAAAATTAGTTGGTTTCTCAAAATGAATTGTTTATTGCTTATTTAGTTTATTACCAAATAAATCTAAAAATAAGATCTTAAACTAGAAATTCATCACAGTATGATTTTGAGAAGAGCGATCTTTACATTTCATTTTAAAAATTCTTACTAGACTGAGTGACATGCTTTCACTTAACTAAAGAACTAAAAAGATAAATGTTGTTATTTCAATTTAGATTAAAACATTAACTTTATCAATCTGCCAGATCCACTCCCTTTGCTACATCTTCCTTTTGGATGATTTCCAAATATTTCTTTTTCAAAAATTCATTGATTTAAAGGTGTTGCCAGCTACTCTAAGGTTTAACTCATTCTAAATCTATTTTTATACCAAGATCTAATTTTTTTTTATAGATCTGTATCTCACTTTCCTTAAGGAAAAAGAAGAAAAAACTTTAAATCACTGGGAGAATGTAAGCCATTAGCATTTTCTTTCATAAATCAGACACATTATTTATTAGAAGTCAATATAAATTCTGTCATTGATTTCAAATGAGTTTCTACTCAAGTCTGCTCATCTATAAGAAATTAATATAGAAACAGTGAAGCAAAGCACTACTTTGCTCAGTACAGATCTAAATATCACCTGAAAAAGTAAGAAAAAAAGATCTGACAAAAACACAATGAAACTTCTCCCGTTCAACATAACGATCTGCCCTATGTTATGAAGCCTGGCATTCATTGTTGTTTTATACATAACGTTTTGCTGAAAAGACTATTAATTAATTCAGCTCTAATTTACTGAGAACTAACAAGCAATCTCTACAGGAAAAAAAGACATGGAGATAACTTCTCCTCACACAAGTAATGGAAACATGAAAGTTCAGAACAGCGTAAGCTGGAAAGTATGTAAGAAGGAGCATCAGCTTTTCTAGAGCTGAACTCAGGAAGCCAGGCACTGGTTTGAAACCAGTTCAAATGAAAAGTTCCAGAACCAATTTTTTGGGTCAGGGAACTTACTGTTTTCAGTACGTATTTGTTTATATGCTGATTTTACTTCTCACAAATAATGACCGTACTGCTTTGTTCATTCTAGCTGAATATGCCTGAGATGATATTTAAAACCTGTCAGACTGCTACAAAAGTGTTATTTCCCCATATTGCGCTAGGTTTCAAGTGTTGAGACTGAAACTACCATAAAATCTGCATAAATATAGGAGATATATACATACATATTTTTAGTCAGCACAAGGATTCAGGGAAAGATGAGACCTGAATATGCTCTATTTAGATTTTTAAATTTTCCTTTTGCAAGAGAATTGAGACAATATAGTGTGAGGAAAACAAAAAGGAGGCAGTTTAGATACCATTCTTGTTACTCTTAGTGATCAATTCAATCTTAAAAACAGAGTAGAATTAAGATTCAACTTATACCTCTAGATTTTTTTCTATTTTATTAATTAAACACCTCCTGCTCAACTGAATTATGTATCTCAACTTTAAGAATAATATATGAGGAGGTCTGGTGAACAGAATGGGTTAAAAAAAAAGAATAAACCTGTGCTCTGTATTTTTTCAGATACTCATCTGCTCTTCTGAAGACAAAAACAGACTTTCCTTCTCAAAAATAGCCCTCAAGAGCCAACACAGCAACTGAGCGAAGCACAAGAACGCAAAGGATTTCAGCTTGTCAACAGATGACATTTAAGCGAAAAACCCATACCCCGGAAGAAGGTCTTCAACACCACAGTGATTGGGCTTGCAGCACACCCTCACTGAGACAGGATTATAGGGATGCTTCCACAAAACAGATTAAAAGGGGACAAAGGAAATTTATACAGGGCACTGGGAAATTTTCAGTTTCTTTTAAATGTGGTACATCTCAGAAAATGTCATATCTCTCCACCCCTTGATAAGGAAAATGCAAAGTCCAACTACTCATCTGCTCCCCAGTCCCAGCATTCCAGAAGAAAATGGGAGTTAGAAGAGTAAGGAGAGAGCAATAATGGGTGGTTTGTAGCTCATGTTGTTGTACAGAAATCTTCAAGGCACAAGGCAAATCACGACTCAGCCATAAGTGCAGTGAGATCTACCTCATGTATTAATGTAGATGACATAACTATGCATATTAAAAATACTGGCTTCAGAATTATTTCAGGAAAATATGTGAAACGGTCTTCTAAAGAAGGTCTACAACTATATTTCCAAATAGAAAGGAGAAACAAAGGAGACATGGAAGACACTGGATAAGCCTTTAATAACACTGGATGAAAACAAAGTGGAGGAAAGGGGTAAAACACACTTGGTTAGGGATTTAATTTATACAAAAAATAACCCTACGGCCAGCATCAGTTATAATTAGAACCACGTGTTAGAAATTAATCCAACATATATAACCCCACCTTTATAACGCCATTATCATTATAATTTTTATGACAATTTCTGGGATATTTAAGCACTTAATTTCCTGGAGTTCTACTAAAATTTTCAATACAGTGACATCACATACAAAAAGCTCCTACACTTTTATTTCCTCCTACAGCTGGATGCCAAAAAACTATGTTGTCTTCCAGTGCAGAGACAAACATATGCAGCTGGTCAGATGGTGAAGCTCAGTTTCACCCTAGAGGGAGGATTAATGGATCTGATAAACTCATTCTCTAGGAAGGTAAAAATCTGCTTCCAGACTATCATTGAAATTGCAGTGATGGACAACTGGATGATATAAGGTAGCACCGGCTACTGAATTACTGAGCTGTATCAGCTGCCACATACAGGATGCCACAACAGCGAAAACTGAAATGGGTAGGATGGACAACAAACATCATTCCTCGAGCACCAGGACTTCATCAGGCTGCAGACTGACTCTCCACCAAAACAACAATATATAGGAGTACGAATTCTGTGCAATTATCACTAGTAAGGAAGCAAGACATGAATTATCTAGTCTTACAAACAGTTATTAGAAGATTTGGGATTCAGTAGTGAGCAAACCTGAAGACTGAAATGACCACCAATATTAAAATAGTGCTTTTTGCATCTAATTGCACATCAAAGTCAATTTTGTCCTTTGGAAGTTACAGCATGAAGGTCAAAAGTATAAGTAAAATGAAAATATCAGAGGATTTCAAGGCAAAATAATGTTTTCTTTACTTGGCTCTTTAGTGGCATAAGATTTCCCAGAGTAAGCTTGTTCCCAGATGCAAGCAGCTGCTACATACACATTTGTCCAGGAAACACATAGTTAGAAATATACACTCCTAATTTTAGTGAAGATGAATATTTTAAGGCCATCCTGAGTGAAATCAGAATACAAATGTTAAAACTGGCTTCTGTTCATCCATATACAACGTGACAAGCATTTGCTTACTCTAGGACTGCAGAGGAAGCTTTTAAGACCATGCATATTTCACCATCTGCTTTGCTGCTACTTTGCAAAATTCTAGTGATATGAACTAGTTATTACCTCAGATACTGGAGGGTGGGCAAGGGAATGCTAACTCTGTTATCCATAACTTTTAACCTTGTGTTAAGTCAAACTAGTAACCAGGAATTTCAGATGAGCATGGAGCCAGGAAACAAGAATATGAAATTGAGAGAGATTCAACTTACAATTAAATCTTGAATAAGCGAAATTGAAAGTATCCTGCTCGTGCCATTTTCCACAATTACTCCAAGCCAATTAAGTGCACCCCAGTACCACAAGTAACTCTGTCCTCCATGCCAGTAGCTTACGAAGGCAAAAGTGAGGGCTGTAGATAATAGTGTTCCAAGCAAACTGGACTGAGATCCTCCCATTGGAACATAAATGTACCTGTAGGTGAAACGACAAATAAGCAATGCTGTTAGAGATTTCACAGAAATCTCAGAAAAACATCCACCATAGAACAAATGTGTCAATTTGTAGCATAAAAAAGAATCTGAAAAACTACCTGACATGCTCTATTTACAGAGCTTGCCCTACTTTCTGCAAAGCTGTAGACCACTTCATGAAATATGTGCTTGTACCATTTGGCAAAAGGACTATTTTGTGGTCCTGGGAACTCTGCATAGGCAAATATACAGTACAAACTATATTCTCCAAATAGCAAATATTCAGATTTTTTAAACTGGAATCGTTCTAAGTCAACTACAGAAATTACCTGTAATCTTCACGTGAATTTAAATTGTAAGATTCTTAACAAAAAAATTTAAAGCATTATATAAAGTCATATACAGTCAGAACCCATAGACGGTTTCCTATTTGTCAGAAATGCAGATGCATGCAAACATATTTTATTACCAGAAGTTTTTAATTTCTTTCTTTTTAAATATTTCATTAAAATTATGTGAACTGTAAGTATTTCCTATCTGGCTCTTCTGTTATACTCTCAGGATCATGTCTATCTGATGACCTTTGGAGCACACATACCAAAAAAAGCCTGGAAACCCATATGAAGCATTCTGCATGCAATTATATTCTGCATTTAAACTGAACCCAGGAGTCAGAACCTTAGTCATTAATTGATGCTTATAAGTATCCAGAAAGCAGTGCTCCTTCAGAAAAAATACCAGAAGCAATGGGATTCTGAAAGCTGACACTGTTTTGTGGGTCATTTCACTTCCAGCCTGAAGAGCTACATCCACTCCCATCATTTTCTGATTAAGGCATGACCACTGGCCAGACTTTGTCTGAAAGAATTGCATATTTCTGTTAATACTTTGAAGAAGCCCATCAGGCAGGAGAGTCACCATCCAGCTCATGGGTACCAGCAGGGAGATGTGGTATCTGAGAACCACCAGTGACAGCTCTCCTCAGCTGTCATTCCTTTGGCATGACATGCTGCACTCATATTTGAGACTATTCCTACTTGCTAAAATTTTTGCCAGTGAATTTTTTTCCTCTGGTTATCAGTTTTCATATTCAGAGATAAATATTAGCTTAAACATTTAAAAGGGATATTAACATACTGCTTTATTCCTAATCTTAGGAAGTAAGAAAATAAATAATGAGTAAAATACAGTGATGAACATAATTAAAGGGTAAACAAAAAAGTCATTAAAAAAACAACTGTCAAATGCTCCAAATTCTTTCTTAGCATAACACCAATACACCTTTTTACTTCAACCTGCTACAGGGAACATCTGATTACATGTCTTTCAGCATAGGTGTGCTTTTTCACCAAGCATATGAAAACAAACAGAAATTAAGATCAATAGTTTCTATTTATGTTGTGCTTTTCTTCTCTCTCCCCTTCCTCTGTTTGAACAGCGTGGCAATAACAGACACTTGCAATTGCAATCAATTAATCTAATGGCAGAGAGGTTTATCTTAGCAGTCTGCAAGCAGTGAATTTCCTGCAGGGCTGTGGCATGGAGGGTAAAGAGTGCAGAGCCGCTGACTCTGCTGCTTCAGCAAATTCCTTCTACACAAAGGATTACAGACATGAAAGACTAAGCAGCTCAGTACTCCTAAGATAGATTTTCCCAACACCTTTCCTCTCCCTTTTTGAAGGCTGATTGGTTTATTTTTTAAGCAGGGCCCATGCCATTACCAGCTCCCCTCGGAGGCATGGCAGTACTTTGTTTCACAGAGCTGCACCTGGAGGAGCCCAAAGCAGGACGCTGCCAGTCCTGCCACACTCAGTAAAGCTCTCTGTCTGTTGTACATTTAGGGATTTAATTGCCACCTGATTCATGTCTGTCAATTCACAGAATCGTCTGGGACCCACAAGGACCATCAAGTCCAGCTCTTTAGTGAATGGCCCGTACGGGATCAAACCCACAACCTTGGCCCTATTGGCACCTAGCTCCAATCAACTGAGCTCATTTCTGAAATACAGCATTTAAAAGTAACCCAGACACTATCAAAAAGACACATCTCTGTCACAGAGATGTGACTTCAATCCCCAAAGAAACCTTTCTGCCGACCCCATAGGGCCCTGGGTTAAATGCATGGCACAAAAGGTATTTTTACTTTTACTGCAGAGGTAGCTCCGGGTTTCTGTACAGTCCCCTTCCCTGCACTGACACTGTTGTGTAGGCTCCAGTCATCTTGTCAGCACAGACAGGCTCCACTGGCACTGGCATTGCCAGGAAGAGCTCAGCAGCATCAACTCATTTGTTTCCAATTGCATGCAGCTCAGTTTAGGTTGGCCTGAAGGGCTTTCATCTTACTCTGCAGAGAGAAACAGGCTATTTTCTGATTTTTAGTGTTTAACAACAACAGCTAGATAACTGAGCAGCAATAACTCATAATTCTGATTAATGTTCAAAGTTAGTGAAGTTTTAGCTCCTAGTGAGGCTGATGGTAAATGTGCAATTGAAAATCCACTGTGGGAAGACCTGTTTGAAGAAGGACAGAAGCCAAAAGGAATAACAAAATCTTTACTAACACTTTGACCTTCCCCTCCAGTACTGTGGAGAGCCTGCCTCCCTGCCCAGAGGAGAAATGGAAAGCAGAAAGCAATGCCTCTCTCCTTCCCTGCTAGTGCCATAAGAACATGGACAGGCAGCTGGCTGTCATTCCTCATCACAAGGGCAGTAACCACTCTCAGACTGCATGGTCTTGCCTCCTCCTGTCAGGGCATTCCCACCTGTCAGGGCAGTTTTAAAGTGGTTATAATATAAAACATTGATAGATGTTGAGTCATTTCTCTTGAACAGTGTGAAGAGCAATTCTCTAAGTTCCTGTATTTTTCACACAGAAAAATACTGTGAAAAAGCCATTACTACATTACAGAACACATCAGGCAAAAAAGTACTTGCTACCTTATCATCCATGCACATCATATCCATGTGATGTAGTCGTGCATACACTGCCACACTGGCAGGCCTGCGTACAAGCAATAGGCAACTCATTGTGCAGCCAGGGGCAGAGCCTGGCTGGAGACCAGGCACTCTGTGCTCTCCGATTACCAAAATACTCTGATAACCAAAACCGTCTTGCGAAAGAACCATGCCAGAACCCTCATCACTGCAAAGATGCATTTTGCTTATTTTGGAGCAGCCTGGTAGTTTAGAATCTAATTTCTCTATATTTCCCCTATGTGTTTACATGGAAGAGTACTCATTTAATTACAAAAAGCTACATGAACACTTAGTGTGAGGGAGAATCCTGTGAAAAGCATTATTAAACCAGACGATAGAAGAAATATATTAGTTCTGTGTTATCATTTATAATGCAACATATACCTTGTAACTAACAATTTGTTGTGGTTTAACCTTTTCCAGCAGCTACAGACCACCCAGCCCCTCGTTCACCCTCCCCCATGGGATGGGGAATAGAAGAAACCTCTTACAGTGCATTCAGAAAGTTGTTCTGCCCTCCAGTTTGCTAAGAAAATCTTAGAAGGGAAGGGAAGGAGGCAGGGAAAGAGAGTTTAAGGGGGAATGACTACAACAAATTGATGTCTTTTATGTCTGCATGCTCCCTAATTTTTTTCTTCTTACCAATACTTCCATCTACCTGCAATCTAACCCTGCAATCTATCCCTCTGTACTGTAAACCCTGTACTGTACTCAGGGTTTACACAAAAGGAGAGGCTGCTGTAGAACATGCTGACCTGCTGCACCGTAAGTAGAATAGCATTACATAAATACCTCATTTTAAGCTTCCATGCAGCTTTTAAGATTATTCCCATTTCTAATCACAGAAAATCCACACAGAAATTCAAAATCCCCAGTTCAGGGACTATTAGCACATAAAAGTAACCAGGGGTCCTCACGGCAGCCTAACACAACTCAAAGGAACAGCCTTGTAGCAGAGTTTTTTAACAGCTCTTAAACAGATTACACATTTACTCTAGATGTGTAAGGAAGGCAGACTTAGCTGAAAAATGTAGCACCAATATACAACAAATTTATCTTAACTCACATACTCACAGAAAAAGAAAACTCAGCAGTTATTTGGTGGCCAAAGAGCCAAAGGTGGACAAATAAAAAAAACCAGCAAAGTGTTTTGCAAAGAGAAAAGGATGTCGACTTAAGTAGATTTGAGAGAAGTAACTGGTCATGTCCCTACAGGTTGTAGGCCAGCAATGGTCCCCCTTAAGATCCATGAAAATGACAGACAGGAAGATTAGACCTGTGGAAGATGCTTAGTACCAAAAAATGTAGGCTAGGTGAGTATTTAAAAATAAAACATCAACTTGGGGGGCCAAAAGTCAATCACTGCCAACACTTCAAAGTAGAAATTTGAAGGTGAAAGAACAGAGATTTCAAGGCAGAGTATCAGAGAGGAACATGTGAACGCCACAGGCCAGGCTTTGCCAACCATTCTTGGGCTGGCTAGATCTCCCTTAAGGACAACAAGGAAAGGTACTTCATGCTGTCAGAAGTAAAAGTTGTGCACATTACTTGGAGAGAAGGGGGAAGAGAACTCCATTTAATTAAAATCTCAAAACATCTGGGGTGTGTTTGAAGCACATAAATACAAATATTGAGAGAATGTTATATAGTAAAAATTATTTGCATGCACACCCCCACACCTGACATGGCTAAACATACATTCCTAGCCTTCCCCTCCCAAGGCAAAATGTCAGTCTTAACCATATTTCTGTGTTTTCTATCTTTCTAATTCTGTTTTGATTTCAAACTGAAATTTACTTGGGATTAAACATGCTACTTTCACAAACAAAGCACACTGTGTATGTGTCTTCCCCCAAGTGCATTACTTTTAGTCCAGGTACAGCAGTTTAAATCAGCTTATCCACAGCCAGCAAGCTGTTTCATTTACACAACTTATCTTAATTTGAACTCACTAAGTGAACATTAGAGAATTGGATAAAATATGCAAATGGTACCATTTAAATCCCTGCAGTAATGCAAACACAAACATAATAGCTGAAGTATTTAAAAGTGACATTTACTTACAGAGAATACCTTTTAAATCCAATAACCATTTTGTTAGTTTTCTTGAAGTGGTAACCTCCAGAAAAATCCTAAGAGATCCAACAACCATTCCCTTAAAAAACACACAGTTTCTTTTCTTTTAATGACTCTACGTTACAAAGTTTTTATCCTGGTAACCTCAGAAAACCTCTAAGAGGAGCATTTGTAATCAGTTAAGAATCATTCAGGAGAGCTATTTTTCCCTGAGGACTCCACACACTGCTCTTACTTGCACATGCATGTAATTTTAAACATGTTTAAATCTTGAAGTAAGTGCAAGTAAAGCACCTGTTTAATTGCTGCTCTGTCCAGGAGCTTTCTTCAACGTGTACCTGAACTTCTTCCTGAAGTACGGTCATACAGCAAGATGCATGCTATCCATGGTTTTTTTCCCCCTCTCCTAGGCATTAGTCTTGGAATGTCTAATCCAGAAAGAGGTGGAATGTAAAAAAAAAAAAGTTAATTTGCTTGTAATGGCAAAGTAAGTACAATTAATATATGAAGATTTTGTGTTTTATTTAAGGGAACATTTGATGCTCAAAATTCCAATGTCTCTCTAAATTTCAAAGCATTCAAGGGTTAACTGTGTGCCTGTCACACTGTTTTGAATTGGGCAATTACATAGACAACACAGCAAAAGCCTAAAAAGTAATAATGCAGTTTTCCATCTTGCATCCTGACAACAGAAATCGCTCGAGGCTCTGTACAGTGAGGGTGTTCGTTTGTGGATATGTATGAAAAATTTTGTCCAGGCAGCACTATGTTGGTGCTGGGCTTCCTTAATTTATTTATTTAATGCTCTCTTCATGGCCTTAAACCACTGACTTCAAACATTTTTTCTGCTGCATAATAAGAAGATGTCAGGCCCAGTTCTGCAAATTTTTACTTCTGGGTGAATTCTTAACGATTCCTGTTTTGTCTCTTCAAGCTGTCACTGACTTGAATGGAGCTTCGCAGAGTGCATAAATAAAGCACACCTGTAAGTCTTTGCAAGACTGGGTCCCACAGGAATAAATCTGTTTTAAATCACAGAAACATCTCCCGTAAACATGACTTTGAAGGCTGAGCCACTCATATTTGCACCTGAAATAAAGAAATAACCAGAGGTATTTGGAATACCATTTTGCAAAGTTTCCATTAGGCGACTAAGCCTTGTTCTGTGAAACTCCATTTCTTACACGGTCTAACAATTTTGCTGGCTGTTGGCAAAGCTTTTTAAGCTCTGTAAGACTCTCTCACCTCACCAGCTTTACCCGATGTTTAGAGACCTTGACAAATGCAGACCCTTTAAAATATTTAAGCTAATGTTGGCTGCAGGCAAGTCTTGTTGTGTTACCACAAAAATGTTTAATGAGAAATTATGTCCTTTTGGTTTACAAAGCATTAATGAGAATTTTCATATGCAAGAACACTCAGCTTTACAAATATGACCTGAATTCTCATTCACTTCACAACTGTTAGCATGTTTCCCAGCAAAGATTGAGTGTGAAGTTTCCTACTAAAAAAAATGAGAAGTGTTTAAAGTACTTTTCTTCCCTAGCATTCAACACAAAAAATGATATGAGTCGAGTCCATATGTCAAAGGGCAGATAGCTGTAGAATATTGACTAAATCATTTTGAATTCGCTCCTCCAAGGAAGCTCATGTTTTCAAAGAGATTCATTTATTTCAAATGAAATTTTAATCTAAATCATAATATTTCCTTCTAATGGAAAAAGTTTCATTACTGATGGACTGCTGTGTTTAGTTTTCTTCCAGCTGCATCTAGGAAAGAAAGAAACCCTGCCTACCACCACCTGTTTGCAGTCAAATGCAAACCTACCAGTCAGCTGCCTTTGATTGCAGTGGAAACGGGACAGCTTCCAGATGATCAAAGAGCCAAAAGACTGGTTATAGAATGAAGTTCAAACCAGTGCCCCAAACATTTTGCTGACAGTAGAAGCCTAGATGTTATTGCCAAAACAGCCTAGAGTTAAGTGCCTGCAGCTCAGCTACTGGGTGGGAGACGGCTGTGTCCCCAGCTGACAGATGGAGGTGGGAAGGAGGCAATCCTGCCTCCTCCCAGTAAAGAGCCTGCAGAGCTCCCTGAAGCTGTTCTGAACTTAACTCCCCTCAGGGGCCCAATTCACTCCTGATACTCACAATACACCTACCATGAGCTGATGATATCTAGGCTCAGCAGCACAACAATCAGGCTATATATTCCTTTGAAAACACGGCTAGAAGAGAGATATATTAATAGGACTGTCACTCTCTGCTTATAAAATGGTAGAGGTCAGGCTCTTTGCCAGGGAGACCAACATATCTTGCCTCTCAGAGGAGTGCTCCAGCTGTCTGTTACCAGGCTGCCACGAGGCAGAAAAGGAGACTCAAAGAGTGAATATGCAAGAAAAAACAAGTCTGTGGCTAGGGCATCAATCAGAGGGATGATATTCCAGTCCAGATCATCAGATATTCCAGTTCAGCTTTCTGCACCAGGAATTGCTCATTGTGCCCTAAACAATCATTAGACAAAATGCATAAGCAACACCATGAACGAAAGAATTATTTTTTTACCCACTTATTTTCTTTACTTCTCCCAGCTCTTACACTGAAGGTGACAGACAACAGGGAGAAATTTTCAGTTCCCTTGAAGCTGCAAAATAGAGCTTAAAGACTAACTAGCAAATTAGAATCAAAGAATGTACCACTACCCTGAAACCCACCTCTATTGTTAATCCTGCTACGTTTCTGTTGGCCACTGAAGTATTCCAGACTGCCTACAAATGATCAAAGAAGTTTATTCCAGCCAACCAGATTTAAAGGATATCCCAATATCCAGACTGGGAACTATGCACAGATGGAAGTAGCTTTGTTTGCAATGGAAAAGGCCTATCAGGATACGCAGTAACTACCCTGAGCGAGGTAATTGAATCTAAGGCTCTAAAGTCAGACGTTTCAGCACAGAAGGCTGAACTGGTTGCTTTAATGTTGGCATTGGAAGTAAACATCTGGTTGGATTCTAAGTATGCTTTTGACGTAGTACATGCCCATGGGACAATTTGGAAGGAGAGGTGTTTATTATCAGCACAAGATACATCAATCAAACACGGGACACAAATATTAAATGTATTAGAAGCAGTACAAAAACCAGCTGAAGTTGCAACTAGGCACTGTAGACCACACCAGACAAATAAAATGTGGAAATGGGCCAAAGTGTGGAAATGACTTGGCCAATAGGGCGGCTAAAGAGGCTGCAGAAAAAGGCATCCATGTTTTGGTTCCGCAACAAGAGATTAGTCTAACAGATGTTAAGCCAGAATATAGTGCAAAACATTGTCAGTTATTTGAAGCATTAGAAGCTTGATTTCACCCTGGTGGATGGGCAAGTCACTCCTACTGGACAAATAATAGTTCCCAAGGCAAATATGAGAGAAATAGTAGACAGAGAGCACTAGTTTACACATTGGAGTGCAGAAAAGTTGTTAAAATACTTAAGAAAGACAGTGATTAGCTCCAAGATGACTGAAATTGTATATTCAAGACTCAAAAGTGTGGCACATATAAAAGAAATTACATCAGTACTGAAAACAAAGTGGTAATAGGGGCTATCAAATCTGGTAACTCCCTGGGAGATTATTAGCAGATTGATTTTACAGAACTTCCACGTATAAAGAGAGCTATAAATATCTTTTAGTCTTAGTGGATACCTTTTCTGGGTGGCCTGAAGTGGTTCCCTGTCACACCAACATGGCAAAAGTAGTACAAATATTGTTAAATCAAATAATTCCACACTTTGGATTTCCTCTAGGAATGTCATCAGACAGAGGGTCTCATTTTACGCAAAAATAATGGAACAAGTTAGCAAGGCCTTGGGAATTCAGTGGAACTTACGTACTCCCTACTGACCACACGCTAGCGGAAAAGTAGAAAGGATGAATTACACTATTAAGCAGCAACTCAGTAAAATCTGTCAAGAAACTTCATTGACTTAAGTACAAGCACTCCCAATTGCTTTGTGCTCCCAACCTAAGGGCACAGAAAAACTAAGCCCCTATGAGCTGCTCTATGGTCAGCCCTATCAAACTCCACACATCCCAGGGGATGTGCATGCTAAAGGTGGGGCAGACCTCAATAACCACCTCGTATCTTTAGGATATCCACTGCAGGAATTACGGCAGGCAGTTGTCGTCGCCAGACTGGTGGGACTGGACACACCAGCACACAAATTCCAACCATGAGACTGGGTGTACTTTCGGGACAGGGATCCAGCACCTCTCCAGACAAAGCCAAAGGGACCGTACTAAGTACTGTCAACCATACCACAGTAAAATTGAACAGTAATGGACCTTGGGTGCATTATTCTAGAATCAAAAAGGTGTCAGCTCCATGGGGAATTATTGTCCCCAACCCAAATAAAGAGGAAAGAGAATGAGTAACCTTGTAACTAAAGTATTACTTAGACCTGTGAGTTGTATCTTGATAGCTAACCAAAATCTTTGTTTGCCAAAGAGACTTTTAGAGTTTCACCAAGGGATTAGTAATGAAAACTCTTACGAAGCTTAAAGATCAAAGTAGATAAAACATTAAATGTAGCTAATTGCTGAATATGTTCTCACATCATGTTGAGATGAACAGGGTGCCCTTGGATGGCCCACCCTACAGGGTGGCAAGAACTTTGTCAATGGGCTATGACTTGTAATAGAGTCAGTGAAGGGATAGCTAAAGAAAATTATATAACAGAACAAAGAAATACAACTATAAATTTTACTGGATTTAGTAACATTCCCCTTAAGAAGAAACCTAAAACTACGATAGTTAGAGGTCATAATGTGAAAAGATTTACATGCTTTAACATTACTCAAAATATAAACAGAACTTAAGAGTGCTGAAACGAATCAGTGTCAGTGTTATACCACTCCCAGCTGCAATGCCACTATGAAACTCCATTGGCCTCATGACACCAAGGACACAACAGAAGCACACGTAGGAGCCCTAGATCCACCAGCAATGCAACGGTGGGAAATAGGAAATCAGACCTTTGGTACTGGGAATAGGACCTATTGGATATGCGGAGACAGTGCCTATAAATGGCTTCCTAAAGGATGGTTTGGTTCCTGTTTCCAAGCAGTATTAATGCCTCCCCTTAGGGTACTTTGGCAACAACCACAAGGAAGAGTTAGGGCCAAGAGAACACTTTCCATCCAGGGAGCGCAGAACAATCTCCAAGAAACTCTTTTGATTTTGGAAAGGAAAAGATTATGATTCACTCTATGCCCCAAGTGTGCTGCCTTGCACTATGGAATTTATATTAACAAGCTAAATAGATTATTAGAAGCAGTGGTGAATAACACTATTAAAATATTTAATAGCACATCCTATGAGCTCCAACAAACATGAATGGTGGCTGTACAGAACTGCATAGCCTTAGATTATCTGCTTGCTAGCCAGGGAGGAATGTGTGCTATTTTAGGACAGGAGTGTTGCACTTATATCAGTGATGCCTTTAAAGTCCAACAGACAGGAATCATCCTGACAGAAAGAGCAGTAGAAGAGTAGCAGAAAGAGGAACATTCTTCTTGGTGGGATTGGCTTACTTCATGGCTACCAAATTGGAGACTGCTACAAAATGCACTCATGGCAGTCATTGTAATCATTGTAGAATGTGGACTTGCTTGTATTATGACTCAGTGTTATAGCTCTTGTAACCCTTTGTGCTGCAAAATGAAGTATTGAGACTTGTCTAGAAGAGACATCGTCTCAAGAAAAGGGGGGACTTGACAGACAACACAGAGAACAGAAACTTTCAGTTCCCCTGAAGTTGCAAAATAGAGCTTAAAGACTAGCTAGTGAATTGGATAAAAGAATGTAAAAGTAGACACAAAGGATGTTAAACGTAGTTGGAACCAGTGGATAAACAGATAATGAGGAACTTAAGTGGTTTCTGTGGCAAAGTTATGTACCAAAAAACAACAGTGCATGCCCTAAGAGAAGTTCAAGGCAAGGTCATTTACAAAATTGGGGACTCTCAGTGAATATGACCACTTTAGACCCCTTTAGATGACCCTCTAGGACCATAAAAGGACTTCCAGTAAGAGGCAGTGGCATATAAATTAGTTCTAAGAAAAGGGATGTTTATGTATTAGCTAGGAAGTACATTGTAATGAATATGCATGATCACAATGGATTAAATACTCTGTTGTAAAGTTTCACAACACATATTCGATTAGAGGAAAAATCCTCCAAATGTGTCCAGCACTGTAATAAAGAATGCCTGCTTTCTAATTCTTCAAATTGTGTTAGAAAGTTTATTCTCTGGACTACTTCAGTATCAGAGGGCCCAGCTCACAATTCAAAACTCTGCATATCTGAACAGGAGGCTGCATAGGCATCATTTTCCCACACAAAAAAACCTCTTTGCAACAAATCTCTTTGCTTGCCATCTCCCCTCTCTTCATAAGAGTGCAGTCACAACAGCACATTTTACAGTAGTTTTCAACTACAGCCAAAGCAACAGAGACCAGTTCTTCCTCTGCGTGTGACTGCACATATTGAACTGTTTGTGGTTCAGTTAGTGAAAAACTGTTAAGCATGCGTCATTTGTTGCTTTGACCACGCCAAGAATAAAGTACTGTGTTTTCTCCCTCCTCCTAGAAAGCTGCTTTAAATTCCATAGGTGCAAGCACAAGCTATTTAGCCACTCTGCTAATCTTAGTATGCCAGGTACATCAGAAAAAATGCGTATTCATTCGCATGTGTGAATTCAGATGTTTAAAATGCACTCATCACCATGCACTTAACAGCTACCTTTTCCAGCCTGCCTCTGTCAAAGAAGTGCATGAAATGCAGTCACTACAACAGAACCTATTTATTTTCCTTATTAAGCCATTTTTGCTTGGAGACAAGGTGATAAAGTTGAAGAGCCCTCTAAAATTTGCTAGGTAACAGAAAGACTGTTTAATCTTTGCAGCCTCCTTTGTGGAGAGTTTGATGATTCTTTTGCAGTTTTATATTCCTTTGTACACATGCATGTCAAAGGGCATTGTCAGTACCCACAGACCACACAGCAGTTTCACCAGACCATGAATACGTTTGCTTCACTGGACTGTATAGTTCTATAGACAAACAGAAATCAAGATGTCAGAAGACTTTCACTTGGGTACATCAGAAATACAAATTTTTGTGAGACCAGAATAATGTTTGAAGTCCCAAAGTCAGTGAAGACTTGGTAAGTATTACAATCTCCGAATTATAAACCAACATCAACAAAATGTACTTCAATGAATCTCTGAAATAAAGGCATGTAATTAATGAACAGCAGAAATATGAAAGAGACGTTGCATAAATATGGCAGGAAACTTGACAAATATCAAAGTATCTGCTTAAGGAAAGAGTAGCTTTACATATTCCTCCAAATTGCAAGTGGACAAAGTTTGAAGAGTTAGATTTTTGACATTATTCCAAACTGAGTAATTCACTCACCTCTCCTGAGCTCACATTTCTTAGAAAACGCTCTTTGCAGTTCTGGGAAACGACTATTTATAAAGTACAGCCAAGGCACTGAGATGTCTAGGCAAAGCCGGGACCACTTACAATTATACAGCACCTTCCACAATAAAGAACTTCTCTACACTCTCCAACCTGTGTCAAAAACCCTTCAAACACCAGCAGAGTTAAATCGCCTCTGATGTAGAGTACAATACATATTTATCAGCCCAAATCAATGTTGGCTGTTATATAAGTGAGAATGAATATAAATTTAATAAGCAAAGTGAAGTAAAATATTTACTTCTCTTGACATAGCACCCTTAATGATGAGCTCCTTTTTTCTCATTTGTGAAGAAAGAATAGACATACTCCCCTAACAACCACCAGGAACAGGGTTCACTCCAGATGAAAATTTAAGTGGAAAATGGCAGTTCCTGTGAAGTCAGTAGCAACAGAGGCTAGAGCTAAACAAACCAATAAGTTTTAAACATATAGCAAGAAATTATTCCAAAAAAAAGGTAGAACTTGAGAAAGAAATGCTGTAGTTACAGCCAAAAATTTAAATATATATGTAAGGATGGGGAAAAAACAGTAAAAAGGGAATGGTAAAAGTGCCAGGGAAAAATCATCAGTTAGGGTATCACGGAAAGTTAAACAGAAAATGTACCATAAATCTTCTTATCCTGCTACAACACCAAGCTGTTTATCTCTCCAGTTGTCTAAAAGTAGTCTTTTTGTTAGAAAGAGAGAACAAATAACGATTGATAAAATGATGACTTTGCATTGATGCTCATGAAAAGCCCCAAGAGGGTGAATCAACAAAACTAGTTTTAACTGGTAAGTACAAATGTAGGCCAGAAAGGACAGAAAACAGATTAAAGACCATTAAGGGTGTCAGCAGCATTCTAGTTAGTGTGCCTTCATGAAATTCTCTGAAAGGTATTCAAGGAAGCATCTGGTTTACACATTGGGTCACCAGTGCTTGTTTTTCATGTTTTCTGCTTCTTGAGATTTCAACAGACTATAAAAAGCAAACAAACTCCTTTTCTTTCTTCAAAAGTGGGGGTAACCGAGCAGAAATAAAATTTTATCCAGCTTGGGAACTGTTTAGCAAACTCCCAGTGGTACGTGGAACACACTATGAAATAGCAAGCAGCTTGTGCTCACCTCACCCTTAGGACTGAGGGCTAACCAGCTAAGAAATAGCATCAAAGAGTTAAATACAATCATCAACACCAAACTGGCTTATTTTCCCCGAAAAACCTCAAGAAAAAAACAAATCTGTCAGTTGAAGTCTGACCAGCAACCTAAAGAACATCATGGTAAGATAGCTAGGGATCAGCTTTTAAATGATTTGAATAATTCACCAAATATTGAACAAAGCATTCAAACTGCTTCAATATTCAGTAACTGCTACTCCTCAGCAACAGGGTGCAAGTACCTCCCTGGGCTGTAAGCTCCACAGGAGAGAATCAGACAATACAAAATCCCTCCATCCTACTGCAGTTTTGCCATGATGGCAGTGAGGATGACAAAAAAAAAAGTGCATGCACAAACAGACAATGTCCCACCACACTAAATGCAAACATGATGCTCTGCACCCCCACTCATGGTTTAATTAAACCATGGGTGATGCCGATGGAGGTGGCACATTTGTCCTTGACTCTGGCCTCGACTGGAAGGCAGCAGGCAACCATTGCTCTCAGCTACTGAATTCCCACCATCTTGCAGAGAGCAGTCCTTCACTGGAAAATGGCTTTTCCATGTCACAAGTCATCACTCACATGGGTACCACTCAACTTGGAGAGCTGCAAGCAGAGCATTATCCAACGCTTTCTGCCTTCACACTGCAGCAGACCTCTGCTTCCAAGAGCACCTTCCCTTTCCACAGACAGGTTACTTCAGAAGGAAGGATGTGAGGGTACAGCATCCATCAGCTCCTGGCTGAGACCAAAAGCTAAGAGGCAATGAAAAGGTACTTGAATTTCAGATGTACCCTCACCAGATGTACCCTCACCTCAGGATTCTTTGCCCTGAAGTAGAGTAGAAATGCTCAGCCAGTTTAAGGAGTAGTCTCCCATTCTCCCCCACCTCTTACTTAAACTTCATGATTCTCGGTTATGAGCTCATACAGTGTCAGGGCAGAGCCAAATGCACAGAATTCATGAATACCAAAAAGCAAAATATAATTATGTGGGGTCAAGCGTGTTGACAACATCCTGGAACATTTGCTGTTTACAATGCAAATGTTTTGTTTGACAGCACCACTGCAGAGATTGATAATGATGATCCGTCACTACAGTACTGTTTATTAATGTTCAGTGAGAACTAATGTGAAGTTGAGTGGGCATAAAACTATACCTTCCCATTTTCACTTGCTCACACATTTGACCATTAGTGATGCTAAGTCGCCTTCATTTGTTTCTCACCTTTTTTCTACAAACTAAATACCCCCTAGTCCCACAACAGCAGCCCACTCCATCCTCTTCTTGTGACCATCTGGCAATTCTATGATTGTCTCAGTCTCCATTCTATCCTGTACAGTGATAACTAAGATCAGTTTATTTGCTCCTAGAAGAAAAGGCCAGACCATATTTTCTTTTATTGTCTGCAAGATTTTTTTCATTAGTTTCAGATGGATAAGGATCTGGATTCTGTCCTTGTTCTCATTTCCAAGTACCTTTTGCACCAAGCATCCTCTGCTCTACCCCTAAAATTAGCCAAACCAAGCATTTTCAAAATGTGAGGACTGAAGAATCAGAAAGATTTCTTGACCTTTCACAGTTACAGAGATCATGCTACAATTAACTGCTATTTCAAGAGAAAAAAGCATTGAATAATTGTGTGTTTATACTTCTTTTTCTATATGTAGTCGCACAAATGCTTTGCCTGGACCCTCGCATGTGTTGTGAGGTTTGTGGATGCAGGGGTAGGGTTCATTAAGTAGAGCACATATTTAGCAAAGCAGCAGGACAAAAATATATTCATTTACCACTAACTTAGTCTGGAGATTGGATTTAGCAGAGTGAACTTGACAGATATTTCTTTCCATTTGAATGTTAATTCGATTTCCAGAGCATATGCATTAAAGGACTTCCATTTTTTGGTTAAAAACAATGTTTCCTACATTAAAAACTCTTGACTATAAAAACCACATGCAAGATACAATGATTTTCTCATCTCGTACACTGGGCAGAATAACTGTACATAATTATGACCTGGCTGAAGAGTTTTCATCTTCTAAGCCTTCCTGCATGTGAACTCTTACTATGCTTCCACAATCTATTGATATTTTTACTTGCATGTTGATTGAGAAGTAATTATATCCATAGGGTAGAGAAGCCATTAAGAAAATACAGTGCAAACTAAACTACAATCCTTAACATTAAGGCTGCCAGTTAAATCCTCTTCTGAGCACATGCACGGTACTAACTTTGCAGCTAAGCTGTGAGATGTCAGTGTTAAGCTCCAATTTTACTTAAAAAACAAACATACAAACACTGTTCTCTGCATCTCAGACTCTCTTTTGTGCCTTTATGGGACAAGCTGAGCACATGACACAGCCTCTTGAGGTAATCCCTCTTGGACAGCCATTGTTTCCTCACTCCTCATCACCTCTCCTCTGAGCTGGAACGCACAAGCTGCCGAGGCTACTCCTGAGATCTCAATAGGCAATGGCTTTTCTGCTCCTGCCTGGCATGATGAGAAAGGTTGGAAATCAAAGGATCTGAACACAGACTCATTTAAGGAAGCTCCAACATCCCTTTAAAGCTATAGGGGACAGCGTAAAGCCAGCTGTAACAGTCGGTGTTACAACTTCTAAAGCATCCACTGCTGGCAGAAGGTTGAGGATTTCAGGCAGGGTTGCTGCCATTCAGAACTGGAGGTGATTTGTATCTCCTAGTGTAACAACCACAAAGAATGAACAAAAGTGAATGCAGGCAAAATTTAAATTGTAAATTGAGTTTTACACCTAATTCTGGTCATGTAATATATATTTCTTCACAATGATAACGCTTGTGATCAACACGATCTTTGCACAGAACAGATAATATTCTTTGCTAGCTGTATCTGAGAAAAAAAACCCTGTTCATAATTATCATACAGCATTTTTTAACCTTGTTAATAGAGTTCAATACTAAATCTGAGTACATTCTGTGATGGTAGCCTAGCTGTGATTCCTGTGACTCTTGTTTTGCTGAGTAGGTAGAGTGTAAATCAATAGCAAGGGCATTCTTCTCCATCTTCTACCTTCAGCCACCTTTGCTATGCTTTTTCACTTTCTAAAGAAAATAGCAATACGAAAAACCACCACACTGCTCCATTTTAACTCAGAATTTTTTGAAAAGTAAAATGATCAAAAAACCATATTTATGATCAATCTTTGGTTTTGTGAACAAAACACATAGAAAATACTTCTTGTTTGCTGCAGGCTTGATTCCTCCCTCCTGGGTTTTTTTGCACTGGGTGCAAACAAGATGAAGAAATGGACTGCATCACCTGTTTACTGTGTAATCTATCAACAGCAACTGATTCACTTCAGTCCTGTTTTGGTTAAAATTGAAGTGTAATACTGAAAATTAACATCCCAGCATTATTTCAGTACCACTTCTAGTCTAGTCATTGAGATTCAGTAATTAAGGAAGCATTCTCTTTCCACATTCCTTATAGCAAGAAATAAAGCAGCAAAGAACCTTTTGTTGAATCCAAGTATTTTATCTTCTCTGTACATAATCCTTCAAGGATCAACAATACCACACAGCCATGTCAGACTGTAGATAGTATCCAAAATCAGGCAGCAGCCTGTACAGAGTGCTTGACATGTGAGACAAGCCTGTCCTGTCCATGTTTCAAAATTTTCTAGTTGATAACGCTATTTAGGTTTCACATTTTGCCAGTTCAGACAAAATCATTACAGTGCAAACCCTGTTCTGCCGTTACTGGCTCTGAAAGCTAGTATGTGAAGGAACAAGACAAGTGATGTGAGTACAAACCAATGGTGTATTTAAACTCTACTGATCCCATGTTAGGCACAGACCCGTCTTGCTTAATTGGACAGCATGTACATGCTTAACAACAGACACATGTACTTACATAACGTGTAGAACCCAAACCTTTTAAAGTGACCCAAGGAGCTTTTCATTCATATATTCACCCTCTTTTTAAACAAGTAGTAACTGACAGCACTTTCTTCTGTTTCTCACAGGCTCCTGGACTGCACAGACAGTATTTCCCAACGTACTCCCTGCCGCAAATTTGTCTCTTATTTGCCATGCCTGGAGGACTCTCTCAGAAACCAAACCCCTTTAGGACTATCACTCACCAAATCTAAAGCACACAGACTGATCCAGCACTTAGTATAAAGTATTCGACTATCCCATTCCGGCCTCTGGAAAAGGTCACAAACTAGGACAGCATGGTGACTTGCACAGTGCAGTTCTACCATCCTCAAGACAATATCCAGTGTCCCTGACTCAACATTCAGCATATCTCACACTTTGGCAGGAAACCAGTAAGCCCTGAGCAGGGTTTCACGAGGCTACCTTGGTTTCATTTCTGAGGAAGTCTTAGTATCTTCGCTGCCAGGTCACACTGTACTGGGCTTATCAGAGCTCTAAGGAGAACAACAAGGCCTGCACCCCCCAGCTGTCATCCCGCTAACTCCATGTGAATTTCTGCAGGTACATGTGAGAGAGAAAAGGAAAGAGGAGAATGTTTTACTGACAGCACTTGACTAGTTCAGAGATAGGCATCAAGCACTGCCTCTCATTTGCGTTTGCTGCTGGCAAGGGATGATCAAATATGCAAAAAATTCAAGTTGTCAAACATTCTCTATTGACCTCTATTATAACAAGAAAATAATTGCTTGACATGTTCACCTTCAAATCCTAGGCTTTCTGAAATTATCATGATTCTGACATTAACAACAGAAATAACACGACTAAACAAACTCCCCAAACCACTTCATATAGACCCAAAGTTTTACCATCGGCTTCATCTAACAGCTAAGTGATTGAACTCATACTTCAAAGCAAACACAGATAAGGATCTATCTGTGCTGGCACCATTTGCAAGCACCGTACCTCTGCTCATCGACAGGTTTGCAGAAGTGGAGAAAAGATCATGAAAAGAATTGTGGAGATGAACTGCAGAAGGACGAAAACCCAGCATACTTTTTTGTTTCTTTTCAGCATCATTTTCTTCCTATACAACTAAAATACAAGACTCAATTTATGAAAATTAAAGCAGAGTGAAGAAGGAATGAGAGACAGAAATTAAGTGTATCCTAGAAATTTGACATTTGACCAATAATGATGGAAATGGATTTAGTGCCCAGATGGTAATTATGTTTCCATATTATATCATAATTATTCAAATGCAACTGACCTTGCCGTGTACAACTCTTAAGAATTGCTTGTACAGTAGAAAGAACAGATTTTAGACTGTTTGCAAGCTGAAAGTTGATTATGCTGAAACATTGCATAGTGAGGAATAATGTGTTCTGACTCAGTGAGAATAAGCTGACTGGAAACAAGGTGAGACACTAATTAAAATCTGTGCAGCACCTGAAAATTAGAAAGTGATTTAAGTCTAAAGTGTCATTATTATCAATGTATGAACACATATCTCTGTGGGGGCAAAAGAACATACAGGAAGAATACAGCTAGTAGTTCTTTATTCTCTAGACCCTTCAGCTTATCTATGAATTCTCCACTGATGTGTCTCATGCTAAAGATTTTTTCTAACAAATTTCTAGACTTTTCTAAAGAGATATTATTTTCTTCTGTATATTTGGGAAAGGAAAGTTACTTTCAAGGCAGATAAATTACCATGTTGCAATCAGTCTTAAAATGCATACGAAAATACATTTCAAATATGCAATCTGATCTAATAGGGTTCAGTAAAGCTTCACATACACTGATGCATGAAATAGATACATGGAAAGCCATATTAAGTCAGACACCAAATTAAACAAGATTTGTCATAACTGTCATGGTTAAAATGCAGATTCTGTTCTGTCACACAAGAAAGTTACACTGAATGGCATCTTAACATAGTTTCTTCTCTGCAAGTCATGTGTGATCTAGGATACTACATCTATTCAAAACAATACTCAAAAGACCTCTGTTTGTTCCAAAGTCAATTTCAGGCACTGGTAAGTGTTCTGTATTTTATTTGAAACAGTCTGTGCTTGTTCAAACATTGTCACTTGTTCTACAAAAACGCTTGTCCTAGACCCATTACTACAGTATCTGAATGCACTCTGGTTGTATCTTTAAAAACCAAAGTATCTATGAATGAACAAACAAACAAACCCCAAAAAACCCATAACTGAACCCACCATACTCTGTGGTTTAGTCACTCATCAGAGACCGAAAAATGTGTGTGCAATACAGCACAGCAGTATGGCACAAAGGGAGACTGTGCACACATTTTCCAAAATGCATGGACTAAAAGATGATACCATTAGTTTGGGTAGGTGCTCACTACAAAACTATGGACTTTATTACCAAATTAATTAAACTCCTAGAAAGATCAATCTTCAAGCTGCAGGTAGAAAGATTCATTATCTTTGAGGGTTAGGGTTGCTGACCCTGGTTGGCCTCCCACATCTTCACAATGAAATCTTTTGGGTCTCTCAGCCCGACAAGGCCCAAAATTTGAACTTGATTAGTACTTGAGTAGGGTAGAAGTATACAGAATGTTAGTAGCCCATGGTAGTGAAAAGAATTCAGTATTTGAAACCAACTGGACCATTCCATGTGCATCATCACACTGTGGCACTCTATCTAGGAACAAAGGTTCTCAGCTAAAAAAGAGCATTCTGTGAGCGTAACAATAAGGTTTCAAGGACACACTACATTGTGCTGCTGAAGATAGTCTTGATAGTCTCTAGCTTAGCTATCTGCATGCTATAGAAAGCAATCAGTGAAAAAGTACAAAACACTAAACAAAATCAAGCAGTGTTGCCCCAGAATCTAGTTCCAAATCCTGTCCTGTCCTCCCCTGACACTTGAGTCATATAAGCTAGTACTTGACTGCACCACAGGAGGAAATTGCTTATTATATTTCCCATTACACTTTTGTAACTATGTATGAAAATAGGGATGCCATCTATAGATATGAAACATTGCATAATGACAGCCTACAAACATAGTATGTCACCACAGGAAAAAACAAAGATGACAAGGAGGTTGTAAACAACCTAAATCAATCCATTGCAAGGATAATAAGAACCATCCTCAAAGTCACCCTTCCAGGGGTAAAGCCAATTGTTCATAATTTGTAACTGTAGCTAAACACTTACCCTGGGAGGCAGGGAAACGTGCATCACATTCTGCTGCCAAAATGAGCAGAGCTTGCCCCCATTATCCCACCCAAACAAGCCACTGCACTGAGTAACAGCGGACAACCTACATGAACCACAGGACTTTTACATTTTCATTATTTCCATATGTGTTTGATGTGTACCCATAGTTCACGCACAGATATTTTTAGAGAAACCTTGAACTGCCCATCAGAGTACAGGAACACTTCCCATAGGATGCCATGGAAACACAGGGATGTAACAAGTGCTTTCAGGTCAACCGCAATGCCATGTACACTGTCCATCAGTGCCATGTCTGTTCCAGCCACCTGCATGGAAGTTAACAAGGCGGACTTTTGGGAAGTGAGAAAGCAAACTGGGGAAAATGCCAGGTAGGGCTGATTGACATGGAGCAGATACTGTAATTAGTTGGAATTAATGGTCTTCCTTGCTACTGCTGGTTTTTTTATCATCATCATCATCTCAAGAACTAGGCTGTAACAGTGGCTAGAGAAGGACACCACAGCACTGAGCAGGTGAGCTGAATGGGCAAACCCAAAAGTTAAGAGTGGCAGGAATTACAAAAGTCAGTAAAAATCCTATCTGACTCAGAATGAGAAAAAGAGAAAGGCAGATCTGACTAATTGCTTTTCAGCAATTTTCAGTAATTTTCCTGAGAAGTTTTCATTTTTGGACAAAGAGCCTCAAAACCTGCGAAAAATCGAAGGCAAGATTTGATATTGACAGCAAAGATGCATAAGATGGTAATGTTGACCGCCTGAAATCGTCCATCACATATTAGGGAAACATGTTGCAATGCTTTTCCCCACCCCCCCCCGCAATCAAAACTTACTACATTTAATTTTTTACAATTCTATTCATTAGATTTACACACTGCAAATTATGTTAGAGAAGTTTGGCATCGTACCACAAAAGGTACAAAGGAGAAACGGTCACTGGATGACTTCCCAGACAGTTTAATACAAAGAGCTGTAAAGGAACTGAAAGACTTTGCAAGTTTCAACCTCGATTATGTACAGAGTCCATAGTAAAAGCAATGGGTGTGAACTTTGAGTTAAACTAACTCAGGCTAATGCAGTAATTGCTTAGAAGCTCCCTTCTTTAGGATACATTGGGAGGTTTTAAATGACAAATGTTACAGTAACTAATGGATTGAGAGCCTCATACTAAAAACAATGAAATAACACAAGACTCATCTTCAGAAAAAATCCTAAACCAACTTATGAATCCTAAACAATTCTTTTGAAGCATCCGTGGTAGCTGGGGATACAGGAACAGGGAGATTCCTCTTTCTTTGTCCAGAAGATAGTAACACAGGCCAGTGCACTGGCCTCACCACACATGAATTCTGTCTCAAAACAAGGATTTAGTGAGCAGACACACAAGACAGCCTAAAGAGCCATAATAATATGTAGGATGAATTGAACCCCAGCAGTTTAGATGAACAGCTTATTTTTTACAGCCAGACTACTGAAAAATGGACACCAGAGCTAAGTGCTCCTGACACAAAGCTATCCCATTGCACCTATTTGAGAAGATGACTTACAGCCAAAAACCTGATTTAAATTCAGATGCAAAGCCACGGCCTTTAGTGTGTTGTGTTAGGAAAAAAAGAACATCTATAGGCAACATATTACGGAGTACTTTTACCTCCACACACAGACACCTATTACTGCTGTGTTGAGCAGGGCCGTCAGCTTAGGTAATATGTAAAAAACAGACAGTCCTGCTATAACAGCAAATGGTGCATAAATGGTGAACATCAGCCGAGGAACAATACTCTTACCTAAATCATCAATAGGAATCTATTTCAGAGCAGCTCTTGAGTAACTTGAAAAGAGACTTTCTGAAGACCTTTTCCAAGCAAAGGTCTTCCTTTCCCAGATCATAAAGGTAGGATTGGAAGATTCATTCATTTTGCCTTTATTTAAATAACTGAGTCTGTCAACTAAAATGGTTGTGGCAGTCTCCTGCCAGGGCTGAAAGACAGGGTGATAAGCCTAACACAGCTAATTACAGCAGCAACCATCCTAAATCCTCTCAGAATCTGTTTCATAGAAATATCATTTTCTGTGGAATAATTACCTCTTACATGCCCAATCCTATTCCTGACATGCTTATTTTAATGCTCTGACATTTTAATGCCATCTGCCTCCAAGAAGCCCAGCCTGACACGCTGTCAGAACTCAATCCACGCACCAACTTCCCACTCCCCATCATTTCACTCTTCCCCTGACTACAGAGGAATTGCTTCTCCAGTGCCCAGTGTTATGATTTACCATTTGGCAGCATGAGTTAGGAGATGCTTCTAAAAGCAAACCACAGCAATTCTCAGCCTATTTGTACATGTTGTGACTATGGTTTCTGTAGAGTGAAGAGGAATCAAAGCCCATTGCTCTTGGAAGCACCAAATCCGTTTAGATCACGTTTTCTGAGTCATTTGTGTATGCAACAGAAATAATGCACAGTCCTGTTTTCTCCTCCTCCTAACCCCATGGCAATGGAGGAAAAAATCTCTTCTAGTCTCATTTATCTCCAATCAGCAAAGGGGTAGGTGTGATAAAATAATAAAGTGCCTTCAGTCAGACAGGACTAGTTGATGCTCTTATCTTTCTTTTCTAATACCTTGCCTACAGAAACAGCAAAGAGGAAGAAGCACATCTACCACAGAGACAAAGAAATGTCTCAGACAACTTGTACAGTAGGAACAGATTTTATTTCCCTACTGCCCTCTGTTTGTTCTGCCTTAATTTTCCCCCATTTTGTATTCCCTGATTCCTTTCCCAGGTCTAGTGACTGACAACATGTATTGTCCACTTCTATCAGGTCTGCAAGATCACTGCTGTGTCAGAGCTTCCCTCCCTGCAGGCTGTCACTAACAACTTTTGTGAGCTGACATTTCTCACAAAGTCGGCAGAACTGTACACTGAACAACTGGTTGCCAGGTGCTCATATATAAATATTTAATTGATACCTTCTTGTTTAGTAGCAACAACTCAAAAAAGCACAGATGGAATGATATCAAATACAGAACAAATTAATAAGAGAGATAATGACTAGTTTATTACATATGAAAGAATAACTCATCTCTTCAGAGCTCCCTTTCATTTCTTTGTATTAAAAAAGAGGTTGATCAAGCATCTTTCCACAAACATCACACTGATTTCCAAAAATCACAACTAAACTAAACCAACAACAACAAAAAAGAGGAGGCCATGTTCAGCACCCAATGCACTTCTAAATAGAGTTGTTTAGGAGCTTTCATCACTAACATAATTTTGTAAATTGATTACACAGAAGGAGAACCCCATGCCTCCTTAATGTTGATCATAAATTAAAATGTAGGAAAAAGAGATGTGCTCAACAAAGAATATTGACTTAAAACACTTCTGTAATTTGTTTCAGGACTACTAACACACATCTCTATATAATTTACAGTATATTTTGTTCAAAAGACAGCAATAAATGGGGAATGAGCTTTTAAGGTGAAAGCTCTCAAGCCTGCTCTGGGGACTCAGCATGCTTGGGTGGCTCTCTGAAACACCTCTGCTCTGATGCAAGCAGCGTGGGGAACAAACTGGAGGAGCCAGAAGTCTCTGTGCAGTTACATGACTGGAGTGCTGTGAAGGATGGATACAGACTCTTCAGGAAAGACAGCATGGGAAGGCCTGGACAGGTACTTGTTCCCTGTGAAAGAGCAGCTGGAGTGCACGGAGCTGTGCCTGGGGATGGGTGTCCCTGCACTGGGTCTCTGTTACAGACCTCCCGATCCCACAGCAGCACTTGGCAATGCAGCATCGGAGTGCATTAATGACAGCTTCCCACTGTGGGGAACCAGCAAGGAAAGGTGTTCTGCTGGACCTTGTACTTACAACAACAAATAACTGATCCGAGACAGGGAAGTCAGAGGCAGCCTGGGCTGCAGCAACCATGTGATGATGAGCTTCAGGATCTTGAGAGGAGGGAGCAAGGCAGCAAGCAGGACCACAGCCTTGGATTTCAGGAGAGCAGACAACATCCTTTCCAGAGATCTGTTTATAAGAACCTCATGCAATATAGCTCTGGAGAGAAGAGGGGTCCAGGAAAGCTGGTTGATATTCAAGCATCACCTCCTCCAAGCTCAGGAAAGGTCCATCCTGACAAATAAATTAAGCAAAAGCAGCATGTGAGAGCAAAGAGCTCCTTACTGAACTCAGACATCAAAAAGAGACTTAAAAGAGGTGCAAGTACTAATTTCATCGTTAGTCTTCCAAGGACTTATGAGTCTGAAGGATGGGATACTTTGATTGCTGATTTATTTTTAAATAATTCTAACAAAACTAGGGCTTACTGCATGCACCTCTGGGCAGACTTTTGCATCAGCAGTTCTTGGCGGCAGTATTAGGAGCTAAAATCACATAGTTTTTCATAGAGAAGCAAAACCTTTATTTCTATAAAACAGAAACCTTTATTTCTATAAAACGTACAGAAACAGAAAAAAAAATCTGTTGATCTCAACACAAACGTGATCTTTTGGGAGAAATATAATTTCAAGGTCTGAAGTTATATGTTACGAAGACAAAAAGGAAATCAAGCACAAAATGCTGACCCAACATAATGGCATTAATAACTTTGTTCTTTAATAATGAGGAGAAAAAAAAAAACACTTTACTCCAATAAAGTGATTTCAGGGGATGCTGAGGTGGGAATCATGAAGAATTTCTTCACAGAAAGGATTGTCAAGCACTCGAATGGGCTGCCCAGGGCAGTGGTAAAGTCACCATCCCTGGAAGTCATTTCTTAAAGACTGGACATGGGACTTAGTGCTATGGTCTAGTTGACAACACGGTGAGTGGTCAAGGGTCAGACTCAGTGATCTTGTAGGTCAGTCTTTGCCATCCTAAATGATTCTGTGATTTAGAAGAAAGTGGACTAAAATTTCCTCACACATATGCACAGTTTTTATGCTTCAAAAAAAGTTATTTTATCACTATTAACTGGAATTAAAATGTCAAGTGATCCATTCTGTGAACTGATGATTAAATTTTTAATAACTACAAAGTAAGTCATAACAACGTTTCCTACTCTGCCCTCAAGTGTCTCCACAGGACACATGAGAGGAGTCAGTGCGCTGTGACCACCCTGCACAGGTGCTGGAAGGTCTGTGCTACTTCAGTGAAATGACAATGACCTCATCAAGATGCAGCTGCATCCAGAACACTGATCATAACCAGCACAAAGATATGTCAGCTTTCTGTGATTAAATAATTTGTCAGTTTGATCCCCAGAATGATCTGTGCTCCTACAGCTTTAGCAAAAGACTGTAACTCTTACACATTCACTTCCACAGCTGAAACATCTTAATGAAAGCTGTCATTATTTTTGTAATTTACTTCTGAACTCTTCAGAGACACCATCAGCTGAAGTGAGACACTTCTGCCTGAATATTGCTTTCTGAGCCTTTTGTTAAGGTGGAAGAAATTTGAGAAGAATAATTTCAGGCCTTCCCCACTGATTTGTTCTATGCACATGACAGCACTTCATAAAACCTTGGTCACTGCTCCTGGTTTGAGGTGAAGCAAGTTTTTGTCTTTCCCCACTTCAATGCAAGAGGAGGAAAAAAAACATATTGAAAACAGTGATGTTAGGCACAAAAATAATCTTGAGTGGGACAAAGGGCACGTTTGGTATTAGACACTCACTTTCTGAAATTCCCTTTTGAGCTCTATGCCTTTGACCTTCACAGCCTTCTCTAAGCACTGTCCAAAAAGCAACAAAGGTTAATGATCTGTAATACAGGTAACTTCCCTCCTAGCACCAAAATATCTTTTAACTTGGTGACACAAATGAGATCACATCTTCTTTGAGCAATTGCTATATAACTGTGTTACATCTGCAGTTCTGGCATACACCATAAATCTTCTACACAGATTGTGACCAGAAATTCAGAGAGTCATAGAACCATTAGGTTGGAAAAGACTGGCAAGATCAAGTCCAACCTCTGGCCGAACACCACCTTGTCAACTAAACCATATTGTGAAGTGCCATGTCCACTTGTTTTATGAACATTTCAAGGATGCCAACTCAATCACTTCCCTGAGGAGCCTGTTGCAATGCTTAACCACGCTTTCACATTTTTCCTAATACCCAACCAGAACCTCCCCTGGTACAACTTGAGGCCATTTCCCCTTCTCCTGTCACTTGTCTCCTGGAAGAGACCAACCTCCACCTTGCCACAACCTCCTTTCAGATAGCTGTGGAAAGCAGTAAGTTGTGGAAGGCTCTCCTGAGCCTTCTTTTTTCCAGACTGAACAACCCTGAGCTCTCAGCTGCTCCTCATAGGACTCATACTTCAGACTCTTCAATCAGAGACAATTTGATCACAACTTTTCACTTAGTTATAACTGTGCTAACTTGTCATTATTAATTTTTGAGAATCAAAAACCGAAAGAAAGAGCTTGCAAATCACATCTACAGGAAAGTACAAATAACAGAAGATTGGTCTGCAGGAGCAATTTCTGCCTGCTGTACAAAACACTGTGTCCCTATCAAGGCTGATCTTTCATACAGAAGTGAAATATTGATAGTTTCTGTGAAATTCCTTTACTTGAAGTCAGGGTTTAAATACTACCTCTAATAACAAGTCCTGTAGGCAGCGGAAAACCTGCATAAGACAATGACCTGTGCTACCACAAAACAAAAAGGCAAAAACATTAATAAGAAATTGCAAAATTATTCATTATAACTTTTGCTTCATAACCATTGCTCTTGAGTCATACAAAGCTCTGATCAGACAGTTCAAAACATCAACAAACCTTCAGTTCTAGAATCTGGAACCAGAGAAGGCAGGGAAAATCTTCCAGTGGTGGGTATCCCAACGAACTAGGATTGTTGTCCACAAAAGCAGAGACATAAACTGATGGAAAACCTGGCAACAGCTATTCTTAAAACCAGACGGAATGCAGGACAAGCAGTACTGTAATAAAGAACAGACCACTAGAGGATGACCAGAAGTTACTCTCCGACTTCAAGTAAGTCAAGTGGCAGTAAAAGCATTTGGTTAATAGATGTCACATTGTATCTAATCACTGAAACAAAGTTAATCCAAGGAAGTAATTTGTTTTTAAACTCCTGAAACAGTTTGTTCATTTGACAAAACTAAAGAACACTAATCCTTCCTGCTGAGTTTAAGCTTAATTACTGTTATGCTAACATACAAAGAATCATCTTGAAATAATAGTCCAGAATTAAAACATGAATCTGAAGCATTATCACTAAATTTTATCATATTTACATGTTTCTTAAAATTGTCTCAGATAATATAGAATATGCATTTTCTATTTGCAATTGTTATTTTGTGGGGAATTAATTAGAAAGGTAAATTAGCCCTTACACCAGTCTTCTTTTTTCCAGTACTTCTAATGTTGAAGCCTAATGATTTCTAAGTATAAAACATTATTTCCTTTCACATTCCCTTTTGTCAGTTCTGTAGATTCAGAGATGGTTGTTCTCTGAAAGCTACCTGTATTTTGACAATAGACTGTATCATCCAAAAAGTACGAAACACATCATTCCCAATTTAAACACTACTAAGTGTTTAAACCACAAGTTGGAAGATACCATTTTTCAGAAATGCAGAAGTGTATTTTGCTGCTAGTGTTACAGACAGTTATTTGGAGGCACGTACTTTATTCTTGCAGTGCTACCCCAAATAAAGAGAATGAATGCAGAATCCCTCTTTACACTGATCATATAAATATTGGCCTAACAGTTGTCACTAGATAACCAACAACTTAAAATACAATTTTTTATGAGTTATTTTCTTAGTCCATTTTAAATCATAGTGACAGGAAGAAATCACAACTATCGTCAAAATGTGTTTCCACAGAGAGAGGGAGAGAAAGAGGACAAAACCAAAGAGGTTTCCATGGCTACTTTGATAACCATCCCCATTTTGCTGTTTACATAGTTTATAAACAAGACACTATAAACAAGAAGAAATGAAATATTTATTAAGATCTACATTACAGAATGCTCCCACCATATGTCATGTCTGTTTCAACAGCTGACTGTCTGACTCCAGTGGAGCCCTAAGACACACTGACATCTACTCACTGCTGGTGCTATCAGGTACATTATGTAGGACAAACCCCTACTGAATGTGCACAGAGGAAGCCCTTCACCCAAGTTCATTTAATAACATTTCATCAGTTATTTATTTTCAGTAGAAGATGATGCCTTGCCTTGAAACCAGTGATAAAACTGCAGGTTTCTCACATGTAAGAAAAAGCTCTTGCTTGGATATCAGCTAAAACTTACTGATCATCAAAGGCTGCTCTCCAGCTCTATCCATGTCAACAGTTGCAGTTTTAATCATTTACTTCTAATGCTAAAGAAGTTCCTCTTATGTTGAGTCATCACCGTAAATGAAAGGTTAATTCTGTATAACAGCACTTTGAAGCAAAAATGTCATCTAAATCAGGTCATTTTTATCTCCTTTAAACTTTTATTTTAGCTAGGCTTCCTATTGCCTGGGGGAGGAATGACAAGTAACTGTGGTACCATTAGCACTGAGAAGATTCCAGAGACACCACCAAAAGCTGAGAAGTTCTATATGGAACACCCAGCGTGGAAAGTTCTGGAGGTATTTTGGAGTTCTTGGTATTTGGATATCAACCTCATTCAGTTAAGAGGCAGCACTTGGCCTTAGGTCCCGTATGCACAGCCATCACACAGCAGCACAGCTCACTCCAAGAGTGACAGCAGTCCTGCAGTACTGATCTCAACTAAAGGTGCTAATTAGAATCATTGAACTGTTTGATTTGTAAAAGACTCTTAAGATAATCGAGTCCAAGCCCAGACCTAACACTGCCAAGTCCACCATCGAACCTTGTCCCTGAGAACCATGTCTCCATGTCTTTTAAATACCTCCAGGGATGGTGACTCAAGCAGTACAGTACAGTCTACTTACATAACATTCAGAGACAGACTTCTTTTCTAAGAAGCAACATTTTTCCTGTTGTGCTTGAGGAGTGTCCTGGAAACTTGTGTAGCATAAACACTATCAGTCTGTCTCCCATCCTACAGGCAAACTTCTGTATTCACTTTTACTTTGTGTTTGCAAAAATTTCCGTCAATGAACACACTTATTCTGTTAGACAACCTGTGAATTTTGCACAGATCAGCTAATCTCTTCTCCATGGCAGGATCAACTCTACTTAGCTTACTCTTGAACAAGATTTGCTCCTGAGTTGTTCCTACACTCTGAGGGCATTCAAATGAGAACATTTATCTGAGCAAGTCATGGCCTGTTTTCACTCTCCATTTCCAGCCATCTAGGAAAGATATTTTACATATATATATATTTATACACACACACACATATATATATATATGAGTTTGACAGAACTCAAAGAAAAACACTACTGTTCTTTACGTTCTAATGCCAGTTCCTTATCACTGGTCAAAAAATTGAAGGCAGTATTTAAAATGACTGTGCTTCAGTAGCTTCACTAGTTAATGTCCAATATTTACTATTTTCAGAGCAATAGTCTAATCCAGATTTGAAAAGCAATTCATTGTACCAAAATGCTAGATACATTTTAAATAATCTCTAAATCTACCACAACTGTCTCTGAAAGCACTAGCGCATGGAATACTGTTATCCCTATAGCTACAGGAGATAATGTTCATTACATAACATTAGTATTCACAAAAAATTGTAGAGCAATACTTATTACTCATACATCCTGATTCTCTTTACATCAGTCAAGGTGGAACTCTTCTTTATTTAATGGGTTTTTTCAAGTTTGGGGTTACATCACGTAACTCAGGCGAGCAAACAGCATTTTGCTCCCACTACATCGGAGCATTTTGTTCACACAGAACAGAGCAGCAGAGGCTGGTTGGAAAGTGGAGTCAACTTTTCAAGAATCCAACTATGTTGCTTGCAAGAAAGTGATAAATCTTCTCCAGGACAAAGGAAGCAAGAACCGTATGACAGCTGACAGTAAGAATTATCCTTTGGGTGCCATGACCTTAGCTCATTCTTCAGCACTGCATGGAAGTATTGCAATTACACTTTGGGGATAAAATAGGAAGCCTACAGAATGTATTTTACTCACTTATTTCAGACAGTAAGATAAATAGAAGCCTTAAGTTTTTGACCCTTCATTCCTTCAAAAGCACGAAATCTACCTAATTATTTGTCACCTTTAAGATGTAAGTCTGCATGAAATTTTGATTCACATAGCCTAGTTTCTTTAGGAGCTAGGAAAGACATGTTTTCCTTTAAACACCATAAACAACATATATTTGCAAAGATGTTAACTTGCGTATTTTATACATGCTTTCTTGATTTTACCTGAGCTGCTTAAAAGATCGCTTTTCACTACAGTTTCTATGTACATATATAACCCCCCTAAATATATGCAATTAAGAGCACACACAGACTGAAATCCGTTTATTTCCTTTTCTGACCCTAAATTCACATCTGTGATAGAACAAGTCTAAATAGTTACTTCCTGTCCTGTTTTATCATCTGTTCTTGATGTTACATAAAGTGCTTATACTAAACATCACTGAGCTCTTATATAGCATTCTTAATCCACAGATCTCAAAGTACTTTACAAAGGATGACCATTATCCTGCTTCATCTATGAAAAGACAAAACATGGAGATCTTCAGGGTGAAATTTGGAACTCACTAAATTCCCACAGTCCACAGTGAAGCTGGAATTGCACCTCTCATCACAGTACCACTGGTCAGCCAGAACAGCATCCATCTCTGCAGATGGATTCCAGAGCCTTCCATAACACTGGTGGCCTGTAAGTTGCACTCAGCAATTCCATATACCACTTAGGCATCAATCCAGAGAGAATATGGCTTTCAACAGGGTATCTTATTCAGCTTGACAATCACTAAAACATCTCCCATCCCACACAGGCAGCACTTTTAAACAGTGTGCTTTACCTGCTTACAGCTCCAAACACACTAACGTTGCTATCAGTGATGGAAATAACTGAGACGAGTCCTGTGCTTGGGCTTTACTACTGAAATCAATACGGCTTCAGACAGATACATTGGTACCAAGGTCTGATGCCTCCACTCAGGTGTCTCTTTCACCTCCACACAAACTCTAAAACTACCTGATCTAGGGGTAACTAGGTATGAGTTATCAAACCTCCTGCTTCACCCTTTCCTCTCCTCTTTTTGATCTGTTTCTCATGTTTTCTCTTTGCACCTTGCTCTAAATAAGATGTTTAAACTCACGAACTGCCTTAACTCTATAAACTCTCCTGGGCTATTCAGAGAACCTAGAACCAAGTACTGGAGATAAGGACTGAGAGCAGACTGTGTACTAACAACCACACGGGTTACCAGTCTGACTGAAACTGCCAGACACTGCTGCATGGCCATAAAAGAAGGATGCTCTCTACTTCAATAACACACCTGATGACGTTCTATCCAGATACCATGACGTGAGAAATCTTTGTCGCTTACAACTTCACATTAAAGTTAAGGGGTTATTGCTTTGACAAGCTGTATCACAGCCACCTCAAATCTGCTTCTAGGCTCAGGCAAGGTGAAGCAAGCTGACCCTGAATGCAAAGATGAGCCAAAGAGCCGTGATCTTCAGGAAAGGATTCAGAACACTCCAGTCTCCATAACACTCCACACAATAAAGTAGCCAAGGAAGAGAAAGGCATGCAAGCTTCCCTGCCGACAGGGATAAAGGGAATCATTCTGTATTCTCTAGTGCTAACCCAGATAGGTTATTCCGAGCAGGTCTTCCTAGAATTCCATATGTTATATGAACTATCTCCTGTCTGATCTAGTGTTTTCAGGAAGAAAAGGCACAAAAGTAGAGGAGATTGTATAACAGACTGTATCTTCATGAATGCACATTTCCTAAAACGGGACCATCTTCCAAAAACACACACAGGCAGCCTCACGGACTCCCACGTCATTCCCCAAAACGTTCTAGAGAAAGCAAAGTCCCATGCCCTCCCGGGCGCAGCCGGGCAGCAGCGAGGCGAGCGCGGCAGGACAAGCTGCGCAGCCCGGGGGTGTTGCCGGCGGCAGCTCCCGGCGCCTCCGTTCCCGCAGGACTCCGCCGGTCCCGGGCCGGCGGGCGGGGCACGAGCGCCCCC